>CM060316.1:78062586-78067586 GCA_030674155.1 Stramonita haemastoma | reverse complement strand
GGGAAATAAATCGTCCGCTGACTTGCTTTTTCATGTGTGGCGTGTCCTACTTTCTCCCTTCCATTCCTTCTCTTTCATTCTGGATTGGGTTTTTTTGTTTTTGTTATTGCTTTTAAACTGAGTAAAGACAAGGTGACAAATCGTACGTAGTAAAAAAAAAATAAAAAAAAGAATGATACAGTGAACGAGTCTGAAAGCTTAGTTTTTCTTCTGTTAAAAACCTGGCTTTATTTTTTTGCTCTCACAGTCTTTATTGGGATATCAATTTGTGTGAATTGTTGTTCCACATGTGCAGGTAATTCCTTTTCATTGTTAAATTCTAGAATGCATTTGCTGAGAACACAAGGTTATGATTAAAAAATTACTCCCAATAAGTTTTTTTTAATAGTCTATAATGTTTCTGTCCCTTTAATCAACCACAGAGCTTTAAAAATCAGAATAGAGAAAGCTTACTCGCGAAATAATGTAAAAAGACACATTCGTCAACCTTATATTCATACAAACTAAGGCTGAGTCTACCTGCAATATCCTTTCGATATATGTCACTCGTTTAAAACTATCACCACTTAATTGCATTCCTACTGGGCATTTCCCAGCCTAATCCCTTGGGGTCACCCAGAAAATGTACCTTGTCTCACTCATCCCACCTGGGAATCACTATAAAAACCGTAAGAACACGCTGGAACAAAATTCTCCATATATTACTGTTTTCAAATACCTCGCCATGTAGGCAGCCACACTCTGATTCCAAGGAATCGTTTCTCCTTTCTTTGGGGCCCACAGGCTGCTATGTTAAAAGCTTGTCAAAGGGGGGACGGGATAGCCCAGTGGTCAGAACATTGCGCTAGCAATTTGACGACCCGAGTTCGATTCCTGTTGGAGGGGATTTCTCCCCTGGAGTTAACATCAGTGCTGACTCCGCTCTACCCAAAAGTCTTTTGGATGAGACTATAAAGCGAAGTCCCGTGTGTGAACGCACGCAGGACATCTTGCGCACATGTTAAATCCTGTTCCGCTTTTCGTAAGAGAAGGCCATTGTGTGCCGGTGGGAACAGATGACAATATTTATACAACTGCATACACATGGGGACTGGATAAAAATAAAAAGCACGTGAGTGCTTATTCCATTATCCTCGATATACAAGACTAAAATAAATAAAATGTCACAAATAAAAACATTACCACTCCGAAATTGGGCGCGCTGGGCCTGACTTGATCGGCGCTTAACGGCATTGCAGCAACGTGTTTTCTTTCACCCATATGACCAACAACAATGAGTTGCTGTCTACGCGTTGGAAGAAAAAGCGGAAGAATAGATGTATTCCCAACATAGCATTTTTCAAAGCATGACAGTATTGTAGGCCGTGGTAATTTGCCTACACTTGAATTTTACCACGGGTTTTACAATCAGTCAACTTAAAACTTATTCAGTGTAAATTTTTTTAAAATGCGAAGAAAGTAATAGTAATTTCGCTGAAAATTGCAACCTAAGCTGTTGCTACATACAATTTTCTTTTAACTGTAAGATCTTAAACATTGATTCAAAGCTAACAACTTTCAGAGGCTATTCCAAATTCTTGAAATATCAAAAACTATTGATGGGTGCTCTAGAAGGTATTAGATATGCAAGTTAAAACTCTCTCTCTCTTTCTCTGTCTCTCTCTGTCTCTGTCTCTCTGACTCTCTGTCTCTCTCTGTCTCTGACTCTCTGTCTCTCTCTGTCTCTCTCTCTGTCTCTCTCCCTCTGTCTCTCTGTCTCTCTCTGTCTCTCTGTATCTCTGTATCTCTGTCTCTCTGTCTATCTGTCTGTCTCTCAATCTCTGTCTGTCTCTCTGTCTCTGTCTCTGACTCTCTGTCTCTCTGTCTCTCTGTACACACACACACACACACACACACACACACACACACACACACACACACACACACACACACACACACACACACACACACCACATGTGGATTCCATGGTAATCAGAGCACAACTATTGTTTGCTGTTATTTGAGCGAAAATGCGTTGCGCTGCCATTAAGCGCCTGACAAGTCAGGCACTGCACATCCGACTTCAGCGTGGAGGAGAATGGTTATCTTTTTAGTCTTTCTGTGGGGGGGGGGGACAGGAAAACTGACCAAGAATGCAAAACATTGACACAATGGATGTGTCAGGAGGAAAATCAACAAGCCAGAAACAAAGAGAGGGATTGAAGAAAAAAGAGAGAAAATTCTCAGCGCAGAATTTCCAGAAGGTGGGGATGCTGTTTATACTGATAGTCCCCCTGGCGTTCTCACGGGGAATATGGCAGCCGGCTGCAAACAAAACTGACAAAAACAGAAAGGTGAAGGTCACCTCACAGCTACATGTGTTCTGCATAATTTTAATATGAAAGCGAACGTCATTCCCGTCACTCTCTCATTTTTCTTGTAAAAAAATTATTTTTAAAAGCCACTACGACTGTGATTACTCTGTGTGTGTGCGTGTGTGTGTGCGTGCGTGTGTGCGTGCGTGCGTGGTGTGTGTGTGCACGTGTGTGTACGTGCACGCGTGCGTGTGTGCGTACGTGTGTGTGTATCTGTGTTTACGTGTGTGTTTTCCATATCTCATTCAAAATTGACTCATCAAAAAGAGTTGTAAACACACCTAAAGATCTTTTCCATCAGTACAATAGTTTAAAAAGGATAAAAACAAAATACCTATCTTCCCTTTCTCGGTGTGTTTTTATTGTGACTCACCAACAGAAATCTGAATCGAGGCACTAAAACTTCTTTTAAAGTAAAAATATCCTAGAACCCAGACACTTTTATGGTGTTTCCAGCGAACTTTGCTGCTGAAGTTCACCGACGATTTAACTCTTTGAAACTCTGTCCACCAGCATGTTTTGGGTTCTCCTCCAGATGTTGAGACTGTGGAGGGTAGTGACCAGAGGCCTGGGAAGTCCAGCCTGAGGCAGGGACCAGATCCATACCCATGTGTACACAGTTCGTTTGACTGGACATGGTCTTTGGTCTGAAAGGAAGAGAAGAGGAAATGTGGCGCCATCAATGTCTCCATGAATGGCTTCCGTCTGCGTGCCTGGACGAACAGAGGACAGCCTGATGCTATGAGCTACGTGAGAATCACAGAACTCATACCTCTTTCCTTGATTGATCTGTCTCTGTTTGGCAGTGGCCTTTTTTTTTAGCTCTCAGTTTACGCGTTTGTCTTGTGTGGCCTTTGCCTGAGCAATTATACCATCGATTTTGTTGTTTGGGTTTGTTGGTTTGTTTTGGTTTTTTTTGCTTTAGAAGTATTTTGTTTCAAAACATTGAACAAATTCTACTTAAGCTTTTTAAATGTTTAGGCACTGTGTGCCGCTGGGAACGGATGATAAAATTTACAAAACTGCATACACACAGGGAATGCCTGTAAAAAGAAGACATGCGTTCTTATTCCATTATCCTTGATATAAAAGAATAAGATAGATCGATAAATGAATAAACTTATTCTCCATCAGGAAAAGCAACCTTAGCTTCAGTTAGAAGAAATTTTATCTGTTATAACGTGATGTAATAGATGGCACCATAAGAGTACGGTAGAATATACAATAGCTACTGACAATGTTTCTTTCGTGGCATCAATCAACAATGATACATGGGTTTGCGAAAAAACAAGATACAAGATAAAGCTTTATTGTCCACATATATAACACACTGTCAGTTTATAGCTCCTTCAAAATGTTGACATTATTATTTACAAATACTATTCTTTATTTCAAGCATGAAGGAACATACCGAAAATGTACTCTATGGTTAACCATTGCACTTGATAATACTTTAATCAAGCTTGATAATGCGATACTCTGGTAAGGTTTCATACCTGATGTGGTACAGAGTGTATATCTTTCTGTACGCGGCTGTCTTACTACCAAACAAAAACTCGAAGAAACATAGCTTTCTTTGGCATGGCTTCGCCCCATTGTTTCAGCCTCAATGGCGGGCCTTTGCAGAATCCTGGCGGTCTTTTTGCCAGCATGATGCCCTGTAGAAAATCCTGTGTTGTGACCAAGAGCAGACAGCAGCCATCAAAGGCTGGGAAAGAAAAACAACTCTACAAGACGTCCCCTGAACTTACATCTGTGCACAAAGGATCGTTCCCTACACCCTCCTTTTTACACCAATGTAAAAACTGCAAGTAAAAAAAATACATTATAATGTAGTTTTTGTCTACATTCCTCCGTCTGTATCTCTCCCTTTTTGGCTTCTGTGATCCACTTATTCGGTTTTTTTCTGTATCTGACGAGATAAAAAAAAATTTAAAAAACATTACCAGTATCTTATTGTGGTGGTCAGCTCTTTTTAAAGACAGGTGCAAAAATCTGATTGGTAAAGATGAATTTTAAAGATGATCTAAAGTACAAAACAGCAATATTGCATGTAGTACAACATTTAGTCACACACATTTTTTTCTGTTGTACACATGCAGCAGTAGGTCATTACAAAAACATGTACATACCCTGGGGGCGGGTTAGCTAAGTCGTCAGAGCGCTCCCTTTCAACAAGTCAAAGTTAAGCAGCATCGAGCGAGGTTACCATTGGATGGGTGACCGTTTGCGCGTCTTGGCTTTAGTACAGTTCCCCCAGTCCACCCAGCTGTAAATAGGTACCTGCCCTCTTTTAGGGTCATGGAAGATAAAGCAGCGAGGGAGAGGAGATGGGCGCCACCCTCAATATACTGGCCCCTGAGAAAGGGGGAGGTCTCTGGTGCCTCACTCCCCTACGACAACTTTGGTATGGACACCACCTTTCATACCCTAAATGCACTCGATGGTTGATCATCCCACTAAATAATGCACTGTTCAAGCATCTGCTTTGCGAAATTTAATGCCAGATGCAGAGTAGCACGTGTGAAGTATCATGCATGCAGTAACACACACATACCCCCCCCCCCCCCCACCACCACCACCACCACCCGTTTAAGAAACCAAAACTTGACAAAAGCGGCAATCCATACCACGTATCTTCACCAT
>CM060316.1:78045086-78057586 GCA_030674155.1 Stramonita haemastoma | reverse complement strand
TCTGGCTTTTTGCTTTGAATGATCTCTTGATTGTGCTTTGTTTAAATTGCACATTGTACATTGTTGTAAACTTAAGTGGAATAATGAATAATGTTCATGCAGCACACAATACCATAACTGAATTTATTGTGGTTTTCAGCATTGGATCTTATCATTGATGTATGTCTCAGCTGTAAGGAGCTTTATTGTGGTGGTGGTGGTGGTGGTGGTGTGGTGGTGATAGTTTTGGTATCTGTTGATGTTACTGTTGTTTGGTGCAAGCTTATTCTTGCTTTAAGAAAAATGGCATCACAAAAAAACACAACTGGAATCTTGACTGGGCGAGAAATTAAAATTAATGATCATGATATTACATTTCTGTCTTAATATACATTCGTGCATAGTTATTTCACAGTGTTAAGCAGTCTGCTAGTTCATTCATAGGTCTTATTCTTTTTTTCCATGTTTTAATTCTTTGTATTCTTTTATACCGAGGATAATGGGATAAGCACTGGTGTGCTTTTTTACATCCAGTCCCCGTGTGTATGCAGTTTTGTAAATCTTGTCATCTGTTCCCACCGGCACACAATGGCCTTCTCTTACGAAAAGTGGTACATAATTTAGCGTGTGCGCCAGATGTTCTGCGTGTGTTTGCACACGGGGCCTCGGTTTATAGTCTCATCAGAAGGGCTTATGGGGAGTGGAGTCAGCACTGATGTTAACTCTAGGGGAAAAATCTCCTCGAACGGGGATCGGACCCGGGTCGTCGAATTGCGGGCGCAATGTTCTGACCACTAGGCTATCCCTTAGCTAACACATGTAGCTTATTTGTTAAGTTATTTGTCGTTTCTTCGTTTATATTTGCTTGCTTGCTTGCTTGCTTGCTTACTGCTTGATTAATTGTTGATTGACTTGTTGATTGATTGATTGATTGATTGATTGATTGATTGATTGATTGATTGATTGATTGATTGATTGATTTTTGGTTGGTTGGTTGGTCGTTGTTTGGGTCGTTGGTTGGTCGTTGTTGGTTGGTTGTTTCTTTTTTTTTTTTTGCTTTAGATTTGATTTTGTGCTTTTTTTTACTTTTCCTCCATGTGGTTCCTTAGACATACTGGCCTGACTCTTTTCCAACCCCCCCCCCCCCCCCTTCCCTTTACTCTCCTTATCACATCCCCCATCTCCACACCTCCATGCTGTTTTCCCCCTGTCCCTAACCCTCATGGAATGTTGTGTCTGAGAGGCAGGAGATAGGGGTTTGGATGACTCTTCATAAAAACAGAGCTCCGTGAAACGGAAGTAACGTAACGTGGCTGCCTACAGCAGTTCCTTTGGCTTCCTATAATCTCAATAAAAAGAAATATAATGGTTGCTTTCCGTTTGTTTGTGTGTGTGTGTACGTGTGTTGTGTCGTGTGTGTCTGTGTGTATTGTGGGGGGGTGTATGGGTGGGTGGGTATGTGTGTATGTGTTGTGTGTGCTGTGATGTGGTGTGCATGCTTGGGGTGGTGTGTGTTTGTAGTGGTGAGTGTATGTGTGTATGTGCGTCATGCCGTATCGCATTGTGATACTGCAACAATCTTCATATTTAGATACTAGTCTACAAACATTAATAGTAAACTGAGAACTCATGATTGTTTGAGTGGAGAAAGTGTAAACAAAAAAAGTAAAGAAGCCCTAGACAAATTTTATCATATTCTACTGTGTCAGTATGTTGGGTTTGCTGCATCACCGTTTTTATATTTCATTTTACACACCCAGACAGTTGTGTCTATTTCCACACTCAGACACAGCTAGTTCAGAAAATTGTTGATTCATGAGCTCTCTGGCTGTTTTATAATCTATGTCCACATTTTGGGGTTAGACAGTAAAAGCGAGAAAATGAGTCCCACAAGGGAACTAGCTTGGCAGAGAACAAATGTACAGTACCCCACATTTCTAAAACAATGCATCTGTCAACTGTGTGTGCCTGTGGGACTGAGAGAAAGTGTGTTATTGGTGCATAGGGTACAGAGGGGTGGATAGGTTGAGAATAGGAAGATCATGGAATGAAGGATGGAAGGAGAATGTTAGTCTGGCACTTGTCCTTCACTGGATGTAAGTTATAGCAATAGTGCTTGCTGACGAGGGCAAATATCATGTTAACAACACCAGGAATATAAGGAATTGATGGGTGACTTTTGTCTGGCAATTCAATCACAGTTTGATAAAGATCGTGTGCAGAGTCTACAGCTATGCTCTCTTTCTTCTTTTTTTTCTTTCTCTTCTTTCCTTTCTTTTCTTTTCTCTTCTCTTCTTTTCTCTTCTCTTCTTTTCTCTTCTCTTCTTTTTCTCTTCTCTTCTTTTCTCTTCTCTTCTTCTCTCTCTTCTATAGTCTTCTCTTCTCCCGTCTTTCCTTATTATTTTCTTCTCTTCTTTTCTTTTCTCTTCTCTTCTTTTCTCCTCCCTTCTCTTCCCTACTCATCTGTTGTCTGTCTCTTCTTTTCCCCAACTCTTCTTGCCTCTTCTCTACTCTTCTTTTTCTGTTCTCTCCCTTATGTCCTTGAGGAGTCATGAGGGCATGCACTAAATTTTTTCAGCCTGCACCTCTTAGGCACTTCAAAGTGGAGCGTATCCTTCAGATGAGACTGATGTGGTATAATGGTTCCATTGTAACCATGATATATATTAGATCCTAATGGAATATTTGATCTTCTCATCTACACCAAGGAAATTACAACCCTGGAACGTCTGTGCTTTGAGTTGATCCCGGAGAAAACAAAAAAATCCAGACTGATGCTACTGAGACTTAAACCCAGGACTAAATGGACTCAGAAGTTGGAAGTCAAATCCCTCATCCACTCAGCTAAGTAATGCCATGTATCATCCGCCATTAGCTTTATCTTGGTCTTCACAGGCAAAGGAAATGAAGGAGTTGAACGAAGGATATCTCCTTAACTTCGAAGTATGCCTTTGAATAACTCTACCTGAAATAGTCTTCGTGGGCTTTTAGTTTCATTCTACCTCTTTGATTCGTCCTCTTTGTAGCAGAACGCTCATACATTTACTAGTGTTGTCTTTCATTTTGAGCGAAAATGTGTTAAGCTCCTAACAATTTAGGCCATGTGTGCATCTGACTTCGGCCTGGGAAAGAATTGCTATCTTGTCAGTCTTTCTGAGAAAAAAAAGTAGGAGATGAAAAAAGAGAATAGACATAAAGGAGAAATAGGAAGAAAGGTACAGGGCATGAATCACAAAAGAGGGATAGAAAAGAGGGAATTCCTAGCACGTAATATCCAGAAGGTGGGATTGCTATTTATACTAACAAACCCCCGGCATTCCCACAGAACACCACCTTGACAAAGCCTGCTTTTTGACAAAACCGTAAAAACAATGACATTGTTTTCTCCCTAAAAGCTTGTCAGATTTGCACCTGGTTGTGACTAGTAAATTAGGATAAGTCTCTCCTGTGCATTCAAAAACCAACTCTCGGCAGATAAACTCTAATAATACCCAGTAACGCTTATTTATTAGCACATATCCTAAATCAAACGCATAAATAAGAATTAGTACAGATTTGTTATGATTAGGCCAATTATCACCAAAGTTCGTAAGAGTCTTGGACTTGAAGTTTTTGTTTTTAGTTATTGCCTGGTAGTTATTGTTCACCTGGCGGTGGTCTATCTGAATTATTCTTGCTCTCTCACTGTCTAAATAAAAATGGTGGATTTTTCCTTTTCTCATCAGCATATCAACAGCAAATGTCTCACATGGGTGACCCAGGAGGACGTTAAGCCCTAGATATTATATTGCTTTTCGTGTCCGTGTGCATGCGTGCATGTATGCAGGCAATAATATGCCTGGACAGGGATGAGTTGGTGACGCATGCATTTGAACAAATGCATGTAACTGCAAAATCTCTATCTATAAAACTTAGCTTAACAAAGAATGCAACCAGCCGCAATGGCGCAGTGGTTATCGCCTTGGATTTTGGACAGGAAGATCGCTGGTTTGAATCCCATAAGAGTCAGAAGGATTTTTCGGACTCCGGCCGGCTCCTACCTAGAAGTGAGTGTGCTGTGGGCTCAGTGGGGATACTGGGACCACACAGTCGATCCTCATCCACTTGATGGATGCGAATTTGAGAGTGTTGCTCAAATTACCTGATCAACACTGCGTGTGTCTGTATCTCACAAACCCGGTTGACGCCGGGATATATTATGATAGTAAGCGTACAGTACAACCCTGTCAAGTAGTATCAAAGCAGATGCACTTCCACAGCTGTAGCATCACATAATCGACATTGCCATTGACTATCATGCAATGATAAAATTGTCTCTGATTAGGTAGCCCCGTTGCTCTGGTCTCATTGTGACCTCAAATTCGGTTTCCCCATACACTTCTGTGCCTGTGGTGAGTTTGTGCCAAAGCCTTTGGGGTTGGAGGTTCGTGGGGAACAGTCGATGGAGGGACGTTGTAGTGGTCGCCACTTGGGTGGGTGACTCACTCAGTCTGGCTCTGCGACTGAGCTAATACTGTCGTTAGTAGGGGGCTTTAGTAGGTGGTGTCCTGCGTATGTTAGCTCAGAACAGGCACCATTGAACACCAAAGTGCAGGGCCCCTATGGCTGGTGGCCCCTTGACTTGACTTATGCCTGTGAATTCCCGTGGGAACAAAGGGCCGCAACAACACTCCTCCAACGGACTCGCTCTGGGAGATCCTCTCAGCTCGGCCCGTCATTCCGGCTGCCCTTCCTGGTGGCCCCACGTCGGCCTAATATTGATGGGCTCTCTGCGGACTCCCGACCCTGAGGATGAAACAAAACGAATCTGGGTATGGCTTTGGGTGGGAGATTGAAATGAGCGGTGTGGAAACAGCAGGACGGGAATGTTACGGAAGATGAGGCAGCACAAAAAAGAATGCAAGCCCAACTAGACATGTGTTTCAACGCCCCCTTAGAGAATGGAACGTCGGCCAAGCGGAAGCCGTAAACAGGATCTGTGCTGTTCTGATCAATTGTTGCTCTACTCTCTCTGTCATCCTCACAGCTCCATTTTCACACACACACATACACACACATACACACACACATACATACACACACATCCACACACGCATACACACACACACACACATCACACACACACACCACACACACACACACACACACACACACACACACACACACACACACACACACACACACACACACACACACACACACACACACACTTACAGAGCGTTTGAAGATCTTGATGTATGAGCTCTCTCCCTGTTTTATTATCTATGTCTATATGTGTGATTCAGACTGTGAAAGCGAGAAAATGAGTCTCACGAGGGGGATGGCTTGGAGTAAATGTATCGTATCCCACATTTCTAGAACAATGCATCTGTCATTTAAGTATGCTGGAGGGACTGAGAGAATCTGTGTTTCTGGAACAGTGGAGATAGGGATTTATGTGGAGTAAAATATAGGATTGTGGCATGAAAAGAAAAACAAAAACAGCTTGACATTTAATTTTGAAAAAAAAAGTTTTGAGTTGTTTGTGTTGTTCTTGGTTGTGGCGATGATGGTGGTGGTGTTGGTGTAAGTGGTGGTGACTGTGATGCCAGTGGGGATGGATGAAGGGGTGGCAGGGGTAGCAATGGTGATGGTAGTGGTGAAATTGCAATGTTAGAAAGAAGGCAGAAAATATAGAACTTTTCAGAACCAAATGGGTCCCTGTATATGATGAGACTCCTTGGGGAGAGGAAGGAAGGTGCAGGATGGTTAAGACATTCGCCTGCCAAATGTAGACGTGAGTCTGTCGATTCACCTGCCCTTTCCAGTTTACGTGAATGATTGAATTCAAGTAAACTATAACCGAGGACCTGTGCGAACGCATGCAAAACATCTTGGCACACGTTAAAACCCCGTTCCGCCTTTCGGAAGATCAGTCATTGTCTGTGTACACGGTAGGAGCCGATGACAACATTGCTTTTTAAAAAACAGCTTGCACACGGTGTCGGTTTACGACACCATCCCTGAGGAAAATCGGGGAGTTGGAGTCCCCAGGGCGGCTCGGGGATGTATATGGCAACGTTCTGGAGGCTCCTGCGACGATACTGGAACCATTCTATCGGTCATTGCCTTTCAATGGACCATTGCAGTGGCGTGGAGAGGGGAGGTCGCTGCATGGTAACAGTTTGCCCTCCATACTTATCCAGCTTTGCGCTCTAAGAGTATGCGGAACTCCATAGTCTCCGAGAATGATGGGTGCATCTGAACTGAATGAACTCTTGAAGGAGAAAAATCAATCAAATTAGCATTTATCATAAAGTTGAAATAACAAAAGAGAAAAATTAAAAAGTTATTCAAGCTTATTGTTATCATGCAATGATAAGTATTGCCTCTGATTAGTAGCCCTCGTTGCGGTGGTCTCATATCTCAGATCCAATAATGCAACTTGTTTAAAGCAGACACTTAACCATTAGTCTTCTGACATTAAAACATCACTAACCTTTCAACTCTGGGTGTGTGTTTTCTTGCAGATTGTTCTGTCTTCTTGTTATCATTTTCAATGATTTTTTTATAAGTTCATTAACTGATTCCTGGATCTGGTCGTCTAAGCCTTTGCCAACAGCCAGTCTCCATCCATTACTGGATTTCCTGAATAAGAGCACAGATTTACCAGTCTCCATATCTCAACAAAAACCGGCACAGATCTCATACCTGTTAAAACAGGAACATCGTCGCCTGACAACTAAGAAAATCATGTTTATACAGACTTAATTTAAGTAGTGTTTATATTTTCACAGGGTTTTTTAAATATTTTGTTCCTTTTAAATAAAATCATACTTCTTTTTCATATGTGGCATTTCCGATATATAACTGCATTTAGTATGCTTTATTACAAACAATGAATCTTTCTTGAACCTAGCAATAAAACCTTTAGTAACAATAAAGAGGTGGAGCAAGAGAATATTGTAGAAATAAAACAAAGACGGTGCTGACAACGACGATAACGACGACAACAAAACTGACAATGAAGAAGATGAAGGGCAAGAAGAGCAAGGACAACAAACGCATAAAAAGCAAAAACAATATGATCAAAAAGCAAAAACAACAACAGAAAAAAGACAAATAACGATATCATTCCATAGATGACTGCTCAAAAGGAAATGTTGACATAGATTAAAAAAAGAAGAAGGAAAAACAAAGTGAAGTATTTTTGCGTCACTCAGTAATTAAACCAGACTATCAGCCAAAAACAGATAGATAGATAGATAGATAGATAGATAGATAGATAGATAGATAGATAGATAGATAGATAGATAGATAGACAGACAGACAGACAGACAGACAGACAGACAGACAGACAGACAGACAGACAGACAGACAGACAGACAGACAGACAGATAGATAGATAAGATAGATAGATAGATAGATAGATAGATAGATAGATAGATAGATAGATAGATAGATAGATAGATAGATAGATAGATAGATAGAGACATACAGACATACAGACATACAGACATACAGACATGGATAGATGGATAGGTAGGTAGGTAGGTAGGTAGGTAGGTAGGTAGGTAGGTAGGTAGGTAGGTAGGTAGGTAGGTAGGTAGGTAGGTAGGTACATACATACATACATACATACATACATACATACATACATACATACATACATACACACATACACACATACACACATACACACATACACACATACACACATACACTCATACAGACATACAGACATACATACATACATACATACATACATACATACATACATACATACATACACCCCCACCCCCTACCCCCACACACCCCCACACACCATACACACACACACAAACACACACACACACACAAACACACACACAACACACACACACACACACACACACACACAACACACACACACACACACACACACACACACACACACACTCACACTACTAGCGCTCATGCGCGCACATACAAATACACGCACGCATGGTCAAAATGAGGCAGACAGTGACTGAATGCATTACTCTTGTTTCCAGTGGTCAGAGTGGTATGCAAAGGGATGGACACAGGCCAATCTTCTATTCATAGTATCTCACGTGCTTTCTGGGTCACCCGGTCTGTTACCTTTCGTGTAGGTAGACAGACTGTGGGTCCTAATGTATTCCTGTCTCTGTCCCTCTGTGTCTCTTTCTGTCTGTCTGTGTGTCTTTTTGTCTCTCTGTGTATGTGTCACTCCCTGTCTGTTTGTCGTAGTTTGCCTCTGTGTGTCTCCCTATGTTTCTCTGTGTATCTCTGTTTGTCTCACTGTCTTTCTGTCTCTGCCTCTGTTTCTGTCTCTGTCTCCATCATTTTCTGTCTCTATCTCTGTCTCTCTGCCTCTGTCCCTTTCTCTCTCTCTCTCTCTCTCTCTCTCTCTCTTCTCTCTCTCTCTCTCCTTCTCTCTCTCTCTCTCTCTCTCTCGGGGGGGCGGTCACGAGAAGTGAAGCGGACAAGGCGTACATTTTCTGTGAGCAGCAGTAAAACTAGAAATTCAGTCAAAAATGCCAGTTACTGGACTTCCAGCGGCTGTGGAGAGGACCTTAGGCGCCCTGCTGACTGACAATGCAGTTTCCAGCTGGAAAGTGGCAGGAGAAGGGGACAGCGTGGTTTTTGTCTTGCGACTGAAACCAGTGGACACAACAGTGTCAACCAACATGGCGGATCCAACAGTGAATCGCAGCACACAAGCACTGTACTACAGGAAAAAATCGTTTTCTCAAAGACGACGAGATGTTGAGCGTTCTCGAAAGCATAAAGAGAAGCAGGCAAGTGTTGTGTGTGAAAGTGACTGTGTCCTCAGTGCCTCGAGTCTGCCTGACAGTGGAGTAGAACAGGGGAATACAGCATGTGTAGATACACATGGAATAGACCTACCAACAACACACACACAGGACATCAACACAAAAACATCAGTTAAGTTGCCATCATCGGTTGATTTAGAACCTCCCTGTATGTCTGATTGTAGTGACTGTGCTGATATGTGTGTTTTGCAGCCTGAGGTGAACGATGATAATATTGTTGGTCCATTCGACACAAGAAATGTCAAACAGTACGTGGCTACTCTAACTGATAGATCCGTACAGAAAAGGCTAAGAGACAGACAAAGAAATACACACTTTAGAAAATCCGTGCTACATCATTCAGACGGTGAAGATATTGTGACGTGTGAGTCAGACGACATTGTGATCCAGTGCGCATGCCAACCAGACACTGAGCCAGTATGTGTGTACTGGTTTGTCAAACAGCAAGAGAAAAACATGCTAAAAGAGGAACGTGTCAAACTCGCCAGTTTGCGGAATGGGAAGCGAATCCAGAACACACTACACACGGAGACCCTATCATGTGCTTCAAGGGACTTAGCGACACTTAGAGAACTATTACATCGGTTTCTTGGCTAGGCCTAGCCTAGACCTAAGGGTGTGTTTGTGACAAATGCTGGACGAAAGAAAGGCTCGGAATGCCGTAACATATCTGGACAGTAAAGAGTTTCGTGTCTCGATGTACATTACTAATCAATGCTGTGGTTTCCATGGCTTGGAGTAGCGTCGTGTGTCAGCTTAAAGCAATTATCATTCGGCAACCCCCTTCATGTATGGGCCAATGGCCTTTTTTCATGAATAAACCTTTCGAGTTCGAGTTCGAGAGTTCGAGTTCTCTCTCTCTCTCTCTCTCCTCTCTCTCTCTCTCTCTCTCTCTCTCTCTCTCTCTCTCTCTCTCTCTCTCTCTCTCTCTCTCTCTCTCTCTCTCTCTCTCTCTCTCTCATCTATCTATCTATCTATCTATCATCATCATATATATATATATATATATATATATATATATATATATATATATATATAATATGTTGTGTGTGTGTGTGTGTGTGTTGTATACACATATACATATCTCTGTGTGTGTGTGTGTGTGTGTGTGTGTGGTGTGGTGTGTGTGTGTGTGTGTGTGTGTTGTGTGTGTGTGTGTGTGATGTGTATGTGTATGTGTGTGAGTGATGTTATGGTTGTGTCTTTACGTAGGTCACGAAGAAAGAGAATGGGAAAGTCAGATTTGTGTCCTGTGGGTTTATAGAGAAGCAATACTATAGGGTATGCCCTAGTTGTAGTAGTGCTTATGCAGAAGAAAATAAAATCAGAGTTGTGGACAGACAGACGAACAGACATACAGAACGACTTGCAAACAAGCAGACAGAAGACACAATAAGGGGTGAAGGAAAGAAATAGAGGTAGAAATAGAAAATGGATGTACCCTCAGCTTCAGAAGAACAGAGACATAAATCTCACAGAATTGCAGGGCAAGGAATCAATTAATTCCAGTTATCAAGGACAACTGCAGATAATGATCGTGTGTATAAAAAAAGTGAAAATCAAAAGTAATCATTGAGAGGACGATATGTAAGGGGAGGAAAACAAAACAAGTAGACAAGGAGGAAAAGAGAGATGGAATAAGAAAAATAGGCATTTCATAGGCTTAACCTTTGAGTGAATGAATGATTGAATGAATGAATGAATGAATGAATGAATGAATGAATGAATGAATGAATGAATGAATGAATGAATGAATGAATGAATGAACAGGTGCATACTGTTTTAATAGTTGTGTTCATAGAATGTAGGCTGCTTATTCGATTTTGATTATGGAAAACTTTAACCAGAATAATAGAGTTAAGTGGCAAAATGCAATAGATTTGCTTTGAAGCATCTACACTAAAGAAAAAAACAACAAAGAATGTTGCCAGATGCCAAGCCAGCTTTCTAAAATGAATATTTCAAATCCAAAGCAAAACAACTGTCTGCCCACACATTCTAGATGATAACGTCATGGGTTTAAGGTGGCCTCTGTTTCCTGACAAAAAAGTACAGATAGTGACCAACGTCTTTTTCTTTCGTGATCTGTGAGATGTGAATGACCTGTCTAGACAACTTCCTGTCTCACAAGTTGCCATGCATTTCCAAACTCAGGATCCTGTCTGTTACATTATTTCTTTGCCGCTTTTAAAGTTTATTTGAACCTAATTTGGGGAAAAAATGAATCCAGGCGGACATTTGATTCAGTCTTGACACACGCATATCACAGACAATCTCCAGTGCAAAAATGTAGTGTCCTGAAATGAAGTGGAGAAAAATGGAGTGAAGTGGAAAGCAACAAGATACTGCGAAATAAATTTCAGATAGTTTCCCCCCCAAAAGAGTAGTAAATGCAATTAGTTATTTTGGAGTTTTTATTAAAGGACATTGGACTGGTTATTAAAGGTCGTACTGACCTATATGTAAGTCTTTAAGACAGGAACATTTTTTTATGCACAAGTCCAAAAGACAGAAAACAAAAAGTGCCCCAGCAAAGTAGCAAATTTGCAAAGAGAAAAATAAAGACAGAGTCAGAACAAAGACATTTCACAAAGCTTAACTTGTGAACGAATGAATGAAACATCAAATGGATAAACAAATCAAAGGAATGATGAATAACTGAATTGTGAATGAATCAATCAATCAATCAATTAATGAATGAATATGTATTTATTTATCTATTTATTTATTCTTTTATATCGATGATAATGGACAAAGCACTCATGTGCTTTTTAACATCCAGTCCCCATGTGTATGCAGTTTCGTAAATCTTGTCATCTGTTCCCACCGGCACACAATGGCATACTCTTACGAAAAGTGGAACAGGATTTAACGTGTGTGCAAGATGTTCTGTGTGCGTTCGCACATGGGGCCTTGGTTTATAGTCTCATCTGAAGGACTTTTGGGGAGAGTGGAGTCAGCACTGATGTTAACTCCAGGGGAATAATTCCCTTGGACGGGAATTGAACTGGGGTTGTCCAATTGCGAGTGCAATGTTCTGACCACTAGGCTATCCTGTCCCCACTATATACAAATATCCAGATTCTTTTCCACATCTATGTCCACAGAATGTAAAATGCATATTCATGTTTGGTGATGGGAAGTTGTATTTAAAATAATAGAGTTAAGATTCAAAATGTGCTTGATTTTTTTGAAGAAGTACACTAAAGAAAAAATATATATATTGCCAGGTGGATAGCCTGCATTCTAAACCGAATATTTCATACACAGTTAAACAACTGTCTGCCCACACATCATAGATGATAATGTCATGATTTTGAAGTGGATTCTGCCTTTTGACAGTAAAGAAGTACGGCTAGCGTGTGGCCAATCTCTCTCCTAGGAGATGTGACTGACCTCGTCTAGACTACTATTCCTGTCTTCACAGATGACCGTGCGTTTTCAAACTCAGCCTGGCCGACTGTTATTCAATGTTGCTTTTGAGTTTAGTTGAAGAAGTTTTTTTTAGTGGAATCTACACAGACATTGTATTCAGCCTTGAAACAAAGGTTATTACAATCTCCTTGCAAAACATTAGTTCCTGAAGTTGGAGTGAAGTACAGTGGGGAGTGGAGTGGAAGGTAGAGAGCAAAAAAAACATATTTTAGGAATGAATTTACAAAATGGAGGGGGGGGGGAGATTCTTGAAAAAGACAAAAATACACC
>CM060316.1:78024288-78044986 GCA_030674155.1 Stramonita haemastoma | reverse complement strand
GTGTCCTCAACAGAGGAAGGACCACACAGTACAGTGTCCTCAACAGGAGAAAGGACCACACAGTACAGTGTCCTCAACAGGAGGAAGGACCACACAGTACAGTGTCCTCAACATGAGAAAGGACCACACGGTACAGTGTCCTCAACATGAGAAAGGACCACACGGTACAGTGTCCTCAATATGACGGCGGTTATTTGACAGACAGTGTTACAGCGTGAGCTCCCCGAGTTACCTGACCTGCGAAACAAGACGCTCTTTTCTTTCGTTCAGGTCAGTGCTAATCATGAAGCAACATGTAGATTACAACCCTGTCAAGTCGTTTCCAAACCTTATCAGATCTTCACAGCACAGCCATCATTCTTGCTGAATACAGAGGGTAAGGGAGAAGAGCTGCTAGCTGGCAAAGACCAGGCTAGCCATGGCAACATCAGCTATGGCAAAACTGAACAAGATATGGAGAAGCGACAACATCAGCTTCAAAACAAAAGCAAATTGTTCAGATCCCTGGTCATCTCCATCTTGCTCTACGGCTGCGAAAGTAGGACAATGACCGCTGAAACCACCAAGCGGATCCAGACGTTCGAGACAAAAGGCTTCAGGCGACTGCTTGGAATTTCCTGGAAAGATAGGAAAACAAACACCTTTGTGCGAAGTCAAGTCGCACTGATGGCTGGCCCTCAGGAACCCCTACTAGCCACTGTCAAGAAAAGGAGGCTGGCATGGTTCGGCCATGTCACACGCCACAACACCCTCCCCAAGACAGTCCTACAAGGAACGCTAGAAGGTGGCAGACACCGAGGCAGACAAACCAAAAGCTGGATGGATAACATCAAGGTGTGGACCCACCTGGACAGTCCAACACTCATTCGGAAGGCGGAGGACAGGGCTGGATGGCGACGGCTGGCTGCAGAATCGTCTCTCATGTCTCCTCCACGACCTTTCCGGTCATGAGAAAAGAGAAGAAGAAGGGAGAAATGTCACTGGACCATTGCATCTTTGGTCTTATTGCTGTGTCCCTTGATGGTCATTCCTTCTTCCACTTAGGCACCAGGTTCATTTCACATTTTTTTCAAGTCTTCAATGTTTGTCAAGAAACTGTGCAGCAGAAGGAGAAGGTATTGATAACAGTCACTACTTTAACATGGGCACAGGAGCCATCTTGCTTTAGGGGAAAACAATTCTTGTCGTCAACAGAGGATTTAGCAGATAGGGGGCTTAGTGCTTGGCATAGGCTGGACCTAATCAGTCCCCGCTGAAGACATGTCCAAAAGCGAAACACAAGCAGTGCTAACCTTTTTCTGGTTGATAGTCACCGGGATGTTCACTGTTCGATCCTGATCTGCTGAGTGCTGGCTCTGGAAATACAAGAAAAACTCGCATATTGATATGTTTGGTGGTTTGATGAAGAAAGCCACCAAGACTATATGCATAGTAGCCGTTATAGCTTCAATATCAAAACAGTGAAATAAAAAAAAATCAGTCAACAAACTACCTCCCCATCAGTAAATAAATATAAACAAGCGAAAGACACAAAAAGGAAGAACGCATCTTTTGATTTTGTACGTAACATATTAGTGTAAGGAACAAAAAGAACCAGATAAACCATGTGTGATCACAAACTTCATTTGTGAGCAAACATACTAAAGGTGGCAGAAGTTATGCCGTATTAGTCTTTCAGAAAAATTACACAATTTCCTCTACTAGAAGTGGTACACAGTAAAAACAATCCTCTCTCTTGTTGGACAGATGTAACCGGAAACTTCAAAACCGATAACAATAGTTCAAATATTAGCTTAAAAAAACAGTGTAAAGCATTTGCACATTACAATCCACCTGTCATTGTCAACGTGTTGGATTCTTCATACCAGAGCATGCACACATGGCTTTCAACGTAGATCTAAACCTGGACCCCATTTTAAGTAAAAGAAAAAATTGAAAGAAGAGTTGATGGCGTTGGGAATGTTCACAGTCATAGCCGTCAGCAGGAGAAGGTTTTGCTGACGGCCCCCTACACGAAATCCTTCCACAAAGAGCGGAACGATTTTCATGACGAGGTTTGGAATGGAGCAGACGATGAAGAGAATGGACATGGCCACCAACATCTTGGTGAGGGCGATCTCTCTGCTCTCCATGGGCGCTGCCGCTGCTGTGGACTGTCTCCACTTGGCCGCTCCTCTCAGCTTGACCACAGTGATGGTGGTGGTGATGGCTGCAGTCAGCACGCAGAGCGGCGGCAGAAGCAGCCCCAACACGATCACACCCAGCACGTCCATCAGCCGCTGGTTCTGCCGGTAAAACTCACTGGCAAAGAACACGGTCAGAGTGGCTTTCAGGGATGGAAAGTACCCGCAACCAATCTTGTATTTCGCTGAAACGATGTACTGGAAACCTAAAATGATCACGCTGGATACGATGAGAATGACAGCAGTGATTTTGGTGCTGAGGATTTGCTTGGCTGTGAAAGGGTGAGTGATGCACAGGCAGCGCTCACAGGCGATTAAGGTGGAGATGAAACCAGATGTAAAGCTGGCCCCCAGCGGAATGGCAGAGATGCCGGTATTCACTGCCACTTTCAAGACCGTGCTGTCCATCTGGAACTGACCCAGCAGCAGCGTGTAGATGTATTCCACGAATATCGCGAAGTAGTACACGGTGACCACGAAATCAGCACAGCCGAGGCTGAACAGCAAGAGGCTGACCCTTTCCCTCAGTCCTTGTCTGTAATACACCATGCAGTTGAGGACGTTCAGGGGTATTCCCAGCACAGTGACCAGAGGAATCACAACTCCGCCCAACTTGTATACGTTGACCTGAATGTAGTTAAAACTTAGTAAGAATATCACGGACAATTAGATACACAATGTATTACCAAATGATACATTCTTAAAAAGGCCTCATCCGAAGGGATCCCAAGGGTCTGTCAGTATAAAAAACATCGCCACATTCTGGAAATTCTATGCTAGATATTTTCTTTTTTTTCTATCACTCTCTTTGTTTCTGCCTTGTTCCTTTTCTTCCTGTCACTTCTTGTCTATGTTCTGCCTTCTTGGTTCATTCTCCTGGCTTTGTACCAGAAAGACTTACAAGGTAACAGTTCTCTTTTTTGCCGAAGTGGGATGCACTGGGCCTTACTTGTCAGGCGTTTAGTGGCGCACGAGGCATTTTCACTCATATAACAAACGACAATAGTTGCTGCCTAAGCGTTCGAGGACGACAGAGAAAAAAGCCTAAAAAGCTTAACAGTAAAAGTAAAATAAATAAACAAGCCTGCTCAGTGGTATTTGATAGAATGAACATGTAAACAAATGAAGTAAAAAAATCTAGATTCAAATAAAGAGACAGTAGCATACAGAGAATCTCATCATTAGTGAACCTCAGAGCTGTAGTCGAGGAATCGTCTTCTTATTCGTCGAACGCTCAGACAGCAACTATTGTTGTCTGTCATATGACCAAAAATGCGTTGTGCAGCCGTTAAGCGCCTGACAAGTCAGGCCCAGCGCGTCCGACATCAGCATGGGAGGGAAATACTTTTAAGTCTTTATGGAAAAAAAGGGAGAAGAATGGACCAAGAAGTCAGAAAATAGACTACGAGGAGACGACAAGTAGAAAAGGAACAAGGCAGAAACGAAGAGGGGGATAGAAAAGAGAGAATTCCTAGTATAGAATTTCCAGAAAGTGGAAATGCTATTTATACTGACATGCACCCGGCATTCCAATGGGGAAAGTCGAGGAATAAAAAAAAAGTGTGTTTTTTTTCAGTTGTACGGACCTGAGTTTGTAAACTGACAACATTATCAGGGTTGTCCCAGGGCCAATATTCAAAGTGAGTGTTGACAACGCGACAGCCACCATAGAATTCAGGGAGGCTAGTGGTCTCGTCAGTGATGGAACTCTTCATAACAGGTGCCACTGTCGTCTGACTCTCCCTCATGGAAATATTGTTCATTTTGATTTTTTGTTATTGTTGTTGTTATTGTTGCTGCTTCAGAGTTTTCACTAAAGATCCATCAGTGGAAACACGAAGATGCATCGTGTTGTCTGCCTCACAAGTATTGCCTTGTAATATGTATTCGCCACGCGATTTTTAAATTTTTTTTTCTATACAAGTTATGTTTCGATTATTTGGTGATTTTGATAATCTACAATTTAAAAAAAAAAACCGTATTTGCTCTATCTTTGCATAATTATCAACATAGACAGTGATAAACACTCGAGAACGTGTGTGTGTATGTGTGTGTGTGTGTGTGTGTGTGTGTGTGTGTGTGTGGTGTGTGTGTGTGTGTGTGTGAGTGTGTGTGTGTGTGTGTGAGTGTGTGTGTGTGTGTGTGTGTGTGTGTGTGTGTGTGTGTGTCCGGGCGTGCATGTGCTTGTACGCGTTTGTGTGTGTGCTCTTGAAAATAAACATACAATCACACACACAAACACACACATATACACCCATACCTACCACACGGCACCATAAAACACTCACGCAACACACATTGTACACAAAGACACTGCGCATCACACACACAGCATAAACAACAGACACAGAACACACACACACACACACACACATACACACACACACACACACACACACACACACACGTACACGTACACACACACACACACACACACACACACACACACACACACGTACACGTACACGTACACGTACACACACGTACACGTACACACACACACACACACACACACACACACACACACACACACACAGACATACACACACACACACACACACACACGCACGCAGGTACATCATCATACATCAGATACAGACACGTGCATGCACATAAGGTATGTATTATTACGTTCGTTTCCTTATTTTGCCTTCAATCGTTGTCATATTGGATTTTAGGACTTTATTATTTCACTGTTGTTATTTTTCGCTATGTCGTTTTTCACCGTTCCTTCTCCTTCTTTACTTTTTTGCTCATTAAAATTTTTGTTTTTTCTTCATAACTCGGTAGTACGCTTGAGAGATAATTCAATAACTATTTTCAATTAGAGAGAGAGAGAGAGAGAGAGAGAGAGAGAGAGAGAGAGAGAGAGAGAGAGAGAGAGAGAGAGAGAGAGAGAGAGAGAGAGAGAGAGAGAGAGATTTTCATATCAAGGATAATGGAATAAGCCCTCATGTGCTTTTTTACATCCAATCCCCGTGTAAATCTTGTAATGTGTTCCAAGTGGCACGCAATGGTCTACTCTTACGAAAAGTGGAACAGGATTTAACGTGTGCGAAAGATGTTCTGCGATTCTCTCTCTGTGTGTGTGTGTGTGTGTGTGTGTGTGTGTGTGTGTGTGTGTGTGTGTGTGTGTGTGTGTGTGTGTGTGTGTGTGTGTTGTGTGTGAGAGAGAGAGAGAGAGAGAGAGAGAGAGAGAGAGAGAGAGAGAGAGAGAGAGAGAGAGAGACAGAGAGAGAGACAGAGAGAGAGAGAGAGAGACAGAGAGAGAGAGAGAGAGAGAGAGAGAGAGAGAGAGAGAGAGAGAGAGAGAGAGAGAGAGAGAGAGAGAAACAGACAGACAGACAGACAGACAGACAGACAGACAAAGAGAGCATGTAAGACAAGTGTTTCATTGAGTGAGTATGCGTGCGTGTGCGTGCGTACGCGCGCACTTGTGTGTGTATGTGCATGCGTATATGAGTACTTGAGTGCGTACGCATACTTGACTTAGTAGTGGAGTGACTGTGTGTGTTGGCGCTTGCGCGCAGATATATATATATATATATATATATATATATATATATATATATATATATATATATATATATATATATATATATAATATATATATTGTGGTGTGTGTGTATGTGCGTGTGTTGAGTCGTGCGCATAATTATGTGTATACATATTATTTGTGTGTGTGTGTGTGTGTGTGTGTGTGTGTGTGTGTGTGTGTGTGTGTGTGTGTGTGTGTGTGTGTGTGTGTGTGTGTGTGTCGCGCTTTCTTCCAAAGCATTTTAAACTACAGCGTCGCTTTGAAGAAAGGTTTTCTTTTCAGACATTTCAGCCCCTCCATGCTACGTTGAATTAAACACTTTTTGCAAGTATTCCACCATCGTCATCTATTGGTTTTAGGTTGAGTTTTATCCATAATATTATTTTGTTCAACAAGGAACAATAAGGGGTTATAAATGTAATCCAAATCATCAAATGATTGTGGGAAAGCAGCAAAGAGAAAACTGTCATTTAAGTATTTTCTTTCTGCTTTCTGCTGATTTGTGGGTGTTCTCCATATTGTGATGGGTGCATGCTGATGTTCAGAACCTGTGTTGTATATCCTTGATATTGTTTTTACATGTTTACTGTTTTCCTGTATGGCTTGTAACCCATCGGAGGTTCTCTGTTTGTTGAGGTTATACAGTATTTTGAATTGAATGAATTAAAAAAAAGATCCACGTACAACATTTCAAATTTCTTTGATGGTAACAAGTGACTGCTGAAATCAACCCCTAAAATGTATTAAAGCTGGGGGTTTAATTTTGTAAGGTTTAAAAAAAGATTTTATCTCTAGAGTAAAACTTTCTTTTAAAGCGTTTTAAACTACAGCATCGCTTTGAAGAAAGGTTTTCTTTTCAGACATTTCAGCCCCGTCATGCTACGTTGAATTAAACACTTTTTGCAAGTATTTCTCCATCGACATCTGTTGGTTTTAGGTAGAGTTTTATCCACAATTATGTTCAGCAAGGAACAAATATAAGATGAAAACATGATAGACTAGCAACAAGAAGCGAATAGCTGATATTGTTTTTAAATACATTAACATAGAGGTAAATGGATCCCATAATAACCAAAAAAGAAGACAGAAAAAATGACTGAACAAATTGGTAATAGCATCAACATTTTCAAATTACGAAATGAGTAATCATTTTACCAAAAGGACATGAACATAATATTGGCTGTTGTTGTTGTTGTTGTTGTTGTTGAGCGTTCCCCAGTTTATCACTCTGGAGGTTACCCAGAACATGCATTTTGAATAATTCATCATACCCAGCAGTCACCGCGAGACCAAAGGAACAGACTTGATGAGAACGTTGCTCCTTCAGCTTTTTTTAAGTACCTCGCCATATGGGCAACTATACTTCGATATTAAAGGATATTTTTCTCTCTTTAATTGAAGACTACAAGCTGTTTTGCTAACAGATTGTCATGAATGAAGACAATTCCAACAATTCAAATCAAAGCACAACAACGTTTTACTTTACGCACGCATTGGCACTGTGCTTACATCAATAACGGACACCATTTCTTCGCCTGGCCAAGTTTAGCTTCCGATCTATACGATTTTGATCTCGGGTTTGAACCTCAGCAGCACCGGGTAGATGAAGGTTGAGGTCTTTTTACGATTTTCCCAGTGAACTTAAATGCATACTTGCCAGTGCCTTGATTGTGTTCTGATTTATTCGTTCCTCGGCGAAAGATCACAAATGGTGAAATGTTTGCGTTTTGGGCCAACATTAACGTAGCGGCATTTCATCTTCTGGCACTGACTGTGTTTGAATTTGCATGCGTGTATATTTCAACAGAGGTGCATCAGTTCTGTTTTTAAAGAACTGTAGATTCACACATATGCAGTTGAAATCATATATTATTTTGGGAATATCTTTTACCTCTAAAAGATAAACGGTTGATTAGATATTTTTATTTCCACGATGGTTTGCATTTTGACCCTTTACCTTTAAATTTTGACAGAGAAATTAAAATGAAAGCAGATATTTGTCTATTGTTTACTTTCAATACGTTTGTGCTGGGCGTAATTTTTGTTTTTACATTAATTGAAATATTACACGCACACATCCCCCAACACACCCCCCCCCCACCCCCCCCCCCCCCCACACACTCTCTCTCTCTGTAAAGGACTATACACAAATTTGAAGACACACACACACACAACACACAACACACACACACACACACACACACACACACCTACACACACACACACACACACACACACACACACACACACACACACACACACACACACACACACACACACACACACACACTCATATGTGAGCGCGCACACATTCTTTGAATGTGACACATTTTCATCTTTCTTTTTTTGTGTCTAATATCACTTCGAGTGAACAGACGTTAAACTGAAGAAAGTACACACACACGCACACACACACACACACACACACACACACACACACACACACACACACACACACACACACACACACACACACAGACAAACACATTCTATAAGCTAAGAAAAAAAAACTATATACAATAATGTTTCTTTCCCTGTCAGCTTACATCCTTCTGATAACACACGCAAAAAAACTAAACCGATAGATCACATTGTAATCCGGCTGGAAACAAATCTTGTTATGGGAAAACTTCGCAGTGCAAGCCTTCTTGGCCTGCATAGGATACCACACTGACAGGAAGTCTCTCAACTTACCTACTTTTTGGGTTATTTTGTGAAAAAAGGTTACAGCCATAGATATGCGCGTCAGTTTTTGTTGCTATTGTCAACTCTCTCTGTTTCTTGTCTCTCTCTCTCTGTCCGTCTGTTTGTTTATCTGTGCGTTTGCATGCGTTCACACGGGCACGCGCGTGCGTGTGTTCGTGTGTGTATCAGTCTCTCTCTCTCACTCTCTCTCTCTCTCTGTCTCTCTCTGTCTGTCACTCTCTCTCTCTCTATCATATTATGAAAAAGACTACATTTGTGTTTTTCTTCTCTAAGCAGTCATAAATCATTACTTATTTGTGCATTTGCTAAACCCATTGTTCCGTCCCAAGCCCAACGAATGTATTGTGGCCCATGGCCAATGTACATTAACTCATTTTTTTTAGTTCAGAGATTCAGAGTTCTGTCTCTATCTGTCTGTTTCTCTCCATGTCTCTATATCTCTCTGTCTCTGTCTCCCTGTGTGCTCCATGTTTCTGTCTCTCTCTCTCTCTTTGTTTATCTAAGTAGCCTCTCTGTCTGCCTGCCTGTCTGTCTGTCTGTCTGTCTGTCTGTTTGTCGTCTGTTTGTCTGTCTCTCTCTCTCTCGTGTGTGTGTGTTGTGTGTGTGTGTGTGTGTGTGTGTGTGTGTGTGTGTGTTGTGTGTGTGTGTGTGTGTACGTGCGTGCGGGCCTACGTTCGTGCGTACATGTGAGCATTAAAGTGAAAGTCAAAATTTCATTTTTATGGAACATTGAATGAGCAGACATAACTATGTTTTTCTTGTCAAGCCATGGGGAACAATAATGGTAAACATACCCCCGCAATCCTGCACACTACTTCTGGCTTGGACCCCGGGTCTGTTAGAAGTAGTAGGATTACACAGACTATAACAGTGCTGTCAAAACTGAACACCATCTGGGAAGATAAGAATATCTAACTCAACTCCAAGATCAAACAAAGTTTGATGCGCTCCCTTGTCATATTCATATTCCTGTATGCCTGTAAATCATGGACCCTGACTGCAGATTTAGAGAGAAGAGTACAGGCGGTAGCGATAAGATGCTTATGGAGACTCCTTGGCATCTCAAAAAAACCCTCCACATAAGCAACGAAGATGTGCATAACAGAATCCAGCAAACCATTAGGCCCTACGAAAACCTTCTTTAGGACTAGCGTAAACTTTTGGGATAGGGTGGTAAGTAGATTACCTCCCATGCAATCAGAGCCCTGTCACAGGGTTGTGCTACTAAATCGGGATACACCTGCGAATCGTGTGATGCTCTGTTTCTTTGGGTGGTGGTCGAAAACACTTCTTTGCCTACCCCTAAACAAACGAAACAAATTAAGTAAAAAACCATTCTCAACTAAGATAACAATACAACAAACAGCCGAAATAGAAAACATTTTGAAAGATATGTTGGTGCATACAAGCCCTTTTTCTCCAATGTGCACCAACCCCTTCCTTTTGTGGGCGTGTGTTTGTGTGCGCACGTGTGCGTCCATGTAAGGGTGTGTGTGTGGCGTCTTTACAGACTGTTTGGCTGGTAGTCTACTTGTAAATCAGTTAACTGTGTGGCCAGTTAATTGGTCAGCTGATTCTTTGCTGCAGGCTAAATGTTAGTTTGTTAGTTTATTGGCTAAGTATTTGAATTATGGTTTGTTACATGGTCAGCTAGTTGGCTACTTGGTTTTGTGTGCCGGTGGGAACAGATGAAAAGATTTATTAAACTGCATGCGCAAAAGTACTTATTCCATTGTCCTCGATATAAAAGAATAAATAAATAAATAAATTAATTAATTAAAATAAATCGGTTGTCTTTTGGTCGAAACCCTGATTTATTCATTTGCTGTCTTGAGTTGTAGTACCGGATGTTACAGGCAGCAGAACACGTATTACAAACAAACATAACACCTATCAAAACGACTTTTGAAGTAAAAATAAGAAAAGAAAAAAAGTCAACACATTAAAAAAATCTTATTCTTCATATGCTTTTCGGCAGTAAAAAATAAGTACCTTGAACTTTTTCTGTGTTCTCCAGATGTCTTGCGAGTGTGTACGAGTTGGAAGGAAAGATCCAGCAGCATATTGAAGAGTCCAGTTTCCATTGAGTTGAGACGGCCTCCAATCTGACAGCAATAGAAACAGACAGGGGGCGCCAGGAGTGTCTTCATTAATGGCTTCCATCTGCCTGCCTGGGTGGACAGAAAAATAAGGAAGGAAGGATGAAAGGATGTCATGAGTTTAGAACAGAGCAGAAAGGAGAAATAATCTGTTGATTTAAATACCGTACTTGATGGAAGAAGAAATCGTTTTCATTTTCCTGTATCTGTGTCTCTGTATGTTCGTCTTTTTCGTCTCTGTTTTTGTCTCTGTGTATATGTGCATCTGTGACTCTGTGTTTGTCTGTGTCGTTTGTGTCTGTCTGTCCGTCTACCTGTGTGTGTGTGTGTGTGTGTGTGTGTGTGTGTGTGTGTGTGTGTGTGTGTGTGTGTGTGTGTGTGTGTGTGTGTAAACTAAACCACAAACTTAAAAACAAAGTAAAATGTGTGTGTAAGTGTAAACTAAACCACAAACATTAAAACGAAGTAAAATTTAAACAATAATGCAGGTCTTGGGTGTATACTAAGTAGAAGTTACAAAACAAGATTGGTGACAAGCGACCTATAGAAGCTAACATCAATTTAACATATCACATGCCAGCAACACTACTTCCTGTTCCGGTGACAAAGCCCCGGATGATATCGCTTGATTGACCAACTTGACAGCAGCTTCTTGAGTAAACAAAATCGGATGCTCGTTTGTTTTTAATTTTTTTTAAAATAATTTATTTATAGAAAGATGTAAGGCGGAGATGCAAAAACGGTGCTGACAGCATCTTATTAATTGGCATTTCTGTTTCTGTTCTTGACAGTTTGGACTGAAGAATCCTAGTTTATGCAAATGCTAATCATCAGGCTTGTGCGCCCAAAAATATAATATGGTTTGTGTTTTGCATGTTGGCGTGTGTGTGTGTGTGTGTGTGTGTGTGTGTGTGTGTGTGTGTGTGTGTGTGTGTGCGTGTGTGTGTGTGTGTGTGCGCGCGTGCGTGCGCGTGCGTGCGCATATATATATATACACACATTATATATATATATCTGTGTGTGTGTGTGTGTGTGTGTGTGTGTGTGTGTGTGTGTGTGTGTGTGTGTGTGTGTGTGTGTAGCAGGTCTTCGTATATTGAGATGGGCTTAACGGACTTGGCATAAAAAATCTAAAGAAAAGACCAGCCGCCATAACGCAGCAGTTAGCACCTTGGGTTACGGACTGGGAGGTCGAAGGTTCGAATCCCATAAGAGTCATAGGAAGTTTCCGTACCCCAGTCGGTTCCCACCTAGAGTGAGTGTGCTGTGGGGGTCATTGGGAAGGGAGGAACCACACAGTTGAGCTTCCTCCACTGCACAGATGCGAGATTGATTCAGTCCTTCAATTCGTCCTTCTTCACCCTCCTCCCACCCCGCTTCCCCTCTTTCTCAGTCTTTCAATGTAGGACGGAAATAGCCCAAGTACTTTCGCCCCTAAAACATTGCTGACTCAATCAAACCACACACACAAAAGTCTTGTACTGTTCTTTCCTCTGTTCATAGTTTAAAGTAGGTATGTCTGACATAGAGAAAGAGACTCGGCGCCTGACTAGCGGTGTTTCGTGCCACAAAATCCAGGCTTTAGGTGTCTGCTGTGTGTTTTGATGTCTGTACCTTGGGTCTTTTATCTGAGTGAGGAAGTAGGAACTAGCACGCGCAGGCAAGCACGTAAACGCACATACGGTCTCCCGCGAGTGCACACACGTAGGCGCACACACATGCGCAGACACACACACACACACACACAACACACACACACACACACACACACACACACACACACACACACACACGCACGCACACACACACACATATACGCAAACACACCCGGAGAAACACTCACATACGCATACATGTACACACAGACATAGAAACAGAGACAGACTGACAGACAGACAGACAGACAGGCAGACAGACAGACAGACAGACACACACTCCCACACCCACACACACACCCACCCACCCACCCACCCACCCACCCACCCACACACCCACACACACACACACACACACACACACACACACACACACACACACACACACACACCACACACACACACAACACACACACACAACTTATAGATACATAAGTAGACAAATGATACATCAAATCGGGAATTCTGCACACCTGACCTATAAAAAGAGGAAGCACAAAATGTGTCTTGTAAAAATGCTCTCCCAGCCTATATAATACATGTTTTTTTTTTATCCCTTTTCTTTTGAAACATCTCCTTCCGCCATATTTAAAAACAACAACAAAACAAAACAAAAAGGTTATGTGGCAATTTTTTCCCCTGAAGAAATCGCTACCATGACAGATTGATTAGACACGTGACATCATCCGAGCACTTGTCAGTAGACCAGGAAGTGGTGTTGTCTGTAGGAGCTATGTCACCCAGTGATAAATAGAAGGCGCATTTTAACCGGTTGTCTCTTGAACATATGTAATGATTTAAAGTATTGTGAAATCACTCACCAGTCCTTTTTATATATTGTACTTTCATTTCAGGTTTGGGGATGGGATAACCCACTAGTCAGAACTCTCCCTAAGGTAAGGTTAAGCAGGATTGAGAGTGGTTTCATAGAGGATAGGTGAGCATTCGAGTGCCTCGGCTTCAGTACAGTTCCCTAGTTCACCCAGCTGTAAATGGGTACCTATCCTTCTTCGTTAGGGACAGGGAAGGTAAAAAAGCGAGGGAGAGGTGATGGGCGCCGCCCTCAATATGTTAACCCCTAGAGAAGCTGAGGTCCCTGACACCTCGCTCCCCAACGACTGCATAGGTTATGGGATGCCTTTTTGTTGCATGTTTTATTAAAATTTGTGAACAGGCAAAGGCCAAGGCACAAATTCAGACAGACAGACATACAGGCAGTAACACACACGCATACACACACATACATACATACATACATACATACATACATACATACATACATACATACATACATACATACATACATACATACATACATACATACATGCATGCATACATGCATACATGCATACATGCATACATGCATACATATATACTCAAACACGCGCGCGCGCACGCACGCAAGCACACACACAACACACACACATGCACACACACGCGATTCGACAGTCTAGAGGTAACGCATATGCCTAGAAAGCGAAAAGTCTGGGTTATAAGTGTGTGGTGGTTCGATCCCTGTTTGGGTCCAAAACTTTTCCTCCATCCCTAAGACCATGAGTGGTGGTCAGGGAACTAGTCTATCGGGTGAGACAATAAACCAATGTCCCATGTGTTACACATAATTATTTAGCGCACGTAAAAGAACCCACGGCAACAAGAGAGTTGTCCCTGGCAAAATTATGTAGAAAGAACCACTCTGACAGGGAAGTAAATGCAGCTGCAGACAGGAAAAGAAAAAAATAATGGTGGCGCTGCTCTTAAGGCGACACGCTCTTCCTGGGTAGAGCAGACCGAATATCACGTTGAAAATTCTGCTGTGACTTAAAGTGGTATGTATGTATGTATGTATGTATGTATGTATGTATGTATGTATGTATGTATGTATGTATGTATGTATGTATGTATGTATGTATGTATGTATGTATGTATGTATGCATGCATGCATGCATGCATGCATGCATGCATGCATCTATCTATCTATCTATCTATCTATCTATCTATCTATCTATCTATCTATCTATCTATCTATCTATCTATCTATCTATCTATCTATCTATCTATCTATCTATCTATCTCTCTCTCTCTCCGTCTGTCTGTCTGTCTGTCTGTCTGTCTGTCTGTCTGTCTGTCTGTCTGTCTGTCTGTCTGTCTATCTATCTATCTATCTATCTATCTATCTATCCCTAAGTCTGGCGACCGTGGGGGCAACCCTGAAGACTTGGCAACCATTTCCATCCATGCCTCTCTCTGTTCTGCCTTTCTCAAAGTTTTGTTGAGTTCTAGGCCTGTCCATTCGCTGATGTTGTCTTCCCATCTCTTCCTTGGTCTGCTTCTTTTTCTTCCTCTTTGGACAGTGCCTTACAGTATTGTCTTTGCAGGTCCTTTTGATCTTGTTACATGCCATTACCATTTAAGTTTATGCTTCTTTACGATTGTTAGAAGGTTTTCGTAGGGACCACTGGTTTGCTGGATTCTTTTAGGCACTTCTTCGTTGCTTATGTGGTCTCTATAGGTGATGCAAAGGGGCCTCCGGAAGCATCTCATCTCTACTGCCTGTACTCTTCTCTCCAAATCAGCAGTCAGGGTCCATGATTCACAGACATACAGAAATATGGATATGACAAGGGAGCACATTAGTCTGATCTTGGAGTTGAGTGAAATATTTTTTATCTTTGCAGATGGTATTCAGTTTTGTCAGTGCTGTTATTGTCTGTGCAATCCTGTATACTACCTCTGGCTTCGACCCCTTGTCTGATACAACAGTTCCCAAGTACTTGAAACTTTGAACCGTTTCCAGCTTCTGGTTGTTGACTCTGATATCAGTGCTGATGCCCTTGGCGTTATTGGTCATCAGTTTGGTCTTCTCTGCACTGATTTCCATGCCGTATGTTTTTGAGGCATTGTTTAGGTGTTTTGTTAGGCTGGCAAGCTCCTATTCTGATCCTGCTAGTCCGTCAATGTCATCTGCGATGCGGAGGCAGAACGAAAGTGGTATACAATGCAATAAAACAAAATACAACGCAACACACACACACGCATGCACGCACGCACACACTCATACACACTCACTAACACACACATACACGAGCATACGCATACACAGAGAGAGACAGAGAGAGACAGAGAGAGACAGAGAGAGAGAGAGACAGAGAGAGAGAGAGAGAGAGAGAGAGAGAGAGAGGAGGGAGAGAGAGAGAGAGAGAGAGAGAGAGAGAGAGAGAGAGAGAGAGAGGAGAGAGAGAGAGAGAGAGAGGAGAGAGAGAGAGAGAGAGAGGAGATGCAGAAGACAGAGAGACAGAGAGAAGAGAGAGACAGAGAAGAGAGACAGAGAGAGAGAGACAGAGAGAGAGAGACAGAGAGAGAGAGACAGAGAGAGAGAGAGAGAGAGACAGAGAGAGAGAGACAGAGAGAGAGAGACAGAGAGAGAGAGAGAGAGAGAGAGTAATGGCTCTTCCTTTCCTTTCGCACTGCTATCAGATCGAAGACCATTTTTTAATATGTACACGAAAATGTAGCAGTTGCTCTTATTTGATATTGTTTAAAATACCTTGTATGTGTAATTTGTTTGTGAAGAACCAGATAAAAGGTAAAGGTATCCCTTAACCTATGTGGTCGTAGGGGAGCGAGGCATCAGAGACCTCAGCTTCTCTAGGGGCCAACAATGTTGAGGGCGGCGCCCATCTCCTCTCCATCGCTGCTTTACCTTATTTTCATTTTTCAATTCATGGCATCATGCTTTCCCTCTTCTCCCAAGCAGGCAGATGCAAGAGCTTTAACATGGATATATATATATATATATATATATATATATATATTATATATATATATTATATATATATATATATATATAGAGAGAGAGAGAGAGAGAGAGAGAGAGAGAGAGAGAGAGAGAGAGAGAGAGAGAGAGGAGAGAGAGAGAGAGAGAGAGAGAGAGAGAGAGAGAGAGGACTAATGGCTCTTCCTTTCCTTTTGCACTGCTATCAGATCGAAGACCATTTTTTACCCGATTGAAATCTGGACTGTCCAATGTGCAGGTCCATCTTGCCCATGGAACTGAGCCTTCAGAGACTGGTCAGCCAGGTGACATCAGCCTGGTTTTTTTTTCTTTTTTTTGCCTATGGGATAGGAAATGATTAACGCTTTTGGTTGGTGGTCCATTACCGAGTTGCTGTTTTGTCCATCATTCCTTGAAATGATGTGGTGATTTGGAATACTGTGAAAGTATTCACCTGCTTATTTTGATTATATTATATATATTTCATTAAAGTTATTTTTTAATTGTTTCTGGTGTACAGTATAGAGACATCTGTTCTGGGAGAGAGAGAGAGAGGAGAGAGAGAGAGAGAGAGAGAGAGAGAGAGAGAGAGAGAGAGAGAGAGAGAGAGAGAGAGAGAGAGAGATACAGACAGACAGACAGACAGACAGACAGACAGACAGAAAGACAGAAATAAAGACAGAGAAAGAGAGAAAGAGAGAAACAGAGAGAAAAAAGACAGACAGACCGACAGACTAATAGAAAGATACAGAGACAGAGAGACATTGAGACATAGATAGAGACTGAGAGGGAGAGACAGAGACAGAGAGACAGAGGCACAGGGATACATAGATAGATAGATAGATAGATAGATAGATATATACATACATACATTCATACATACACATATTTATTTATTTATTATTAATTCATTCATTTATTACCACTTTATGTCAGCAGATTTCTCTGCGTTAAATTTGGGCCGCTCTCCCCGGGGAGAGCGCGTCGCCACAAGTGCAGCGCCGCCCATTTTGTCTTTTTCATGTCTGCAACTGTGTCTGTTTCCCTATCAGAGTGGCTTTTTTCTACAGAATTTTGCCAGGGACAACCCTAAATAATGAGGTTAAAACACGGGACCTCAGTTTATCGTCTCATCCAAAAGACTAGCACCCAGACCACCACTCATGGTCTAAGGGACGCGGGAAAAGTTTTGATCCCAAACGTGATTCAAACCACCGCACACTTCCGACCTGGACTTTTCGCTTTCGAGACAGGCGCATCACCTCAAGACCACTGACCCATCCATATATAGAGACAGAGACAGAGAAGAAAAGAGAGACAGATCCATGGGTAGACGAGAGACAGACAGAGAGACATTAAATTCAATTTGATTCAATTCAATTTAAATCTCAGAAACATATGAAATAAAAAAGAAAAGAAAACAGCGATTGAAATAAAAAAACATACACAGAGAAATTCAAGAAAAGAAAACAAAACAATATGAAAACAAAACGATATAAAAACAAAACAACAGTTTCACTTTCTAACAGTTTCTCATCTTTTAAATAACTACAATCAAATCAGAAGATTTACTTTTCGTGTTGTATTCCATCCACAGAGCCACCATGTCTGTTCCACCTGCACAGAAGCACAGATAAAAGCTATTAAAGGAGACACTAATACTTCCCTCTTCTTTCCTTTATTGCTTTTAAATCGAAGTCCAATTTACAAGCCCCCACCCAAAACAACAACAACAACAACAGAAAACAACCAACCAAAGAAAAAAAACCCAAACAGAAAACAAATCAAACCAAAAACAAAACTAAGCTTTCCACTGCGGTGCCCTGGCCCCATATTTTGTTTTGACAAGTAAAACAATTGTGAGAGAGACAATAATGATTACAATACTTTCTCTTAAGTGACCGAAATCAATAAAGAAAGTGATGTGTGGAGAATTTTGAGATCAAAAGACAAACATAAGAAAAGACAGACATAAGAAAAGACAAACATAAGAAAAGACAGACATAAGAAAAGACAAACATAAGAAAAAAACAAACATAAGAAAAAAAACAAACATACGAAAAAACATAAATGTGTGATAGGACAACAGGTCAGATTCTTGCTTAATATGTACACGAAAATGTAGCAGTTGCTCTCATTTGATATTGTTTAAAAATACCTTGTATGTGTAATTTGTTTGTGAAGAACCAGATAAAAGGTAAAGGTATCCCTTAACCTATGTGGTCGTAGGGGAGCGAGGCATCAGAGACCTCAGCTTCTCTAGGGGCCAACAATGTTGAGGGCGGCGCCCATCTCCTCTCCATCGCTGCTTTACCTTCCCTGACCCTAAAGAGGGTAGGTACTCATTTACAGCTGGGTGAACTGGGGGACTGTGCTGTAGCCAAGGCGCGCAAACGGTCACCCATACAATATTGGTAACCACGCTCAATGCTGCTTAACTGTAGCTTGAGGAAAGCGAGTGCTCTGACCACTGAGCTATCCCGTCCCCAAGAACCAGATATTCAGATACTACTACTACTACTACTACTACTACTACTACTACTACCACTACCACTACTACTACTACTACTACTACTACTACTACTACTACTACTACTACTACTACTACCACCACCACCACCACCACCACCACCACCACAATTATCACCACCACCACCACCACCACCACCGCCGCCGCTGCTGCTGCTTACTACTACTACTACTACTACTACTACTACTACTACTACTACTACTACTACTACTACTACTACTACTACTACTACTACTACTACTGCCATCACTACCACTACTAAATACTACGGCTACTACTACGGCTACTACTACTACTACTACTACTACTACTACTACTACTACTACTACTACTACTACTACTACTACTACTACTACTACTACTACTACTACTACTACTGCTGCTACTACTACTACTACTACTACTACTACTACTACTACTACTACTACTACTACTACTACTGCCACCACTACCACTACTAAACACTACTAAACACTACTACTACTACTACTACTACTACTTACTACTACTACTACTACTACTACTACTACTACTACTACTACTACTACTGCTGCTACTACTACTACTACTACTACTACTACTACTACTACTACTACTACTACTACTACTACTACTACTACCACACCACTATACTACTACTACTACTACTACTACTACTACTACTACTACTACTACTACTACTACTACTACTACTACTACTACTACTACTACTACTACTACTACTACTACTGCTGTTGCTGCTGCTGCTGCTGCTGCTGCTGCTGCTACTGCTACTACTACTACTGCTATGATGACGATGGATCCAAACAAAAGAAATCAACAACCATGTTGAAATAACAGATGTAACTGCATACAGAAAGAAAGGAAGAAGAAGACGGAAATGTGAAATGTCAATCGTTTTGTTTACAATTGCTAGGAACAGATGCAGTTCACTGAGTGAAAGTAAATAAAGCCTTCTCCCCTAAACCCGGAAACTGAGACTGACAGGCGGACACATTTTACTTTACAACTTCACAAAAATCGGAACAATTTCATTTCTCTAAATGCATTTCAATTGTAGCTCAATACCCGCAAACTTAATCTTATAAGAATTTTACATCTCTTTTCAATTTCTCCAGACCTGATTTATAAAGCTGAAGCCATTGTTGGGCAGTAATATAATTTTTTTTCTCCATGTTTACTGTTTTGTTTGTGTTTGTCTTCTCTTGCTGTTCCAGTTTCTGTGGTAGACTTTTGATGCTGCTGTTCTGCCATACCCTCAGCGATCTCATCAGTTACACTGGCACTCACACACATGATGATCCAATTTTCAGAGTCCCAAGTTCATAGGAATCAGCGCTCTCCCCAGATGAGGCTTGCACTGATGCTGATTCAGCTTGGCAGAATTCAGTGATGCACATTCTGCTCAAATATGACACACATCAGCATCCATCAGGCTTTCTGCTAACGATGACTACTTTTGTAGCAACGCCACCGGGTTAATATTAATAGGCATCTCCTAGTCCCTTCAAAAATGAATGTCAGCCAGCTTCCAGACTCAGTGTGTGTGTGTGTGTGTGTGTGTGTGTGTGTGTGTGTGTGTGTGTGTGTGTGTGTGTGTGTGTGTGTGTGTGTGTGTGTGTGTGTGTGTGTGTGTGTGTGTGTGTGTGTGTGTTCTTCAGTTTAACGTCTTTTCACTATGAGTGATATCAGAAATGTGTGTGTGTGTGTGTGTGTGTGTGTGTGTGTGTGTGTGTGTGTGTGTGTGTGTGTGTGTGTGTGTGTGTGTGTGTGTGTGTGTATGTGTGTGTGTGTGTTTACTTATTTGATCGTTCGAAAGAAAAGAAGAGAAATTTTAAGAGTATTATCATTTTAACAAAAAAGGCTTTATTGCCAGGTGTGCCTAAATGCATCAATCAAAAGGTGATCAAAATTCTCGTAAACGATACACAGAGTACAGGAAAATAAAAATGCAGTTTAATAACATATCATTTTCGCCTATACGTTGAGATCAGTTCTCTTTCTTATTAGATTCTTCCCCGAATTCGAGTGCACTAATGCTTTCTTAGTTAGAGCTTTCGTTATGTGTGACTGCAAGAAAGCCATTCGATGGAAGCACAGACTGGATCCATACAGGAGCGTCCAAAGTTCATTTAGTTGGAGATGGTCTTCGATTTTGCAGAATGAGGAAAGGAAAAGGGAGAAAAATCAGTGTCCGCATTACTGGTTGTCT
>CM060316.1:78011788-78014288 GCA_030674155.1 Stramonita haemastoma | reverse complement strand
CGTTGCTATTTTTAATCTGTTATCACAATGCACACTAAGAACCATTCTTATTCCTACACTCTCAGAATTTGTTTTGACCATAGGGTATGCTGGAAGGGTTTACCAATGTACCTCTCCCCTCTAAGTTATTCATACAAAACAAACACTGTCGACATCAATATATTGGCTGTCATTCGTTCAAAAAACGTAAATCATTCGAGTTTGTACTTTGTTACGATCAAACCACCTTCTGAATTGCCTGATGTCAAGTATAAATAAAATGCCTACTTGGGCTTTTCTTTTCAGGGTATTTTATTTTTTACTTAATCAAAGAGAAAACATGACATAGATATCAATCAGAAAGCTGAAATTACAATGCACAGGTGGGTTGGCGGTCTAGAGGTAACGCGTATGCCTAGAAAGCTAAAAGTCCAGGTCGGAAGTGTGCGGTGGTTTGATCCACGTTTTGACAGAAAACGTTTCCCCAATCCATTAGACCATGAGTGGTGGTCTGGGAGCTAGTCTTTAGGATGAGACGATAAACTTAGGTCCCGTGTATTACACAAAATTATTCAGCGCACGCAAAAGAACCCATGGCAACAAGAGAGTTATCCCTGGCGAATTACTGTAGAAAAAACACCACTTTGATAGGGAAACAAATACAGTTGCAGACAGGAAAAGAAAAAAAAAATGGGTGGCGCTGCTCTTGTGGTGACGCACTCTCCACGGAGAGAATAGCCCGCATTTCACGCAGAGAAATATGCCGTGACTTAAAGTGGTATAAAATGAAAACAAATAGTCCTTTGCGTGTTGGGATATAGTCCAGACAAGAAGTTCAGTCATATAGCACGAATGATGTGAGACATGAGAGTCCTCACACGCCGTCTGTACTGTTTTACCGTCAAGAAAAAGATGCTACTCGAGAATGGAGACATTACAAGAGTCATATTGGAAGAAGTGAATTTCTGTATTGACTTCATGTGGAGACATTCACAGTAGAGTATTCGGTGTTTGTCCTAGGCTGTCGGTTGACTTTCCATGATTGCTGTTGTCAAAGCAAACTGATTAAATTCTGTATTCTCCTTTCTTTCTTTTTTTTTTTTAAAGTGATGACTATCCGCCGTCGATAATGGCTTTATATCTAAGTTATGTCAGAATAGATAGATATTCTTTGTTTGTTTGCTTCTTTCTGTGTCTCTTTGTTTTTATGTTTCTTTGTTAGTAAGTTTGTTTCCTTCCTTCCTTCCTTCCTTCCTTCCTTCCTTCCTTCCTTCCTTCCTTCCTTCCTTCCTTCCTTCCTTCTTTCTTTCTTTCTTTCTTTCTTTCTTTCTGTCTGTCTGTCTTTCTTTCTTTCTGTCTGTGTGTCTGTCTGTGTGTCTGTCTGTGTGTCTGTGTGTCTGTCTGTCTTTCTGTCCTTCTGTCTGTCTGTCTGTCTGTCTGTCTGTCTGTCTGTCTGTCTGTCTTCCTTCCTTCCTTCCTTCCTTCCTTCCTTCCTTCCTTCCTTCCTTCCTTCCTTTGTTTCTTTCTTTCTTTCTTTCTTTCTTTCTTTTCTTTCTTTCTTTCTTTTCTTCTTTCTTTCTTTTGTTTCTGCCTTCTTTCATACTTCCTTTTTTATTATTTAGTTCTTTTGTATGATTATAAATTGTACGATTTCTTTTGAATATGGACGCCATTGCCAGTCACCACTTGATAATGATTATTAACGGATGCCTTGTTTTTATACATGTTTGAGACTTATACTTTTTTCCTCCCGAAGGACTATTCTCTTCCCCATTTCCCGTCCATTCTGTTTGTCTGCCTGTTTATAGTTGTCTCTAGTTCTTTCTCCAACTCTGGTTTGTTGTTTTTTCTACTTTAACACCACTAGCCTTAATGAAAGCCAAGAATCGCTTAAGATGTATGTTTCTTCGTATTCTCATGGCGCAATTTCTCTTCCCTTACTCTCTCAATAAGACAGACACAGACACATCCATAAGAAGAGAGAGGAGAGAGAGAGAGAGAGAGAGAGAGAGAGAGAGAGAGAGAGAGAGAGAGAGAGAGAGAGAGGAGAGGAGAGAGAGAGTAGAGGAGAGAGAGAGAGAGAGAGAGAGAAGTGAGAGAGAGAGAGAGAGAGAGAGAGAGAGTGGAGAGAGAGAGAGAGGAGAGAGAGAGAGAGGAGAGAGAGAGAGAGAGAGAGAGAGAGAGAGAGAAGAGAGAGAGCAGAGAAGAGAGCAGAGAGAGAGACGAAGAGACAGAGACAGAGACAGAGAAGAGACAGAGAGAGAGAGAGAAGAAGAAGAGAGAAGAGAGAGGAGAGAGAGAGAGAGAGAGAGAGGAGAGGAGAGAGGAGAGGACGAGAGAAGAGAGAGAGAGCTGGAGAGAAGGATAGCATGACACAGAGACAGAAACAGACAAAAGACAAAGACATAGGTAGAAAAGAAACAAACTAACAATAAAAGCTGTTTTAGACTGTCATTAGTAACAGTCATTCCAACCTCACTTTTTGCAGTCTTCTACTCCCTTGCCTGTTGTAAATCTCTTA
>CM060316.1:78000016-78007516 GCA_030674155.1 Stramonita haemastoma | reverse complement strand
GACATCGTGAACGTGTTTTTATGTATTTTCCATCACTCGTCAAGTGAAAGTAGAAACTTTTTTGAATTACTTAGTTTGAGGGATAGAAATGAAATATCCTAGAAACAAAATTATGAGCGCGATATATTTTCAGACTGTAATAGATTGTTGATTTTTACATCGCAGTTTTTTAATAAATGATATGCGTATTGAAACGATACAATTGATATACACGTTGTATTGATTTTTCTTACAAGAAATTCTCTAATAACTTTGCTTCTGAGTCTAAAAATAAACCAAAAATTCCATTTTTACATTTAAGTTGTTCCATTAAAAAAACACAATGTCATTTTTTTCTTTTTGTTCTGTTCCAGATGTCTGTGGATGTATGTGTGGGTGCGTGTGCCACTACATGTGTACCGGTGTGGGGGGGGGGTCTGTGTCTGTGTCTGTGTATGTGTATGTGTGTGTTCAACTCTTTCATTTCGAGAACAATGAATAAGCACTCGGGTGGTTTTATACCTAGTCCCCGTACATGTATGCATTGTGTTTTGGAACGGGTAAATTGGTGGTGGTTCAAACCCTGGCCATCAGATGACGAGCTCCACATTCTAACCACTGGGGTGTTCTGCTCCAGATAGGAACTGATTCCTGACATTTCAGTCAGCGTTCTATGTCCGCTACGGTGTAGGGGTGAAAAAAGAATAGTTTGCCATTCTTGTATCGGAGATGGGCAGATAATTGATCTGTAGCCCAGTGATTATCTTTGTGTTGCTTCCAAAAGGTATGAGTCTAAATTTCCACGGGTATTTCCAGGCCTCTCTTTCTCCCAAATGCTCCACACGCGCGCGCGCGCGTGCGCCCGTGTGTGTGTGTGTGTGTGTGTGTGTGTGTGTGTGTGTGTGTGTGTCTGTGTGTGTGTGTGTGTGGTGTCTGTGTGTGTGTGTGTGTGTGTGTGTGTGTGTGTGCGTGTGTGTGAGTGCGTGTGTGTGTGTGTGTGTGTGTGTGTGCGCATGCTTGTGTACCCACGCACATACAAGTGTGTTCACAAAGTAGTTCGCTCTCTCTCTCTCTCTCTCTCTCTCTCTCTCTCTCTCTCTCTCTCTCTCTCTCTCTCTCTCTCTCTCTCTCTCTCTCTCTCTCTCTCTCTGTCTGTCTGTCTGTCTGTCTGTCTGCCTCTCTCTCTCTCTGTCTGCCTCTCTCTCTCTCTCTCTCTCTCTCTCTCTCTCTCTCTCTCTCTCTCTCTCTCTCTCTCTCTCTCTCTCTCTCTCTCTCTCTCTCTCTCTCGTTATGATGCATAATATGTTCTTAACGGCCAGGCATGGCCTAAAATCTTTATCCTAGCATAACAAAGATCATTAGTGCGTGCACCAACCCGCGCGTGCATGCTCTCAGAGAGAGCACGCGTTCGTGCGCCCACGCACACACACACACACAGACACCATACACACACCACCACCACCACCATTACCACAACCACCACCACAACACAGCACAACACACCACTACCATCACCACACTACACCACACCACACCACAAATCAACTCAACACAACACAACACAACACACAACACACACGAATATTGTCGGTTATGAATTTCACGACACCTGTGTAGTGTAGGCTACAACCTGAATTGTCCAGACCTTGAAATGAAGCCAGCAGAGACGGGCTAATGCCAGTTATTACAGGGATCATCCCCTTCAGCCTGTAACTCGGTGCCGCTATAGAAGTGTTTTTGCCCTTTGGATAAAGACAGACTTTGGGGCCATAACATTGTCATTATCTGCGTATTGTTCACACACGTATTGTTGATAGCTGAATGATTGATTGATTGTATTTTGACAATAGCTGTCTACGAAGAATTCGTTTTTTTTTATTGTGTGTGTTGTATTGTTTGTTTATGTTGTTGTTGCTGTAGTTGTTCTTCTTCTTCTTCTTCTTCTTCTTCTTCCTCTTCTTCTTCTTCTTCTTGTTCTTCTTCTTCTTCTTCTTCTTCTTCTTCTTCTTCTTCTTCTTCTTCTTCTTCTTCTTCTTTTTCTTCTTCTCCTTCTTCTCCTTCTTCTCCTTCTTCTTATTCTTTATGTCATACTGCAGAATAGTATAATACTTTATAGTGGCACTTGATGCAATAGGATTGAGTGCTCTAAGATTCCAATCATTCAATAAATGCTAGAAGAAAAGTGACAGGGCAGTTAAGACATCCGCCTGCCTAACAAGTAAACCATGAGGTTCTGGGTTCGATTCCTAGTCTCGCCGTTTCTTCCGTTTCTTCCCAGTTTGACGAAAAATTGGAACTGATTGCCAATCATTTGGATGAGACTATAAGCCGAGGCCCATGTGCGAATGCACGAAGAACATTTTTTGCTCACGTTAAAAACCCGTTCCACCGTTCGGAAGAGTAGGCCACTTCGTGCCGGTAGAAACGGATGACAACTTTTTTCAAATCTTATGCACACAGGTGTCGTGTTTAGACACTACCTCCGAAGCCGGAATGCGGCTAGCAGAATGGAAGGGGGGGGAAAAGGCTACATACGCCTGGTGAACATCGGAGCTCTAGCCGAGGAACGAAAAACAAATGCAATGTAATGTAGTGTACTGTAATGCAATGGAAGGCCATTCAAAGCAAAACAATATGGAACGATTCAATACCATAATTATAATACAAAATATTCACTGCAACAGTACAATGCAGCACAGGCATAAAGTTTTGTCATTGGTGGTGGTGGTGGTGGTGGTGGTGGTGGTGGTGGTGGTGGTGGTGGTGGTGGTGGTATCAAAATGCCCAGCCTGCATTATCATGTTGTCACACGTTGGAATGGTATATTATTGAAGATTGCCTTCATCCGTGAAAAACTCTCAGCATACCATCATAATCGTATTTTCTAATAAACAAGGTAAACCCTCTGTAACCGAAGTATGGCTGCCTACATGGTAAGATACTTGAAAACAACCATACGAGCAAACTGTCATCTAGTATGAACTTACAGTCTCAATTTTATTCTCAGGACTTCTGATTGAGAAAGAATATTCTGTCTTTGGGGACCCCTAGGATGTTAAGCTTGGAAACGTCCAACAACAGCACTAACAGCAACAGCAAGAACAACAACAATATAAAAAAACATCAGCAACAACAAAAACAAAAGCATAGCAGCAACAACAGTAACAGCAGCATATTGAAATGGGGGTATGAGACGATGGTGTGCCGCCGCAAATATCATACAATGTGTTATAATGATGTAATAGCAATACAACGTGATTCAATGCAAAGTAACAACTGAACACAAGACAGCGCAGCATAGCACAGCAAAGCAAAGCTCAACACCACACGCAATCTTATCAGATTGTGTAGTAACAAATATTGTTAAACATCGTTATTGTTATCGGGGACGGGATAGCCTTGTAGTCAGAACATTGCGCGGGCAATTTGAAGACCCAGGTTCGATTCCGGTCGAGGGGACTTTTCTCCTAGAGTTAACATCAGTGCTGACTCCACTCTCCCCAAAAGTCCTTCGGATGAGACTGTAAACCGAGGCCCCGTGTGCGAACGCACGCAGTACATCTTGCGCACACGTTAAATCCTGTTCCACTTTTCGTAAGAGTAGGCCATTGTGTGCCGGTAGGAACAGATGACAATATTTACAAAACTGCATACACACGGGGACTAGATGTAAAAAAGCACATGAATGTTTATTCCATTATCCTCGATATAAAAGAATAAAGTAATAAATAGATAAGACAGTAACACAGAAAAATCAACAGAGGACAGCACATGCTACACTATACGACTCTCCATTACAGTACGCTTTATTACACAACATTACACCACACTACGCCAATCCAATCCAGATAATTATACCGTTTATACACTCCATTACATTACACAGCACTGCATTGCACGGTATTACTCGGCAATACATTACATGACACTTTACCAGTCAAATTCATAATGTTTATATGCTGCACTGCTCTACACTTAACTGCCCTAGACGAAGCTACACCATACTACACTATCCTGCACTATACTACATTGTTTTACACCCTATTCCACTGCACTGCACTGCACTGCACCACACTACACTACACTACACTACACTACACCACACCACACCACACCACACTACACTACACTACACTACACCACACCACACCACACTACACTACACTACACTACACTACACTACACTACACTACACTACACTACACTACACTACACTACACTACACTACACTACACTAAAACTACACTACACTACACTACACTGCACGACACGACACGACACGACATGACACGACACGACACGACACGACACTACACTGCACTGCACTGCACTGCACGGCACGGCACGGCACGGCACGGCACGGCACTACACTACACTTCACGACACGACACGACGCTACGCTACGGTACCCTACACGACACGACACGACACGACACGACACGACACGACACGACACGACACGACACGACACAACACGACACACGACACGACACGACACGACACGACACGACACGACACGACACGACACTACACTACACTACACTACACTACACTACACTACACTACACTACACTACACTACACTACACTACACTACACTACACTCTGTCTATGTTTTTATTCGTGATTAAATTAACAAGTATACCTCATAAACAAGAGAAGTGTGTTCTCCGACTCGAGAAAAACACAGTACACTGTACAGTAAGAATCAAAATAACATGGCATTGAATTGCTGGGTCTGGGCGGTGCAACAGATGACGATACCCCTCACTCACATTTTATACCAGGCAGATAATACTGAGTTTTGTTGTGTATATTAGCTCATAATCTGGCGACTTTGTCTGAAGTCACCTACTCCTGAGGACTCTGGTTTAGGCCCGGATATATCTATACCACTGGGGAAATGCAACAGAGGAATGGCTTGCAAAAGAAGTGTTGACCTAGCTGCAGCTTCCCCACCCCTCACTCACCCCCTGGAGTGTCAAAGTTGTGTGCTGAAACACACTTGCCACAAGAAGACTTCTCCATCAGGTTCTTTTCTTCTGTATTGCGTTTTGCAAACAGCGCACAAATCCACCATCACTCAGTCAAGAGTGCTATATTTAGCGCACCCGTCTCTTTTACCTAGTCCAAGTGTGGTCAGTTCCTGCTATAATTAGCACCAGCTGGCCCCATCTGGGCTGGGGTGGGATGGATTCATTAGCAGCTGAGAGGAGCTGAAAGTGGGGTAGAGTGATAGCTGTGATACATAATCATATCACAATATCCCCGAAGTCGGAATACGGCTAACTTCATGGTATCAAGACCGGTCGCATAAACAATTTTTTTTCCCGTTGGTGTGGACCTCGGAGATTTAAAAAAATCATAATCTGGCAATAGACTTAATTATTGATGCCTCTTGCATCTGAATGATTATCATTGCTACACATGCATTATGCCAAGACCATCTGGGACTTGCCTCTATGTTATCGTCTATGAAAAAGAATGATAACAAAATATTCTTTCTGGCGAGGGCGGGTTTCTGTCTGTCAACCCCAGGGTGAACAGTCCCTGTCATTGTTCATGCGATTTACATTCAGGCACAAATAGGAATGGACACAAACAAACAAAAAAATGTAGTTTCATCGATGTCTTATATAGCTCATGTGCAATTGTTTAGACTTTTCTCTGTGCATATTTTGACTTGCTATGACCATAGTTCTCACATTATCACATATTTTTCCTTTCTCGAATAGAACTCTGAGTTTACCAATGGTGGGATTTATGCTTATTCAACTGTTTTTGCCCATCATGAAGGTAGAAGTATTCCGACTTCGGAGAAACCTTTTTATATGAAAGCAATACTGTCCAGGGTGACGGAGACATAACAACATTATTTTTAAAAAAAACAAAAAACATAGGCAACTAACACAAGAGAGGAGGTAATTGCTACCCTGGAACTGTCTGTAAGACGTCTATCGCTCTTCGCAGTATTCTGATACTCTATGCTCATGCTTTTTTTCACACTGACAGTTGCCAAACATACAGACAAGTGATCATTAAGCAACAACAAGTGCCAAGAGACTTGTACACGATTCCCGAAGTCTCACCCCCTACCTGCTAATGTGTGCGTTCCCACCAATCCCTGTATAGTGCCGTCTGTCCCGTCCCCTGTGCATGAGTGTTCTGGTGGAGATATCTTCATAGAAACGCTCTCTCTGTGAAATTGTTTTCTTTTTCTTTTTGGGTGTTGTGGTGCTATTTGTGTGCCGAAGCTGTTTTTACATTCTCAAGCGGATGATTTTTGTCAGGAAGTAAATGTGAGTTTGTGATGCTCTGCGGTGAGATAGGCTTAGTTGTGTGAACTACTATCTCCCAAACGAAGCCAAGAATCAGAAAAGGAAATTAACTCGTTCCCATTCTGCTTTATGTTTGCATCTAGTGTGTCCTCATAAAATAAATGTCACCTTTTGACTCTGTGTGAGGAGAGACGGAGAAGTAATAACAGGAGATAATATCTTTAAAGATTAAACTTTGGTAAACGGTACCTAAAACACTTTTTTTTTTAATACACAAAATTATGGTCATTTACTACTGACGCCTACGCAGTTATGACAGTGTACATCAGGAGAGTGCACCAGATTCTTAATTCCTCTTCTGTGAGCAGGGATAGGATGTAACATGACAGCAGATGCACTTCTGTTCATTCTCAACTGACTCCAGGCCAATTTTGCATGGAACGTCCGCCTTTATCCAGATTGAGAAACAGTCAAGCTAACTGAATTTCTTTTTTTTTTATCTACCCTGATTTGTGCTGACAAATTAAGATCCGCTTACCCATCGATTTTCACAATTCCTTTTTACACTGCCCTCGTTCTGGTCAGACATTAGCAGACTCTAGTGCCATGTCATGTATTTGAGGTGATCAGACTGCTGATGGTTTGAGGTGTGACCTGACAGTTTGGCCAGTGGACTATTGACGTCTTAGCATTCTGTGTTTTCTTGGAGTGGAGAAAGCCGTTACCCTCTGCCGGCATGGGAGCATCTTCTGTCCTCACTGCTCTAGTGCTCGCTGTGCTGTGTTTGACTGCAGGTATAGCTTCTTGAAATTTATTATGTCATGCATGCGTGCCTACTTTGTGTGTGTGTGTGTGTGTGTGTGTGTGTGTGTGTGTGTGTGTGTGTGTGTGTGTGTGTGTGTGTGTGTGTGTGTGTGTGTGTCTGTGTGTGTGTGTGTGTGTGTGTGCTTGGATGTTTACTTAATTCTATCGTTCAGCCAATCATCATTGCCATTAATTGTTTACTGTCATTAACGCGATGCATCTGCTGATATGATTACTTAAGATGAAATAGAATGACGGATATGTTGTAGCAAAACATCACACTGAAACATGGGTTCGAAAGAAAATTTATACCAACTCAGATCCAACAGGCCGAAAAGGCTCCACTTTTCAGAAAGACAAGCAGGCAATCAGGCAAACAACAATAGAGAGGGCTAGGGGAAAAAACTTATACATACATATGTGGAAAGAGAGAGAGAAAG
>CM060316.1:77992516-77995016 GCA_030674155.1 Stramonita haemastoma | reverse complement strand
TCCTTCTTCATATCTCCCTCCTATCTTTTTTTTTACTTACATCTTTCTCTTCCCCTAGTGTCTTAGGATCAGTCATACCACCTTCTGTGTCTTCCTGCTTTTTTCTCTCCTTCATCTCTCCTTCCATCCTTTTTCTTCAAATCTCCTTCCTGTCTCTGTTGTTTGTTTGTTTTGGGGGGGGTTTATTCCCTTGCATCATTCTTCTCTTCCCGTGTCCCAGGATCAGTCATAGGCAAAATCGAGGCAGAGGAGGGCGTCACCTGGAGCCTCTTCTTCCTCCCCTCTGACCAGTTTCCCAAATCCTCCACCGCTTATTCCTGGCTGATCGACGCCACGGAAATCAACGACACCACCGGCACTGACCACCACTTCATTGTCCTCAAGAGGCAGCTGGACCTGGAGATCAGCTTTAAGCGATGGGTAAAGAAAGGCTTGTTCAGCTTTGAATGATGGGTACAGAAAGATTAGCTTTAAGCGATGGGTACAGAAAGATTAGCTTTAAGCGATGGGTAAAGAAAGGCTTGTTTAGTTTCAAACGATGTGTCAAAGTTTGTTTAGCTTTAAATAATGGGTAAAGAAAGATCAGCTTTAAGCAATGGGTAAAGAAAGATCAGCTTTAAATGATGAGTACAGAAAGATCAGCTTTAAATGATGGGTACATAAAGATCAGCTTTAAATGATGGGTACAGAAAGATCAGCTTTAAGCCATGGGTAAAGAAACATTAGCTTTAAGCCATGGGTACAGAAAGATCAGCTTTAAGCGATGGGTACAGAAAGATTAGCTTTAAAGGATGGGTAAAGAAAGATTAGCTTTAAGCGATGGGTAAAGAAAGATTAGCTTTAAAGGATGGGTAAAGAAAGATTAGCTTTAAGCGATGGGTAAAGAAAGATTAGCTTTAAGCGATGGGTAAAGAAAGATTAACTTTAAGCGATAGGTACAGAAAGATTAGCTTTAAAGGATGGGTAAAGAAAGATTAGCTTTCAGCGATGGGTACAGAAAGATTAGTTTTAAGCGATGGGTAAAAAATGGCTTGTTTAGCCTTAAACGATGGGTAAAGAAAGGTTGTTTAGCTTTAAGCGATGGGTAAAGAAAGATTAGCATTAAGTGATGGGTAAAGAAAGATCAGCTTTAAGCGATAGGTACAGAAAGGCTTGTTTAGCTTTAAGCGATGGGTAAAGAAAGATCAGCTTTAAGCGATGGGTACAGAAAGATTAGCTTTAAATGATGGGTAAAGAAAGATTAGCTTTAAGCGATGCGTAAATAAAGATTAGCTTTAAGCGATGGGTACAGAATGGCTTGGTTAGCTTTAAGCGATGGGTAAAGAATGGCTTGTTCACCTTTAAGTGATGGGTAAAGAAAGGCTTGGTTAGCTTTAAACGATGGGTAAGAAAGGTTTGGTTAGATTTAAACAATGGGTAAAGAAAGGCTTGGTTAGCTTTGAACGATGGGTAAAGAAAGGTTTGGTTAGCTTTAAACGATGGACGAACATATATTACTCCACAGGCACACTAGCATGCCTGCTGATAAGTTTTTGCACGTCATTTTGGAAAAGCCAACGCATAGCTTCAAACATGTGGTACGTGCGCGCTTTCACGCTCATACGCACATACACGCGCGCGCGCGCGCACAGACACACACACACACACACATACACACAGATGCACGCACGCACGCACGCACACACACACACATACGCACGCACGCACACATACACTCTCTCTCTCTCTCTCTCTCTCTCTCTCTCTCTCTCTCTCTCTCTCTCTCTCTCTCTCTCTCTCTCTCTAACGGACACACAGAGGCAGACATCGGTGTACATACTGTGGAAAGCAGAACTATCACTGGTTTGTTCCAGCAACAAAAACTGTCCAGTCTGAAATATGAGCTGACCTGCCAGGATGCGGGGGGTGAATCCAAGGTAAAGATGTAGTTTTGATTGTTTGATTCCTTTCACTACCTGTGACAGCATGTGTGTGTGTGTGTGTGTGTGTGTGTGTGTGTTGCTTGTGTGTGTGTGTGTGTGTGTGTGTGTGTTTCTGTGTGTGTTGTGTGTGTGTGTGTGTGTGTGTGTGTGTGTGTGTGTGTGTGTGTGTGTGTGTGTGTGTGTTGCTGTGTGTGTGTGTGTTTCTCTGTGTGTGTGTGTGTGTGTGTGTGTGTGTGTGTGTGTGTTTCTGTGTGTGTGTGTGTGTGTGTGTGTGTGTGTGTGTGTGTGTGTGTGTTTCTGTGTGTGTGTGAGAGAGAGAGAGAGATAGAGATAGTCCGTGAGTGAGTGCGTGCGTGTGTGTGCGTGAGTCTGTGTGACTCAAGACTCAAGACTCAAGACTCAAAATATTTATTGCCATTTAAGTCATGCAGACCTATTTGACACAACAAAACAAAACAAACAAACAAACAAACAAAAAACAAAAAAATCAGTTTTAATTATCTTTCTGCCTAAATGATGTCACACCAAAAAACATGTCGCATTCTACTTTTCTTTGTCTCGTTTCTCCATACATTCAT
>CM060316.1:77980464-77987416 GCA_030674155.1 Stramonita haemastoma | reverse complement strand
TGTGCTTAGATTGGATGCATCAGTCAGGAAAGTTGCACTGAAGATACGAGGGCTGATAAAGGAAAGAGGATGGATCTGTGATTTGCCTATGGTGGGTGCAATGTGTATGGTGTGCATTTGTACATTCCTGCTTCAGTGTGTTCATGTGTATCCACTGTTTGACCTAGAATGGATATTTTTACAGTCTGAAACTGGTCAAGTCAACAAGCTTATATAATCAGACTTTCCACACATCAGACAATAGTGATAAAATGTCACAGAGACATTGTAAGATGGTGACTCAATCTTAGACCGCCATGAGCCAGTGGAAGTCCCCACGTGAACAAATGAATGAAAGTTAAATTATAGATAAAAGACTGGAACATGCCTACTACTAGTTTGACAATGAAAGAAGTAAAAAAAAAAATTTTTAAACTGTGTTCAGGAAAAATCTTTTAGATGAGAAAAAATCTTTCTGGCTCATCTTTTCCTTCTCTCACTTTTTTTTTTTTTTTTTTTTTTTTGGGGGGGGGGGGGCAAGCTAAAAGAAATGGTGGATTATTTATGGACGCTGATGTAAGCTTACTGTAACACTATCATTGTTTTTATTGTGATATGAACACGAAGTTATTGTGCCCCTGGACGCGGGCCAATGTCTGTTATTGTTATGAATGTGAATGCTCTGTGCAAATACCTGCTTGGTGACAGCTGCCATGACACGACAGTTCAGCCTGCAGCCTAGCCAGCCTTCAAGCTGGCTCCCTCCTCTACTCCCATCTTCTGTCTCCTCACTCTTGTGGTTTGAAGTCAGTATGAAATTTTACTCGCGTCAAAAGTCGGTATGATTCTGTTCATGTCCAAATGAGTGTTTCTCTGTGTACCACAATTTTGTGCAACTTTTTTTTTAATTAATATGCTGTCTTCCTTGCTTTTGATATTAATTAGTGGAGTGAATGAAACTTACACTTTTTTCATTATCTAGATGAATCATGTATTTTTTTTTAAAATGTAAAGAATTCACTTTGCTGCACCATAATTTTCTCAGGGCAAAAATCCTTTACTTCCTCCTGAAATGTGGGGTGGGAAGGTCTCGTGGTTAGAGCATTGTGCTCATGATCTGATGGCCCAGTGTACCACCCAGTTCATGGGTATTTTTTACCCTGGGGCTAATATCAGTACTGACTCCACTTCCCTGAAAGTCCTTTTGATTAGGAAATATAACAAGGCCCCGTGTCCCAAGATACACATGAAATATTGTGCGCACGTTAAAACCCCAGGGTTTGGGGGGTTTTGGGGGTGTTGTTTTGTTTTTTGTTTTTGTTTTTTTGTTGTTGTTGTTTTTTTTGGGGGGGATTGTTGTTGTTTTTTTATAAGAGTAAGCCATTTCCTGACGGTAAGAGCGGATAACGAAATTTTAGAAACGCGAGCATATTGGTGACATGTTTACACATCCCCGAAGTCGGAATGGGGCTACCGTGAAGGTGGGCAAAAATGGTCACATACACAAAAATCTCACCAAAGTGAACGAACCTTGATGATCTAGCTGAGGAACGAACAAAAAATCCCGAAATGTATTCTTCTTTCTATTAATACTTTTAAGATAGACCGTTTCTAGTGTCTGAAATGCGACATGATTCTGGCCTCCCAAAAATATTTACAGTTCACAGGTGTTCTTTTTGTAATGAAAATAAGTCAACTGTTTTTCAGGGTAAAAATCGTCATGTCGACACAATCAATCTTCCATAGGCCAGCAAACTTTGCTACCACATCAAATGACTCATGCTCGTGAAGTGTGATTATTATGGCTGGCCCAAACTGCGTTTTAGTCATCTGGATTGTTCACCTTTACCAGTTATCTGCCTTTTATTCAAAGCAGTCATTGCGTTTATAGCTGACCACAGAGGCCATAATTATCAAGGCCATCACCTTATCAAAAATCAGTGGCAACTCAGATTAAAATTCTGCAGCTATGGGCAAATTAAAATATCACCATTAAAAACAGCCGTTTAGTTGTCCCTGTCCCAACAAGGTATAGAGATTACGCTAGGGTAACCATCACTTAGTGAATGAACCCCAAGTATCCAGCATCAGGGTGCACCTTACAATAAACGTAATGCTTCCTATCATGGGCCTGAAGACACAGCCCTGCAGTGCCCTAAATGTTCAGCAGTGTCCTTACGCCTAGTATAGTACCAGAGATCTGCTGTCTGCCTCTGACTTTTTGTCTTGTTTTTATCGTTGCTGTTGTTGTTGCTGTTGTTTTTCTTTTCCTCTTTTTTCGTGTGTGTGTGTTTGTTGTTTTTTTGGGGCGTGGTGTTTGTTTTTTTGTTTGTTTGTTTTTTGGGGGGGTAATCTGTACAAACAAAAAGGGGTGAAATGATGCACATCTACTGTTGTGCTCCATGATGAATTAGCTTTTTTTTTTTTTTTAGCGTTTTTGTGGAATAGACTTTTTGGCTTTGGTTGAAAGGCATGGGGTTATTCACGGAAGGGGGGGGTGCTTATTTTTCTATACAATTCAATTTTCGGAGAGAGAGAGGGGGGGAGGCAACAGCTGATTTGTCTCTTTATTTTTTTCATGGGGGGTCAAGGACAAAGGGGACTGACTACTATGTTTGGCAAAGTCACATACTGCTAATCCCTACAGTGCACACCCAGACTCGCCACCAAAGCCACACCCACGTCCATTCTGTGCACGCTCAGAGTCATCAGTGCAGGAGCTAGCTGTCAATATCACACACAGCCTGATCCACAGGGCCACTGATTTGGGCAGGCCCCGCTGCGTCCACAATGAATGTGCTTTTTAAGAAAGATCTGCTCTGATGAACATACCAGACCACAAGTGTCCAGCTACGATAATGCTTCCAAAGCCAAAGGACTGAATGAGATACCCCGTTGAGGGAGGGGGGGAGGGATTTTCAGTATTTAGAAGCCTTCTCACCCTTTAAAAATTATGCCTGAAGAATCGTCCTCTAAAAGTTATGTCCTAAAAACGATTCTTTTTCCCACAACTCTTTGTTTCTCCTTTTTTAAATAATCTTTTTGTCCTCTGGGTCTTGCTTATCTTATGTCTCACAATTTCATTTTCCTGGGGGGGGGGGGGGGTTGTTCAAGAAAAGCTGACATGTTTCTATGTAACATTTTGTCTGTGCTGTTTTGTTCAGACGACCAGGTAGTGAAAGAGCCCAGGCTTGAGTGGACACGGGATGTTCCTTCTGCAGTGTTATTTCTCTATATCATATGGCATTCCGTGTGTCTTTTTTACATTACTTTCAAGTGTTTGTTATCATTTTACAGGGTTTTTTTGTAATCTGGTTATTATTGAACTAAGCAGAATGGCCAGAATCGTTAATGAACTGTATCTGTTCTGTTTGGACTTGAGATTGACTGTTCATGCTAGTTTTGATATTGAGTTAGGAGACATTCCTGATGATGCCTCTGTGGTTGGTGAAGCTAATGACCAACATGGAGAAAAAAAAAACTGGGAAGGTGCTCACTTAGGGGTGACAACTATCAACACGTGCCTACATCCCCCTCCCCCCCCCCCCCCCCCCCCCCTTTTTTTTTTTATTGTGATAATTTTCGTAGGCATTGTTGTTGTCCTCGTTATGCTTCGTGAAGCAGCTATATGTATACATCAAACCCAATCCATGACAACCTACTTACCTTTTCTCTGGTAAAATCATTATAACTAGATTACTTTCAATAGGGTCCTTCCCTATCCCTCCCTAAGGATGACTAAGATTGAGGAGAGGACCTTTGCTTCAAAGAGAACTAACATTCTGCTGATGGATATTCATTTTGCATAGTTCTATTTAGTCCCTTTGCATCCTCAGATTTGCAGATGACATTGACCTCATGGGCAGCAGCAAACAAGAACTGCAAATCCTCACAGACAATTTAACAGATCGAGCGAGCGCATACGGCATGGAGGTCAGTACAGAGAAATCAAAGATCATGGTCAACAGCGCGAGTAATGACATCACGGAAATAAAGATGAATGGAGAAACACTAGAAGAGGTGAGCCAATTCAAATACTTAGGCTCCATCCTAACAAAAGATGGCACATCAAACAATGAAGTGAAAGCTCGCATTGCAACAGCAACATCTGCTCTAGTCAGACTCGAAAAGATCATCAGAAGCAACAACATCAGCTTCTGCACCAAATACCACCTTTACAAATCCCTCGTGATATCTATCCTCCTATATGGCTGTGAATCATGGACTCTGACAGCAGAGTTAGAGAGGAGAATCCAAGCATTCGAGAACAAGTGCCACAGAAGACTCCTCAAAATATCATACAAAGAACACAAGACCAATAACTATGTGAAAGAAGAAATCAAAAAGCGTGTGGGCCCCCAAGAGCCTTTGCTCTCCACCATAAAGAGGAGAAAGCTGATGTGGTTTGGTCACACCACAAGACACAACACCCTAGCAAAAACCATCCTGCAAGGAACAGTCGAGGGCAAGAGAAGAAGAGGCCGCCAAAAGAAATCATGGGTTGACAACATCAAAGACTGGACCGCCCAACCCCTGCAACACCTCCTACTAGCCACACAGGATCGTGAAGCATGGAAAAAGATCTCTGTTGCGTCTTTCTCATGTCCCCCTACGTCCTTTGGGACATGGGACTGAGTGAGTGAGTGAGTGATTTAGTCTGTCCAGTTCAGCTTTGTTCAAATACTGTTTTGTAGACAACATGTGGTGCAGACGTAATGTACCTGTTCCCAAAGCAGTGGAACTGCAGATAGCAAAGGTTGCGGGTTATTGTGGTTTCCAATAGAACCTGAACCTGGCTCTCAATCATGAATGGTGGTCTGGGGGCTAGTCTTTTGTATGACTGAGATGATAAAGTCTGTGGGGTGACTGAGACGATAAATCAAGAGTGATTGAAATGATAAATCAAAGTCCTGAATACAACATGTATTCCACGCATGTAAAAGAACCCATGGAAACAAGAGAGTTGACTAGCACATTTTTGTAGAAGAAAATTCACCACTGTCACAGGAAAACAAATACACGTGTGGCCAGAAGAAAAAAAACGACAGCACTGCAGAAGTGGCTCATATATACTCTCCCTGGGAAAAGCAGCAGAGAAATCTGTTGACTGAAACAGTTAATTGTATACACATATACATTACATTGTTGGCCTTTTTTTTTCTTTTTGCATTTGGACAGTTATACTGTCAGTGTAGTAGTCAGAAATATGAAGTGTGTTGTCTTCCTCAGTCAATGCCCCAATTTGTGTTGGAGGTCCACATCTTAGAAGGTCTGGTGCCTTGATAAGCTGAGCAGTACTGGGATGTGGTCTGTAATCCGAACTGAAGTGCTTCATGAACATTTGATCATTTGTACCTGCGGGCTACCTACAGGCCTTCATGTGTATGTGATAAGATGAGCGGTGGCATAAAAAGCTGCAATAGTCCATTTTCTAGTCTGGAGAATAATAATACGTCTAATTTGTTTGTTTAGAAACTGCCTGTGTAGATGCTGTTTGGCTTTTGTTTTGTCTGTTTGTTTTCCCTCTTTTTTTAAACAGATATTTAGGTGGCTCTCTGGGAGAACATAACGTGAGGAATCATAATATTGTCTTTATCTAAAAAAATGAAAACAGTAAAATTGTGTACCACTTCAAGTCACAGCAGATCTCTCCCTGGGGAGAGCGCATCGCCACAAAAGCAGTGCCACATTTTACTTTCTCGTTCTTTTCCTGTCTGTGCATGTATTTGTTTCCTGGCTCAGCTAGTTCTTAATCATATCCTGTTCAGTTTCATCGTCTGCATGTTTGATATTTTCATTGATACCAAAGGGAAATGTATATACCACACTGCAGAAAAAGATGCATTGTTGTGGTTAGTTTGGGTGAGAAAGGGGGTGGAGTTGGGGGCAAGGTGGAGAGAGGGGGGATAATAGGGAGGGGGTGAATGTGCAGGGTGAGCAAAGTATTGGATGATCAGGAAAATTGTATTTCTGGTGTAAAGTGGTGTGTGTGGTGTGTGGTGTGTGTGTGTGTGTGTGTGTGTGTGTGTGTGTGTGTGTGTGTGTGTGTGTGTGTGTTGATGATTGATTGATTGATGATGATGATGATTGATTGATCTTTTGGATAAGATACACTTTGTGCTTTATCAGTCCGTGGTAGCATTTGTATGTATCTGTCCACGCACCAATGGCCTATCTTCGAAAGGAGGTTTATGTGTGCGCAAGAGTTCTGGTGTGTGTGTAGTGTGTGCACTCATGAGTACATGTGAACACTTAGACCTATTACATGTTCTTGAGAGTACGTGGCCTTTTGCATTGAGTACCACTGCAGCATCATTCTGTTTCTTGAATCACGTGTTCAGGCTTGGTGAGAGATGAAAACTGCTATCAATATACAGCAATGAGGATATTCTATATTCATTGTGATAATACAAAGCCACAGAGGAAAAAACGAGAGAGAGAGAGAGAGAGAGAGAGGGGGGAGGAGAGGAGAGGAGAGGAGGAGAGAGAGAGAGAGAGAGAGAGGAAGAGAGAGAGTTGTTTACCTACATGTGCTTGAATATGATTATGCAAATGTATTAATGTTTGACAAGGAAATGTGTGAGAATACATATTCATTTTCACTTGAAAATGTATGTGTTGTTGATAAGATTAAAACAAATGCAAACGCCATTGGTTTTTTAATGTAAAAAGCTTGTGAGCAAGCAGAATGAAAGTCATGGGTGTCGATGTGTGTGTAAGGAGAGGGGGCGTGGCAATGTTGCACTGAGAGCAAACTTAAATGAAGAAATCTAAGTTACTATAAATTTGATAGAACAGATGTGTCAGTCATTTGGTAAGCCTCTCTCTGTCTCTGTCCGTACTCTGTCTGTCTCTGTCTCTCCCTTTCTTATACACACACACACACACACACACACCACACACACACACACACACACACACACACACACACACACACATACACACACACACAGCACAGCACAGCACAGCACAC
>CM060316.1:77972964-77975464 GCA_030674155.1 Stramonita haemastoma | reverse complement strand
ACACACACACACACACACACACCATTGTGTTCACATTGTTCCTTATTTACACTTCCATCTGAGCATTTGTAAATATCTGATGATTTTTTTTTATTTTTAACTAAAAACTCTAAGCGGTATTAGTGCTAACGCTGATGTGTCATCAAAATTACATTTTCCTCCCAGTTTACTTCATGCATTCATGTCATTCTGATTACCCCAAAATACAAGTACATAAACATGTGAACACACACCACACACACACACACACACACACACAACACACAACACACACACACACTCTCTCTTCTCCTCTCTCTCTCCTCTCTCTCTCTCTCTCTCTCTCTCTCTCTCTCTCTCTCTTCTCTCTCTCTCTCTCTCTCTCTCTCTCTCTCTCTCTCTCAAACTAACATGAATGGCATTCATCTTAGCATCAATGCCAAAGACATCCATGATAAATAGAATTCCCATATTCATTGACTATTTATTCTCACTTCATCATGCACCAATCTGATCCAAAATCAGAAACAGCAATCTTACCTTTTGGAACATTATGCATGTAGCTTTCATTGACAATCTGAAGGACTGCTGGCTGAAATATAAAAAAAAACCCATTTTCAAAACAAAAACTCTTTTTTTAAGTTATCAAACATAAAAAAAACCTCTTCAACAGTCTTATGATTAATCATTCCCACGAACTATTTTACTGGAATCTGTTCAGCAACTTTAATCCAGGATTAAACCAAACAAAAAAAAATATACATGTCTGAACTCTGAGCCTCTATGTGTGTGTGTACATGCACGCATGCATGCATGCGTGTGTATGTGCATGCGTGCATGTGTGTATGTTTGTGCACATGCGCATCTGTATGTAGCTGTAAGCATTCTAGCTGAAAAAAAAGTTGTTTTTTTTATTCCCATTTCTTACTGGCTTAAAAAAAATCTCTGTGACTGGGTGAACAGCTCATGGGGATGGCTCCTGGACTCTACAGCAAAATAACTATGAGCACAGCAGACAGAATGATAATATAAAGACACAGACATCAAACATGAAAATTCTGGAATTACAGAAAAACAGGAATGTATATATATACAGCTACTCATCAATGTTAACACTCTAATTTTCTAGTACTAAATTTTCTCACATTACTCTTAACTCTGCCACAAAAACATGTTTTTAAAACGAGTCATGGTACTTCAAAAGAAATTAAATAAGAGTAAGCACTAAAGCAGTAAAAAAAAAAAATTCATATCTGAAGAATACACTTAACAGCGTTGAAATATGAATTGAATGCTCATCATCTCTTACCTTGAAGGTTTCTGTCAGCTTCTTCTTAATGGATGTTTCTCGTGGTTTCTGAAAAATAAACTTTCACTTGTAAATAATGATGAAGCAAAGAAACTACAACAGAATCCGAAGAACAAGTGACATCATAAAGCAGAAGAGATGGAGGGTACAAAGCAGAGTGGGAGGAGTTGGAGGTGATTGCAGAAAATCATACAAAAACTTGATTACATCAACCAGAGAATAATACTTAAGAAATACCTCACATTATATTATGTCTCTGTTCAGTATAGCTATGAAAAGAAAATTAAAAATCTAAATATTTACAGTTAAAACTGGCTCCTTTTTGATTTATTTTAAAACAGAAGTCACAGAAGTGTTTTGAGATGACAGACTTTTCCTTTTTCTAAACCTTGATAACGGGATTCTGGCAAAAGAAAAAGCTTACCACAATATCAGCCATGGCGCCGGAGGAGAACTGGACTGCCTTTGGAAGCAGAGAAAGATGGTGCTGAACACTTTGTGGTTTAAAAATTCTAGATGCAAGAACAGCTACTGCCTTAGCCATTTAGATAAGCCTGCAACACAAATTTCATCATTTGATAATCCATTTACCTTTATCCTTGGAATGGACATAACTCATAATGCACCACATTTCAGTATCATGAACGGCTAAAAGCAGTATGAGCATGATCCAAGCAGTCTTTTAAGTAGATATGTTTGTCGTATTCGACAATGACCTCTAAAACAGCAGAGGAGGCAGCTGCTGTTTCAGAAATTGGGCAAAATTTGATTATAGAGGAGATGCCTTACCCACAGTACACCCTCACTCTCTTGGCCATGAGGGTATATGAACAGTCAGCATTGGAGATGTTCTCCAAAGGCCAACTAGCCCCCTGGGCTGCAGAACATAAGGACTGTGCAAGTCAAGCCTCATACTGTCTTAGTCAGACAGTCATAGTCGATCACTAAAGACTAAGCTGTAAAGTGGAATTCCCTGAGTGGGAAACAAAAGCCACTGATCATACAGCCTCTCACTTTGCTGTTGCCCCAATGTCAATGGTTCTAAATCAAGATATGTGCTAAAGCCCAGGCACTGAAGTCCTTTAAGTATACGTCTTTTTATGCAAGCTAAGAAAACTGGATAATTTAACTTGGCTCCGAGAACCACTATTATTATTCATGCTTGTTTTGAGGCAGAGTCTGAGGGTTCTCATGCAGCTGGAAGACATGGAA
>CM060316.1:77960852-77972864 GCA_030674155.1 Stramonita haemastoma | reverse complement strand
ACTGACGAGACCACTAGCCTCCCTGAATTCTATGGGGCTGTCGCGTTGTCAACACTCACTTTGAATATTGGCCCTGGGACAACCCTGATAATGTTGTCAGTTTACAAACTCAGGTCCGTACAACTGAAAAAAAACACACTTTTTTTTATTCCTCGACTTTCCCCATTGGAATGCCGGGTGCCTGTCAGTATAAATAGCATTTCCACTTTCTGGAAATTCTGTACTAGGAATTCTCTCTTTTCTATCCCCCTCTTCGTTTCTGCCTTGTTCCTTTTCTACTTGTCGTCTCCTCGTAGTCTATTTTCTGACTTCTTGGTCCATTCTTCTCCCTTTTTTTCCATAAAGACTTAAAAGTATTTCCCTCCCATGCCGATGTCGGACGCGCTGGGCCTGACTTGTCAGGCGCTTAACGGCTGCACAACGCATTTTTGGTCATATGACAGACAACAATAGTTGCTGTCTGAGCGTTCGACGAATAAGAAGAAGATTCCTCGACTACAGCTCTGAGGTTCACTAATGATGAGATTCTCTATATGCTACTGTCTCTTTATTTGAATCTAGATTTTTTGACTTCATTTGTTTACATGTTCATTCTATCAAATACCACTGAGCAGGCTTGTTTATTTATTTTACTTTTACTATTAGGCTTTTTAGGCTTTTTCCTCCGTCGTCCTCGAATGCTTAGGCAGCAACTATTGTCGTTTGTTATATGAGTGAAAATGTGGTGCGCCGCTAAGCGCCTGACAAGTAAGGCCCAGTGCATCCCACTTCGGCATAAAAGAGAACTGTTATCTTTAAGTCTTTCTGGTAAACAGCCAGGAGAATGAACCAAGAAGGCAGAACATAGACAAGAAGTGACAGGAAGAAAAGGAACAAGGCAGAAACAAAGAGAGTGATAGAAAAAAAAGAAAATATCTAGCATAGAATTTCCAGAATGTGGCGATGTTTTTTATACTGACAGACCCTTGGGATCCCTTCGGATGAGGCCTTTTTAAGAATGTATCATTTGGTAATACATTGTGTATCTAATTGTCCGTGATATTCTTACTAAGTTTTAACTACATTCAGGTCAACGTATACAAGTTGGGCGGAGTTGTGATTCCTCTGGTCACTGTGCTGGGAATACCCCTGAACGTCCTCAACTGCATGGTGTATTACAGACAAGGACTGAGGGAAAGGGTCAGCCTCTTGCTGTTCAGCCTCGGCTGTGCGGATTTCGTGGTCACCGTGTACTACTTCGCGATATTCGTGGAATACATCTACACGCTGCTGCTGGGTCAGTTCCAGATGGACAGCACGGTCTTGAAAGTGGCAGTGAATACCGGCATCTCTGCCATTCCGCTGGGGGCCAGCTTTATATCTGGTTTCATCTCCACCTTAATCGCCTGTGAGCGCTGCCTGTGCATCACTCACCCTTTCACAGCCAAGCAAATCCTCAGCACCAAGATCACTGCTGTCATTCTCATCGTATCCAGCGTGATCATTTTAGGTTTCCAGTACATTGTTTCAGCGAAATACAAGATTAGTTGCGGGTACTTTCCATCCCTGAAAGCGACTCTGACCGTGTTCTTTGCCAGTGAGTTTTACCGGCAGCACCAGCGGCTGATAGACGTGCTGGGTGTGATCGTGTTGGGGCTGCTTCTGCCGCCGCTCTGCGTGCTGACTGCAGTCATCACCACCACCATCACTGTGGTCAAGCTGAGAGGAGCGGCCAAGTGGAGACAGTCCACAGCAGCGGCAGCGCCCATGGAGAGCAGAGAGATCGCCCTCACCAAGATGTTGGTGGCCATGTCCATTCTCTTCATCGTCTGCTCCATTCCAAACCTCGTCACGAAAATCGTTCCGCTCTTTGTGGAAGGATTTCGTGTAGGGGGCCGTCAGCAAAACCTTCTCCTGCTGACGGCTATGACGGTCAGCATTCTTAACGCCATCAATTCTTCTCTCAATTTTTTCTTTACTTAAAATGGGGTCCAAGTTCAGATCTACGTTGAAAGCCATGTGTGCATGTTCTGGTATGAAGAACCAACACGTTGACAATGACAGTTGGATTGTAATGTGCAAATGCTTTACACTGGTTTCTAAGCTAATATTTGAACTATTGTTATCGTTTTAAACTTTTCACTTATATCTGTCCAACAAGAGTGAGGATTGTTTTTACTGTGTACCTTTGTAGTAGAGGAAAATTGTGTGATTTTTTTTCTGAAAGACTAATACGGCAGAACTTCCGCCACCTCTAATATGTTTGCTCACAAATCAAGTTAGTGATCACACATGTGTATCTGGTTCTTTTTGTTTCCTGCACTGATATGTTTGTACAAAATTAAAAGATGCTTTCTTTCTTTTTGTGTCTTTCGCTTGTTTATATTTATTTACTAAAGGGGGGGGGCAGTGTGTTGACTGATTTTTTTTTAATTTCACTGTTTTGATATGGAAGCCATAATGACTACTATACATATAGTCTTGGTAGCTTTCTTCATCAAACCACCAAACATATCAATATGCGAGTTTTTCTTGTTGTATTTCCAGAGCCAGCACTCAGCAGATCAGGATCGAACAGTGAACATCCCGGTGACTATCAACCAGAAAAGGTAGCACTGCTTGTGTTTCGCTTTGGAAATGTCTTCAGTGGGAACTGATTAGGTCACCTATGCAAGCACTAAGCCCCTACTGCTAAATCCTTTTGACGACAAAATGTTTTCCCCAAGCAGATGGCTCCTGTGCCCATGTTAAAGTAGTGACTGTTATCAATACCTTCTCCTTTGCTGCACAGTTTTCTTGAAAAACTGAAATTAAAAAAAAAATATTAAATGAACCTGGTGCTAAGTGAAGAAGGAATGACCATCAAGGGACACAGCCATAAGACCAAGATGCAATGGTCCAGTGACATTTCTCCCTTCCCTCTGTTTCTGACGACAAGAATGATGCTGTCGCCTGATACATAGATTGGTCTGTCACATGTTAAACGTTAGTGACTGGTTGTCAATACTTCTACCTTTTGCTGTCAGTTTAGACTGACCGAAACTTTGAAGAATTGGGACTAATGAGAAAAGTGTTTGTTTGCACATTAAAATTAGCATACGTTAAACTTTGTCTCAAATTGAACCTGGTGCATATTGAGTGACCATGTAAGGAATGACATCATTTCTTGTTGAGCTATGTTGTCGTTCCATTTGAGACCACTGATGTGCATGATAGCCTGGTCTTTGCGTCCTTTCTCCTTATCACCTCTGTATTCTCCAAGAATGATGGCTGTCTTAGATTGATAAGGTGGAAACGACTTGACAGGGTTGTAATCTACATGTTGCTTCATGATAGCACTGACCTGAACGAAAAAAAGGGTCTTGTTTCGCAGGTCAGGTAACTGGGGAGCTCACGTGTAACTGTCTGTCAATAACCGCCTGTCATATTGAGGACACTGTACGTGTGGTCCTTTCTCATGTTGAGGACACTGTACTGTGTGGTCCTTTCTCATGTTGAGGACACTGTACTGTGTGGTCCTTTCTCTTTGAGGACACTGTACTGTGTGGTCCTTTCTCATGTTGAGGCACTGTACTGTGGTCCTTCTCCTGTTGAGGACACTCTACTGTGTGGTCCTTTCTTATATTGAGGACACTGTACTGTGTGGTCCTTTCCTTATATGAGGACACTGTACTGTGTGGTCCTTTCTCTGTTGAGGACACTGTTGTGATCTTTCTCTGTTGAGGCACTGTACTGTTCCTTTCCTGTATGAGGACACTGTACTGTGTGGTCCTTTCTTATATTGAGGACACTGTACTGTGTGGTCCTTTCTTATATTGAGGACACTGTACTGTGTGGTCCTTTCTATATTGAGGACACTGTACTGTGTGGTCCTTCTTATATTGAGGACACTGTACTGTGTGGTCCTTTCTTATTTGAGGACACTGTACTGTGTAGTCCTTTCTCCTGTTGAGGACACTGTACTATTTTGTCCTTTCCTGTATGAGGACACTGTACTGTGTTGTCCTTTCTTATTGAGGACACTGTACTGTGTGTCTTTCTCTGTTGAGCACTGTACTGTGTGGTCCTTTTCTTATTTGAGGACACTGTACTGTGTGGTCCTTTCTTATATTGAGGACACTGTACTGTGTGGTCCTTTCTCCTGTTGAGGACACTGTACTGTGTGGTCCTTTCTCTGTTGAGGACACTGTATTGTGTGGTCCTTTCTCTGTTGAGGACACTGTACTGTGTGGTCCTTTCTTATATTGAGGACACTGTACTGTGTGGTCCTTTCATATATGAGACACTGTACTGTGTGGTCCTTTCTTGTATTGAGGACACTGTACTGTGTGGTCCTTCTTATATTGAGGACACTGTACTATGTGTTACTTCTGATATGAGGACACTGTGGACATGTTGTGGTCCTTTCTTGTATTGAGGACACTGTACTATGTGTTACTTTGATGAGGACACTGACTGTGGACACTGTATTATGGGCCCTTCTGTATGAGGACACTGTACTGTGGACACTGTACTGTGTGTCCTTTTTGTATTGTGGAATGTATATGACATATATTATGGGTTCTATATGGGACATGTCTGTGTATCTACTGTTACATATTGTGTTACTTCTCATGTTGAGGACAGACTGTTACTATGTGGTTATTATCTTTTCATGTTGAGGAAGCTATAGTGTACTATGTTGGTTACTTACTTTTCCATGTTGAGGAAGCTGTACTATGTGGTTACTTCTCTCACTGGTCGCTCTGTTACCCACCTCCAACCTCCCACATGCACACCTGCCTCTGCCCAGTCACGCATCCACATACCTATACCTGCCAACACGCAAACATGAAACTCCAACTCTTCAAATGCAATAACCGTTTTAAATTCATTTTCAATTGCTGCAACAATAGAGGTGTGTGTGTCTAAGTTGGACTTGATTTACTGAATGTTGCTTTGTACTTTAAGGTTAGGGACGTAGATTTCAGCCTGAAAGGTTTTGAAAAAAATAAAAGTAATTGCATGTAGTTTTGATTTTTTAAGTCTAAATTTTGACACATGCAATCGTTCACTGATATGCAAATATGTTGAGATTGAATATGTACAGAATGAGATAAGACAGTGTGAAGAAACTATGGTACTAAGATATCAAAAAGTATTGCACAGCAGATTTGCAGTTAAAATTGTTTTCATCACTGGGAATCAATCTAGTATTCTATAAAGAATGAGAAATCTTTTGAGATTTGGACAAAGAAATAAACATTATCAATGGAACATAGTTCTGTACTCTTTGAAGTGTACCAACTTGTTTTAAGAAGCATGTCCTTAATGGATATAAAAATACAGAGGCATAACCTAAAGTATCAATAGTTCTAACAGTAAGAAGTAGATATTTTATGCCCTTGGATATCACACACACATACACACACACGTATACACGCATGCACACACACACACATAAAACCCCCACTAAAACACATGGACATATAAATTATGGACAAACAGACACACAAAGACAGAGAGCAAGAGAGAAGGGGGAGGAAGCAAACAAGCAGGCTGAGACAGAGAGAAAAGAGACAGGCACAGAATGACACGAGGAGAAAGTAGAGACACCCCATATCTTGTTTGCTCACAGACAGTCTTGTCGAACCAGACACAAAAGCAGTTGACACAAGTTCAAACAATGGTATTGTCTGACAGGTGGCTTTTAACAACTTTCTGTGGTCCCATGGGGATTTCACCCTGTACTTAATATCAAACTATGGAGACTTCAAACGACAAATGCATGTGCCTATCTGTAAGTTCCTTCTCCCAACATCTGGACCTGGGCAGTTCTGCGAGCTAGTTAGAGTACATGGGTCTGGAAAAAAAATTGTTATTATTTCCTTGACAACGACTTTGGCCAAATAGGAAAGATGAAGCACAGAGGTCACCAAAGAAAGAAAGAAAGGGAGAAAGAAAGAAAGAAAAGAAAAGAAAGAAAGAAAGAAAGAAAGAAAAGAAAGAAAGAAAGAAAGAAAGAAAGAAAGAAAGAAAGAAAGAAAGAAAGAGGGGAAAAAAAGCAAGTGAAGAAAACAAACAGGAAAAAAGATGACAGAAATAAAATCTAGGCTTACAAGCAGGTGAAAAACCAAAAGGATAATACAGAAAAAATAACCATTTGAAAAATAAAGATGAAATCTGTTGTAGATGAGAAGGTCAGTCAGTGCTATAAGGATGCCATGATGGTAAACTATAGACAGACATGAGCACAATCCCCAAACTGATGGCAGTGCAGACTAGACATGAAGGATTTGCCTGTTGATTATCCATTCCTTGAAAGACTCAATGGATGTTTAAAAAAAAAAAAGGCTTTCGTTCGTTTTTATGTTCCTCGGATATATAAAGCTCCGAGGTTCAACGATGGTAAAATTTTGGCGTATGCGACCGTTTTTTTCCCACTATTAAGATAAACGCCTTCCGATTCGGGAAGGATGTCTAAACACAACACCATTGTACATACGTTTTGATTTTTTTGGTCATCCGTTCTGACCAGTATGGAACGGCCCACTCTTCCGGAGGGCAGAACGGTTTTTAACGTGTAGGTGAAAAGTTAATATTTTACGTGCGTTTGCACACAAGGCAATGGCAATGGTCTATGGTTTCATCCCAAGGACTTTGGAAGAGTGAAATCAGTGCTCATGTTAACTCCAGGAGGAAAATCCCCTCTAACGTGTGACTTGGTGGTTGCTTGAACCCCTGCTGTCAGAGTGCGGGCACAACGCCTTAACCACTAGGCTGTCCTACCCCCTTTTGACGAGGATGATAGGAACATGATATAACCACGAACTTGGCCATGACAATGATGGTGTTGATGGTGGTTAGGAGAAGGGGAGGAGGAGGGTGGGGATGAAGAGGAGAGGAGAAGAGCAACAATAGCTGTGACACTGATACACTTGATGATAATGGAGAGAAGTGGGAAGTGATCAACGGTTAGATTAACAGCCTAAAAAGGTCTGCTATTGCATTCGATGTTCAGAATCATGTTTTCTGCATCGTAATCATATTATCACATAATACCACGGTAACAATCATGCCAAAAATAACGTCATCGGAGACACGAAGACTAGGCACATGGAAATAAATGTTATGCACACTTACAGACACACTATCTCACGCACGTAATAAATACACACATGTGGACATAATATTTTTCTTAAGCAAGAGTTTTCCACTCGAAACTGAAATAATGGCAATCCTGATGATCACGGGATTTTGCCCAATCCAAATGAGCTATAATAACAGCATGAGAATGATCTTGCAGATGTTTTTTAATTTTGTCAGAACTGGCCTTTCGTGGCAGAGCTGTGTTGTTCACTTTCTGCAAGATGCTGACGCCAGTGAGGCTTGCACTTTCTAGACACCAAATGCCTGCGAAGTCAGAATGCGGCTACCTTAAAGGTGAGCAAGAAAAGGTCTTATACGCAAAATTTTCACCATTGGTGAACTTCAGAGTTCTAGCGTAGAAAGGAAGAAAGAGACCATAAAATCCACAGTTTTAGTCAATTCCAAACAACTCCATCGGGTAATTCAGGGCTGACTGACCAAGTGGTTAGAGCACGAAGTTGGTGATAAGGGCGATCACTGAGGGTACCAGTTTGTTTCTCCCATACGGTGTTCATTTGAGAAGATAATTATTTCCCTTGGCGTTAAGCCTGGAACTGCTTCGTTACTCTGAAAGTCTTTAGAGTGGTAGGTAAAGCTAGGAAGTCTGTATGCAGACATACACACACGCACGCACGCACACGCACGCTCGCACACACACACACACACACACACACACACACACACACACACACACACACACATATATATATATATATATATATATATATATATATATATATATATATATATATATATATATATATATATATATATATATATATATATATATATATACACGCAGAAGGGGGACGGATAGCCTAATGGTCAGAACATTGCGCTGGCAATTTGACGACCCGGGTTCGAGTCCGGTCGAGGAGATTTTTCTCCTGGAGTTAACATCAGTGCTGACTCCACTCTCCCCAAGAGTCCTTCGGATGAGACTTTAAACCGAGGCCCCGTGTACGAACGCACGCAGAACATCTTGCGCACACGTTAAATCCTGTTCCGCTTTTCGTAAGAGTAAGCCATCGTGTGCCGGTGGGAACAGATGACAATATTTACACAACTGCATACACACGGGGACCGGATGAAAAAAAGCACATGATTGCTTATTCTGTTATCCTTGATATAAAAGAATAAATAAAAAATAAATAAATGCGCGCGCACACACACAAACACACACACACACATACACACACATACACACACAAACACAAACACAAACACAAACACACACACAATGTCTTGCGCTGAAGTTAAAACTTCATCCACATGTTGTCAAAGTGTAGGCCAGCTATTGCTAGTAAAGTAGATGACACAATTACCCAGCATGCATTCTGCTAGCTACAGATGAATAGGCTCCGCAGGATTCAGCTTGCCCGTGACACACTGACTGAAATCTTTCAATTGTTTTCGTTCCTCTGCTAGAGCTCCCTGGTTTACCAATGGGGAGAATGTATGTTAGCTCCCTCTGCATTCCTACTTCGTAGCTGCATTCCTACTTCGTAGCTGCATTCCTACTTCGTAGCTGCATTCCTACTTTGTAGCTGCATTCCTACTTCGTAGCTACATTCCTACTTCGTAGCTGCATTACTACTTCGTAGCTACATTCCTACTTCGTAGCTGCATTTCCCTACTTCGTAGCTGCATTCCTACTTCGTAGCTGCATTCCTACTTCGTAGCTGCATTCCTACTTCGTCCTAGCTGCATTCCTACTTCGTAGCTACATTCCTACTTCGTAGCTGCATTACTATTCGTAGCTGCATTACTACTTCGTAGCTACATTCCTACTTCGTAGCTACATTCCTACTTCGTAGCTACATTCCTACTTCGTAGCTGCATTACTACTTCGTAGCTGCATTACTACTTCGTAGCTACATTCCTACTTCGTAGCTACATTCCTACTTCGTAGCTGCATTACTACTTCGTAGCTACATTCCTACTTCGTAGCTACATTCCTACTTCGTAGCTACATTCCTACTTCGTAGCTACATTCCTACTTCGTAGCTACATTACTACTTCGTAGCTGCATTACTACTTCGTAGCTACATTACTACTTCGTAGCTGCATTACTACTTCGTAGCTACATTCCTACTTCGTAGCTGCATTACTACTTCGTAGCTGCATTCCTACTTCGTAGCTGCATTCCTACTTCGTAGCTGCATTCCTACTTCGTAGCTGCATTCCTACTTCGTAGCTACATTCCTACTTCGTAGCTACATTACTACTTCGTAGCTGCATTCCTACTTCGTAGCTGCATTCCTACTTCGTAGCTGCATTCCTACTTCGTAGCTGCATTCCTACTTCGTAGCTACATTCCTACTTCGTAGCTGCATTCCTACTTCGTAGCTGCATTCCTACTTCGTAGCTGCATTCCTACTTCGTAGCTACATTACTACTTCGTAGCTGCATTACTACTTCGTAGCTGCATTACTACTTCGTAGCTGCATTCCTACTTCGTAGCTACATTACTACTTCGTAGCTACATTCCTACTTCGTAGCTACATTCCTACTTCGTAGCTACATTCCTACTTCGTAGCTGCATTACTACTTCGTAGCTGCATTCCTACTTCGTAGCTACATTCCTACTTCGTAGCTACATTCCTACTTCGTAGCTACATTCCTACTTCGTAGCTACATTACTACTTCGTAGCTGCATTACTACTTCGTAGCTACATTCCTACTTCGTAGCTACATTCCTACTTCGTAGCTGCATTACTACTTCGTAGCTGCATTCCTACTTCGTAGCTGCATTCCTACTTCGTAGCTGCATTCCTACTTCGTAGCTGCATTCCTACTTCGTAGCTGCATTCCTACTTCGTAGCTACATTACTACTTCGTAGCTGCATTACTACTTCGTAGCTGCATTACTACTTCGTAGCTGCATTCCTACTTCGTAGCTACATTCCTACTTCGTAGCTACATTCCTACTTCGTAGCTGCATTCCTACTTCGTAGCTGCATTCCTACTTCGTAGCTACATTACTACTTCGTAGCTACATTCCTACTTCGTAGCTACATTCCTACTTCGTAGCTACATTCCTACTTCGTAGCTGCATTACTACTTCGTAGCTGCATTCCTACTTCGTAGCTACATTCCTACTTCGTAGCTGCATTACTACTTCGTAGCTGCATTCCTACTTCGTAGCTGCATTCCTACTTCGTAGCTACATTCCTACTTCGTAGCTGCATTCCTACTTCGTAGCTGCATTCCTACTTCGTAGCTGCATTCCTACTTCGTAGCTGCATTCCTACTTCGTGGATGATCGATGTATTATGCGCAATGAAGGACAGTCTACCCTTTCCATTCTTTCCACTCAATCCAGCACACACTTTTCTTTAAGACGGAAAAAACACAAATGTCTTGTCTCAGATTATGCCCTGTCTACTTAATTGATATCCTGCTGTACTAAATTCTTCATTACAGCATCCAAAGTAATCTACATCAATTTAACAGAATAAAAAAAACACCTGAGGAAGGCTTCAGAAACTGAACTTCATGACACATGCAATGAATTTTAATGCAAAATAAGTGTTGTTTTTCAAGAAGAAATTAAAAGTATTTAAGATTTTGATGAGCCTATTTGAATATGCTTAAACTTTTATGCTTTTGGTTATGCTTTTGAGTGTAGTTTGTATTCCAGCTTATTTTAATATGGGCAATTTTTATAATTTAAATGTGTGATAATCCAGATCAAGTTTCACGAAGACACATCTGCTGTGGCTTAAAGTAGTATATAATATAAGACACAAAAATACAGTCAACACAAAGAAAGGAAGAAGGAAAGTAAGAAAGAAGAAATAGAAAGAAGAAATCAAAAGAAGGAAATGAAGGAAGGAAAGGAAGGAAGGAAGGAAGGAAGGAAGGAAGGAAGGAAGGAAGGAAGGAAGAAAGAAAGAAAGAAACAAACAAACAAACAAACAAACAAACAAACAAAGCAAGAAAGAAAGCAAAAAAGAAAGAAAGAAAAGAAAGAAAGAAAGAAAGACAGAAAGACAGAAAGAACAAAAGAAAGAAAGAAAATGAAAGGTACAAACACAGACACCAGATTAGCTGTAGAATGACTCAGAGAGAGGACAAAAACAAGACACTTCCTATCCTCTATTTTCCCCTCGCCCACAGACAGAACCCAATGGAACCAGACACAAAAGTGGTGACAAAAGTTCAGAACAATGGTATTGTCAGACCAGGTGGCTTTTAGGAACTTTCTGTGGTCTATGGCGGATTTCACCCAGTACTTAATACCACCCTATGGGGGCTTCAGAAGACACATGCACGCTATCTAGTTTTTCTCTTTCCTGGGCTAGAGCTCTGAGCTTCACCAATGGTAAGAGTTTTGCTTTTGCAACCATTTTTTCAACCCACTATTTAGGTAGCCACATTCTCACCTCGTGGATGGTGTACATGTGTGCATGTGTTTTTTTAAATTTTGTCACCCTGTTTCAATAGCCCACTCCTCCGAAAGACAAGGCAGAATCCATGTTATGTGGTGCATTCACACATGGGGCCTTGGATTATAGTCTCATCTAAAGGACTTTGACATTCAGTTTGATGTTGTCATCAAACTGGAAAAATAGGGCAAGGCTGAGAATCGAATTCAGAACCTCCTTGCGGCTTACTTGTTAGGCAGGCGAACATCTTAACCCTCTTAACTGTTCTGTTGAGAGAGAAGATAATGAAAAGACGCTCAGTATTGTCTTTTATCCCACACACTCACAGACAGTCCAATTGAACCAGACACAAAAGCAGGGGACACAAGTTCAGAACAATGGTATTGTCCGACCAGGTGGCTTTTAACAACTTTCTGTGGTCCATGGGGATTTCACCCTGTACTTAACACCAAACCAGGGGAGATTTAAAAGACAAAGGCAGGCAAGCTATCTCTAAGTGTCTCCTCCCAACATG
>CM060316.1:77943352-77955852 GCA_030674155.1 Stramonita haemastoma | reverse complement strand
CAGGCATTAAGGGAAAAAAAAACAAGATGGAGATATATAAGCAGTCAGATAACAAAAAAAACTGAATTTAGACACAGGGAAACGAAAGAGGAAAAATTTAAGATTAAAACAACAAAGAAACAAAAAAAACTTGGGGAAACAAAAACAAAACGACAGAAAAGGAAAAGAACAAAAAAGAGCAAATGCAAACATAAACTTGAAAAGACAGAAGAAAATAAAGATGAAAGTAAAAAAAGGAAAGAAAATAAGACCCCCAGGAAGCAAAAAAGAGAAAAGGAACAATCAATGAATAAAGGGAGGAAAGAAAAGAGAAATAATAATAAATAAAAAACGCAGGAAAAAGCACAGAAAAGAAAAATAATAAAGAAACCAGTTTTTTTTAAGTAAAAAGAAAAAAGTCAAAAATGAACAAAAGAAACACAAAATTTGACGACAAAAGTATAGATTGAACAATAAGAAATAGAAAGAAAGAAAAAAATTAGAAAGAGCACGATGGACAGACAGAAAGAAACGGGATAGAAATAATATAAAGATGGAAAGAAGAAAACAACCAAACAAAAAGGATGAAAAAAATTAATAAGTGCCAACAGACAGATAGAGAGACAATAAAAAAACAAACAAACAAGCAAACTCATGACACAGAAAAGAAAAACCCAAAATGAAGAACCTTGGAATAGACCAGAGAAATAATAGAAAAGACACCAAAAAAATAAAGCGAGGGGCAGGACGAGAGAAGGAGAGAGTAGAAAAAAGTGAGAGACGTAAAGAAAGGCACACACACACACACACACACACACACACACACACACACACACACACACACACACACACACACATACACACACACACACACACACACACACACACACACATATATATATATATAGAGAGAGAGAGAGAGAGATATATATATATATATATAGATACATAGATACATAGATGGATACATAGATACATAGATACATAGATAGATACATAGATAGATACATAGATAGATAGATAGATAGATAGATAGGTAGATAGATAGGTAGATAGATAGGTAGATAGATAGGTAGATAGATAGGTAGATAGATAGGTAGATAGATAGGTAGATAGATAGGTAGATAGATAGGTAGATAGATAGGTAGATAGATAGGTAGATAGATAGGTAGATAGATAGGTAGATAGATAGGTAGATAGATAGGTAGATAGATAGGTAGATAGATAGGTAGATAGATAGGTAGATAGATAGGTAGATAGATAGGTAGATAGATAGGTAGATATACAGAGAGAAGTGGGAGGACGGAGATAAGTAGAGAGGGGGCAGGAAGAGAAGCAAGGAAGAAATGAAGAATCAAATAAACAAAAAACGAAAAGAAAAAAAGAAAGAAGATATAAAAAAAAGAACAAACTGAAGGAGACAGAGAGAGGGGACAGAAAAAAGAAAAAACTTTCACAAGGCCAGGGCAGGGCACACACAAAGCAGAATGACCAATTCATTTCCAGCAGCAATTTCCTCAGGGGAACAACTTTGGGCCCTGCCGTTTCCTCTCCCGCTATAAACCATCTTCTAATGGACAGGGCTCCACAAGGAAACACACAACACTAGCGTGCATGCGCGTGCGCGCACACACACAAACATGCTTATGCACACACACCTACGCACGCACGCACGCACGCACGTACTCATACATGTATACACACTCTCACATACACATACTATATGGTTACATGTGCCTGCAAGTGTGCGTGCGTGCGTGCGTGCGTCCGTGCGTACCTGCGCGCGCGCGCGTGTGTGTGTGTGTGTGTGTGTGCATTTGTACACTTGCACGCATGCAAGCAGCATGCATTTACACATACACACCCGCGCACATAACCATGCATAAATGCAACAATCACAACTCACGCTGGCATACACTTACCTACACACACACACATGTACGCATGCAAACACACATACACACACACTCACAAAACACACACACACACACACACGCACACACACACACACACACACACACACACACACACACACACATACATACACACACGCACACACACACACACAAACAAACAAACAAACAAACATGTAGCACACAAACGTGTATGCACGCAGGACACTAATGTGTGCCTAAGCACGCACCTGCTACAAAGTAAACAACAGCTTCATGCGCGCACGCATGTGCGCACACACACATATATACACACACATACACACACTGTGCGTGCACATGCACGTGCATGCACACACACACATTGCATGTGCACACACTCACATACACACACATAGCAGACGCGCACGCGTGTATAGGCCTATCGCACTTAAGTTTGCAATCTGTTCTGAATTAGGTCAGTTTTTGTATGTCTCCATATCTGAACATCATATGTAACACGACCAGAGGACTGGTATTTATATTGATATTTCTAAGATGAAAATCAATATGCTTGCAAATCAAGGCAAATAAAAAGTATTTCCTGAACTTTTTTCCAATGAGGATCAGACTAAATTTATAGCAAACAGATATACAAACGACAGAGTCAGACTAGTTTATGACCTCATAATTATGTGCAAAGAAAAATCAGGAACATCCTGCACGAGGCTGTTTGCATTGATTTTGGAAAAGCTTTTGATTCATAAGGCTGGCATATTTTTTGTATCTTTAATCCTTTATTTTTTGGAAGATACATATTTCTTCTGCAATTTGACGTTCTGTTAAGATCGTAAATCTACAGGGAAAGTGAATGGTCACACTTTTTCTTGGACTAGAATATAAAAGCTTCATACGGGGTGATCCCATTTCTCCTTATCTGTTACTCTTATTCCTTGACGTTTTATCAGTTATGGTACAAAAAGAAAAAGGTTAAAGGAATTTACATCATATGAGCAGAATATTGCTGTTTACAGCTACATGCAAGACAAACTGATAGACAAATGGAAGAATATTTTCATATTTGTGAATTCTGTATAAACCTTGAAATAATTTGGGGAAAAATCACATTTGCTTTCGAATGTTGGTGTAAAAAGAACACCTTGTAAATAACACATTTTTCACTCTTCTGTATAAACTGTGCTCAAAGATTAAATAAATTCTTAGTTTCAGACTTTAGGAATATAGAAAACTCTTAAACTGTGGCAGTGCATAGACCTGATTAACCTTTAAAAAATATGCAGTGGATAGACATGCTGATAGTCTGTGGACTCAAAAGAAACTTATTCCAACTGCTATAAAGTAGAAGTGTTATATTATGCTAGTTTTTATAAACTGCTAGCCTTTATCTTGGTTCTTAGCAAATACTTTAAACAAACAATATCGTCTTTTCCATCAGATAAGAGGAATGACAGAACACCAAATATCAAAACATAATGGCAGGCTCAAGAATACATTTTTTTTAAATATGCCACTGCATCACAGCTCCCTTAGAGCACAGAGGTAAAACTTTCCAACTAAATTTGAAAGTTTGCAGGAGCGAAATGCACTTTCTGACATGTTTCAAGTTCGTGTTAAAGTCCAGCACGCAAAAGAACTCAAATGTATGACTCAAAGACCCAGTGCCCCACATTACTAGCTTGGCACAAAGGACAAGTGAAGGCACCATCTTTCCAAGGGTGTATCTCAACAAAGGCACTTCCTGTTTTGTTGACAACACCTAAGCTGAAATCACGTGCCGGGTGGTTTGTAACACCCCTGCGTGCTAACAGCTGCTGAAAGACCTCTCCACTCCTACCACAAGGCAAAGGCGGTGCGAAAACAGACAGACGAAAATGCTCACAGTGCGTCATTCTGACACTGTTTTCCCCAATCACGCACTTCTGCTAATTTTCTTGACATTGTAGGCCGAGACAAATCTGGGTTATTAGATAACTAAGTATAAGAACCATAAGCTTTGGTGCCCCAAAGTGGGTTATTAGATAACTATGTTTAAGAACCATAAGCTTTGGTACCCTAAAGTGAGACTGGGTAGACTTGAAATCATTCTTTCACGCATGTTAGAGAATAGAAAAAGGGGTACACTTAGAAGTTTGGTCATGAATTAAAAACACAAAGTATAATAATAAAAATCGTGTGTAAAATGGCTATAAATCAGAGCATATTAGAAGTTGGGTCATTAATTAAGAACACAAAGTATGATAATAAAAATCGTGTGTAAAATGGCTATAAATCAGAGCATATTTTACTACAAACACACACACACACACCCTTATGCACGCGTATAGAGGCACGAGAGTCTGTTTGCAAATGTTCTCATCGTATAGTAAGTTTGCACTTATTCTTAGATTGCATTATACTGATATAACCTAAATCAAGAAGATAAATACAGAGCATATTTTTGGTAATACATCAGCTAGCAACGTTCTCTTTCTGTGTCCTAAATCACATCCTTGACTGCAATCACAGCAAAACAAAATTGTTTCTATGAGCTAAGCTATCCAAATCCAAAATAGATGAGACAGATCAATGGAAGTCACGAGAAATAATTTTGAATTGCAAGCACACCCTTCTTGGCATATTAGTGTGTGAGACTATGTAATTCTATTAACTCGAAATATTTAGTTTTTGTTTCAATGTCAATCCTGTATTTAAACTTATCAAACAACAAAAAACAGAGAGAGAGAGAGAGAGTGTGTGTGTGTGTGTGTGTGTGTGTGTGTTGTGTGTGTGTGTGTGTGTGTGTGTGTGTGTGTGTGTGTGTGTGTGTGTGTGTGTGTGTGTGTGTGTGTGTGTGTGTGTGTGTGTGTGTGTGTGTGTGTACACGCCCATGTGCTCGAGGAGGAAGAGGCAAGTGAGAATTTATCTTGAAATGCAGTTCACACAACCAAACACCAATACATTTCCTCACCTATATTTTCCCTTTCATGTACTGCACTGAGACCTGCTGTCACCCATGCATGATATGCGTAGAGCATCTCCAGCTTAATTTTTTTCCATTTGAAAGACATGCTGAAGCGTAATGGAGAGAAGAAGAAGAAGAAGAAGAAGAAGAAGAAGAAGAAGAAGAAGAAGAAGAAGAAGAAGAAGAAGAAGAAGAAGAAGGAAAAGAAGAACAAAAAGAAATAAAACTAAGAGCTAAAAATGTCCCACTTTTCAGATTAAGAATTTTGCGTGTAGGAGGAAGCAAAAAAAATCAGTTATGTTGATGGAAAAGGGACGAAGGGCTACCCAAGGGAGGTAACAAAAATAGGAGTGTGATGAACACAGTTTTTTTTTCTCTTGCAATAACAACTAGCTAGCAAGAAGTTGGATAGAAAACATTCACACCAATAAGGAGACACACAGAAAACATTCACACCAATAAGGAGACAGACAGAAGACATTCACACCAACAAGGAAACATAAAGAAAACACACACACACCAACAAGAGGAATGATAAAAACAAAATTTCACTCCAACAAGAAGACTGATTTTTTTAAACACACACACACACACACACACACACACACACACACACACACACACACACACACACACACACACACACACACACACACACACACACACACACCACAATTCACATAGACAACACCAAGATTTTTAAAACACAGATTAATTGCCATTACCTCTATTTTAAATGTACACAGTACTTTCTGACAAATAGCCTCCTTTTGTCAACTTTTTTAAACTCCCCCCTTATGAGTATTTATTGAAGTTATCTTGTTACCAGTTGTAGTAACTGGCTTTCTCAGCTTCTGGCTTTTGCGTATGTTTGTCTATCGTGTTCGATGATGACCTCCAAAACAGCAGAGGAGGCAGCTGCTGTTTCGGAATTGGGGCAGAAATTTGATTTTAGTGGAGGTGCCTTGCCCACAGCACACCCCCACTCTCTTGGCCAAGTGGGCATAAAAACAGTCAGCGTTGGAGATGTTCTCCAAAGGCCAACCAGCCCCCAAGGACGCAGCATGTAAGGACTGAATTGAATTGAATTGAATAACTTTATTTAAAGAGGGTCATGGCATAAACAAACTTGCTTTTTTACAACCAGCCCTCTGGTCATAAAAAACACAAATAACCAACAAAAAACCTCTCAACCAAACAACAAACAATTTTTCCCCAAAAAAAGAAAAATCAAACAATGTAAGATGTAAAGCAAATAATTATTATAGGAATACAAATTTAAATACCAGACGGGGAGAGAGAGAGAGAGAGAGAGAGAGAGAGAGAGAGAGAGAGAGAGAGAGAGAGAGAGAGAGAGAGAGAGAGAGAGAGAGAGAGAGAGAGAGAGAGAGAGAACACATAATTTTGCAAATATTAACATTTCTATAAAAAAAAAAGCATCCAACCATCTAGTCATGTAAATAATCATATCAATAATAACAAGAACGATGATGATGATGATGAATAATTATAATAACACAAATAACTACGAAAAGGATGACAAAAATGACGCTAATGAGGATGGTGTTGAGGATGATGATGACGATGATGTTGATGATGATGATGATAATGATGATGATGATGATGATGATGATGATGATGATGATGATGATGATGATGATGATGATGATGATGATGATGATGATGAATGATGATATGAACAACGACTACAACAAACGAGAAAAGACACGCTGAATGACAATAATAGTGTTGATAATAGATAGGTTCAATATATGCTTGGAGAAAGAAATGTCAAATCAGAGAGAATCGATAAGTAATTAAACAAGCTGGTTTTAAACCTCGCAAAATTAGATTCCCATTTTAGGAGCTCTGGAATATTATTCCATAGCCATCCTCCAGAATACATATGGCTAGATTTATAAAGAGTAATTGCTGTGGAAGGAACATTTATATTTTGTGTGAATGTTGATAACTATTATAAGTAAACATGTGAGTCTTACCATGGAGTACTTTATACATGAAAATGCCTTTATTGTATATCAATTTGGCTGGGAGTGGAAGTATATTTGCTTGTTTATAGTCAAAGTCTGTTAGAGTAGATGATTTATCAATGACAATTTTAATGGCTCTTTTGTGAAGCCTAAGCAAAGGTTTAAGTACACTTTACTGGCTAGATCCCACAGTGTAGATGCATTATCTATGTGAGATTGTATATATGCATAAAAGAATAATTTCCTAGCATGTAAATTTTTTAAAAAATTATTTTTCTAAACTGATACAGTTTTGATGCTATATTTCTAGACATTTTTTCTAAGTGTTTTGACCATGTGAGGTTATTATATATTGTTACACCTAAAATTTTGTGATTTATTACTTCATCGCCTTTTACAGTCGAAATATAGAGAGAGGTAATGACTAGGTGAGATTTTGATGCTTTTGTCTATTGGTAATCAACATAAATTTTGTTTTATTGGGATGAAAGAGAGAGGTTTAGGTGTGTCCACTGAATAATGTTATTGATACTTTTCTGCATTGTATGATAAACCTCATGAGCATCAGAGTTCATTGTTACAAGGGTGGTGTCATCAGCAAACATGTGGCATTGAGTACCTATGGATAAAGGAAGATCATTGATGTAGAGCAGAAAAAGTAGGGGACCCAAAACTGAACCCTGACGCACACCATAAGTGTTTGGGAGAAAATCAGAGATAGATCCATTTAAAGATACTTTCTGTTGTCTATCAGAAAGAAAAAAGGAGATCAACTCAAGAGCACTATGAGATAGTTTGTGAAGTGCTAATTTTTTTAAGAAGAAGTTTGTGATTTATAACATCAAATGCTTTTGCAAAATCAACAACAATACTCCGGTAAATTCCAGTAATGACTATGCAAGTGAAGCCTCCTTGCCAGTGAGTCGTTGATGATCACTGAAGACTAAGATGTAAAATTCCATGAGTGAAAAAGCCACTGATCATACAGCGTCTCACTCTGCTGTTGCCCTGCGTCAATGGTTTAATCAAGAACTGTGATAAAGCAAACAAGACCCGTAGAGTCTAAGTATGACATCCCATTTTCAATTGTAACATACCCTAGCTAAAATGCGTTCTGTCTTCTTTATTTCTTTTAATCTAAATTGTATCAATCCCTGTTGTTCCAACAGAGCTGACTATGACGATGATGTGTGTGTGTGTGTGTGTGTGTGTGTGTGTGTGTGTGTGTGTGTGTGTGTGTGTGTGTGTGAGTGTGAGTGTGTGAGTGTGAGTGTTTGTGAGTGAGTGTGTGTGTGTAGTGTGCGAGCGCATGCGCGCGCGCATGTGCGTGTGTGTATATGTGTGTGCGCGCATACGTGTGCGTGCGCGAGCGCGCGTGCGTGTGTGTGTCTGTGTCTGTGTGTGAATGCATTTTTTCTTCCGTGCATTCATGTTGCCTGTGTATCTATTAGTTTGTCTGCCTCTCTGCCTATCGATACGTCTGTCTGGTTGTTAATTTATCTATCTACCTGTTTGTATGTTCGTCTGTCCGTGCTTCCATCTAGTTCTGTCTGTGTGTACACAGATGTATGTACGTGCTTTCGCAACCGTATGCGTGGAGGCTGTATTATAAATTCGATCAAAGTCTCAGAAGATCCACTTCTCCAGATGTTGTTAGGTTTTAGGGGGAAAAGATATAACATTCTTCTCCATCCTACTCGCTTAAAAGCAGTGGGGTGGAAGAGAAGGAAGGATATCTGTTAAGTAGATTTAACACCAGATGTCCACGCCTGCGCGAGCACACACACACACGCGCGCGCACGCGCACGCACGTTCACACGCAAGCACGCACGCACCCCCCTACACACTACCACCACCACCACCACCTCCTCCACAACCACAACCACTACCACCACCAGTACCACTCTTTACAGTACAATTCGCCTTTTTCTTTCTGGTTATGTGTGTGAGCGTTTCAGAAAAAAGGGAATCACTATTGACCGAAGATCATCTAGCATTTTTCATTTTAAAACCTCTCTCACAGTCTGTGTATCTCTGATAGTGTGTGTGATAGTGTGTGTGATAGTGTGCGTGTATGTGTGCGCTCTCTCTCTCTCTCTCTCTCTCTCTCCTCTCTCTCTCTCTCTCCTCTCTCTCTCTCTCTCTCTCTCTCTCTCTCTCTCTCTCTCTCTCTCCTCTCTCTCTCTCTCTCTCTCTCTCCTCTCTCTCTCTCTCTCCTCTCTCTCTCTCTCTCTCTCTCTCTGGGGATGGGATAGCCCAGTGCACCCACAATCCGGGTTCGAATCCCGTTCAAGGGGATTTTTCCCCTGGAGATTTTGTATTTTGTATAAGATAACATCAGTGCAGACTCCACTCTCCCCAAAAGTCCTTCGGATGAAACTATAACCCGAGCCCCCTTGTACGAGCGCTTGCAGACCGTCTTACGCACACGTTAAATCCCGTTCCACTTTTCGAAAGAGTAGGCCACTGTGTGCCGATGGGAACATATGACAAAATTGACAAACTGCATACACACAGGGACTGGATTAAAAAAAAAAAAAAAAAAGCACATGAACACTATTACATTGTCCTCGATACAAAAGAATAAATAAATAGATAGATAAACAAATAGATAAATAAAGAAATAAATGAATAAAGAAATAAATAAATACATCTCCCTAAATGACAATCATTAATGTATTTCGCTATGCTGCATCAAGTGTTACTATCCAAACACAAAAACAAAAATGGCCCAATATACGAAGCAAAAAAATCAAATATACAATATCTTACCCCAGTGCTGGAAATTGTTAAGCCTAGTGAGAAACCAAGGACGAGAGAGAGATGCTGGCCATCATACCCTCTTTAGTCTTGTTTTTTTTTTTTTGCTCCTTGCTAGAGTGTCGAGGTTCATCATCAGTGAAATTTTACCTATACGACAGCTTGGGCCCACCATGGAGGTAACCGCATTTCGACTTTGTGGATGACATCTTTCTAATGTATAAAACTTCCAGCAAAAATCTTTCGGGTTTTGTTGGCAACACGTAGAATTAATGCTTGTGACTGGCCTTTTTGCTGCGCTTCAAACTTTACTGAAAGACCTCTCTGTTTCTAATGACAGCAAAACAGATAACGACAAAAACGAAACAGTGAAATACTCAAGGTGCGATACTCTGACACAATTTCTGCCCAAGTACATACTTCCGCTAGTTTTCTTGATAATGAAGACAGAAAGGGTTGTTTCAAAATTACGAACAGTATCATAGTAGCTTTGTACTTAATCAATTAGGACTGATATATTTGGAACCATTTGGACCAGAAATTTGATTAGAAACTACTGCTGACTACGGGAAAGTCGGGAACAACTATTCATTCATTTCATTTCATTTCATTCATTCATTTATTCATTTATATCGATGATAATGGAATAAGCACTCATGTGCTTTTTTTACATCCAGTCCCCGTGTGTATGCAGTTTTGTATCCGAAAGACTGCAAGAATTGTGTACAAAAAATGTTTCCTGGTGATCACTGGTAACTATTTATGTACAGAAATGCTCAAAACAAATTACATGTGCACCATGCTATGAACTTTTAATATCATTAGTGAGCAATTTTACACACACACACACACACACACACACACACACACACACACACACACACACACACACACACACACACACACACACACACACACACACACACACACACACATACAACACACACGCGCGCGTATGTGTACACACATATATATACATTTTCATTCAAACTAAAAGTTCCTGATATATTGCTAAGCCAATAAATAAATAGAAACACTATCCTAAAGATTGATGCAGCGTAAGGCAATGATCTTTTTTCTCTAGACCTTTTCTTTGACATCTAATTTCCTTTAAGCATAAAAATGAATACTGTACTTGAAATCTCCACACTAGTTTTTATCTTATTTCTTATTGCTGCCTCACATCCCTCACTTCATTCACAGCAAAACAAAAACGATGACAGTCCTCTTTCAATGAGCCAAGCCAAACATTTTCTGTCAAAACCAGAAGGAATGAGACACAGCCAAAGAAGCACGGAATGTTAAAAAAAAAAAAAAGCAAAAAAAAGCAAAACAGCAAACACACTTTTTTTCTATAGGCCTTTTTCTGTGGGAAATTATGTGAGGCTGCTATCCCTCTACAATCACTACCTGTCTAATCTTATTCACAATGTGTTGTTTTATGCCAGGCTGATATATGTTATATATATAGAGAGAGAGAGAGAGAGAGAGAGAGATAAAGAGAGAGAGAGAGAGAGAGTGTGTGTGTGTGTGTGTGTGTGTGTGTGTGTGTGTGTTTGTGTGTGTGTGTGTGTGTGTGTGTGTGTGTGTGTGTGTGTGTGTGTGTGTGTGTGTGTGTGTGTGTGTGTGTGTGTGTGTGTGTGTGTGCTTGTGTGTGTGTGTGTGCGTGTGTGTGTGTGTGTGAGGACGGAAGATGTCGGTTACAAAGTTCACAAGCCAGCATAATACGCACACATTTATTTCTGAATCTTTATATCCCTATCTATATACTGATACCTGCTAACGCATATGTATGATATCCGATTAACGTATCCAGTTTCTGGTGGGTGTTTTTTTTTTTTAATTTAAAAGACACGCTGAAAACAAAATGGATGTTTAGAAGAAGAAAACGACAACAACAACAATAACAAATAGGCTAATATCTAAAAACGCTACACTTTTAGATTGAGAATTTGGCGTGTAGGTGGAAGGGAAACAAAACTCACATCATATCGATTGAAACCAGAAAGGTGTGAGGAAAGGACATAGAAGGAGTGGTGGGATGGATCGTGGATCATTATTTTGACAGACCATTCAAAACCAAGGCAGACAGATGAACAGAAACAGACATAAAGATTCAGACACAGAACATCAAGATTTTTTTAAATATTATTTAAGAGGCAATGCTTTACATCACCTACCTAGTATTGCCTCCCTTTAATGTACGCGTAACATTTTGCCCAAAAAATCTACCTTCCCTGTGAAAACGTTTTCTGAGGGCATTTTCCCTAATGACTATTATAGAAGTTATTTTTTCGGCATGTAGTTATTGCCTTCCTGGGCTCTTGGTTTTTGTGCTCGTACAAACATGATATTTTTAGTCATTACATATTGTGGTTAAATTTCGACGTAGCGGTTTTTTTTTTATCTTGTACAATATTGATCCCTGTTGTTTCAACAGAGCAGATAATGGCCATAGTGGTATGGAAGAGAAGTGTAATATCGTTTATGATAATGCCATTATGTCTATGGTTTTTGCTTGATATAATGGTGGGGGGGACATGTGTATACATGTACGGCTATCTTTATGTTCTAACATGCATTTACGTGTTTCTGTTTGTTTGCCTGTGTATCTATCTGTCTATCTCTTAGTCTGTTTATTTGGTTAACAAATCAGCCTGTCTGTCTGCTTATCTCTCTGTGCTTGTCTGTTTGCACCCAGCTCTGTTTCTGTGCGCAAGAATATATGTACGTACTTGTACGAAGACACATTTCTGTAGAGTATTAGAGACACGATCAAAGTCTCAGGAAAAAGATTTTTTTCTGTGAAGATTCCATAGTAAGATCCATTCCACTCTCTGGATGTTTTTAGGTTTCAAGAAGGGGGGGGGGATTTAAAATCCTTCTTCACCCCACTGGTTTAAAAGCGGTGGGGTAGAAAAGGAAGAGAAATATTTC
>CM060316.1:77933352-77938352 GCA_030674155.1 Stramonita haemastoma | reverse complement strand
GTCTGTTTGTCTGTCTGTCATGTGTACTTGCTTTCATGTTGTGCATAGTCACACCTAAGTACGTGCGTGCGTAAGTGCAAGTATGCGCAAATACGTACGTATCTATGTGCGTGTATGTGTAAACACTTGTGAATGCACAAGTGAGCTTGGGTAGGTGCGAAATAAGGAGATTTTATCCATTAAAGTTATTCATATCCAAGCATGTACTTTTTATGCTTGTTTCCTTTCATAAAGACTGTTGCAACTGGGATTTTTCTATAGAAAAAAAACAGCTCTTGTGACATTACTTCAATTCAGAGACTTTCTGATCACAAAATGGATTTTTTTAAAAAGCAAAAATGAGATGAAACAGACAAAAGATGCCCTGCATTTCAGATTAAGAGACGAAGGGAAAAACGACACGTGGAGAAAGAGGAAAGAAGCTGTGCCAAAGTGCAAGAGACAAGTTATTATGTGATGAGGAACATGTAAATCGGCAGCTCTGATGAACGGATCAACAGACAGAGGACGGGATAGTAACTGACAGATAGATGCAAATGATCAGTAGCAAGATATTCCAAGTGTGTGTTCATAGACTATACTTTGTGCGACCATCTTGAAACTGTCTTCCAGGATTCGGGTAATTTGCGAACTGACAGACAAAAAATGAGTGATCAGTAGCAGATATTCCAATGGCAAGTTAAAAGACTATATTTTCTGCCACTCACTTCAAAGCGTTTCTCATGATTTTACAGATTTCAAGAACGGTTAATGGCATATTACCTCCCCTTTAGCCAACGTTTTCTATAAAATGGGTAGAACTTTGAGACAACTTCTTTTCTTGTAGAGGGTGGACATTGTTTTAAATTTTTTGCTTCAGACATGGCGTCCTCTTCAGAACGTTGCTAAGACACTTCCTTCCTATGAGAGAGAAAGGTTTCTGAGAAATTATCTCCCTTTAGCTTTGAAAATCACTTTTTAAAGGAACTACCTCCTTCCTCTTTTTTTTTTTTTTTAAATGAATCCTTAATAAATCATTTTCGACATGATGGAGAAGTTGTAGGTGGTTCTCTGCACTTGTTTTCCCCACTGGTAATTTATTTTAAAAATACCCTCTTTTGGTACATTATTTTCTGAGAAATCGCCACCATTGTTTTTCTTTGAGCAATGGCTGTCTTACAGATTATCTTCCTGTGCTCAGTACCAGGTTCAAGCCACCACGATACGCCTGATCGATGGAATTTTCCCTAGAGTTAACATCAGCACCAACTCAACTCCTGCGAAAAGTCCTTTGGATAAGACTATAAACCAAAACTCCCGAGTAGGAACCCGCGCAGAACATCTCGCGCAAAGTTCAGGCGCTATTTCGCCTTTTGGAAAAGTAGGCCATTTGGCCAAAATGAACGGATGTCATTTTTTTTAATGCATGCGTACTGGCGTCGTGTGTACACGTCATTCCAGCAGTCGCACTGCGGCTACCTTAACGGTGGGTGAACAGTAGCATACAAAAATCCTTATCAATGGTGAAACTTGGAGGTCTAGCTGAGGAACGGGAAGGAAAAAATTACTGACGATGATAATAATCCGAAGGCAGAAAAGATAGGGTTAATTTATGTGCTGCCTTTTATGTGTGTGTGTGTGTGTGTGTGTGTGTGTGTGTGTGTGTGTGTGTGTGTGGTGTGTGTGTGTGTGCTGTGTGTGCATACACTCGTGTGGTGGCAGGCGCACACGCATGCGTGTGTAATGTTAAGCGCTATTCATAGGCATGCTTATTTACCCATTTTTTTTGTCTGTGGATCTACCTGGGGGTTTTTGGTATTTTTATCTACTTCTATACATATTGAAAAACAAATATGCAGGCCATGGAGATGAGGTGTCTTTGCAAACTTCTTGGTATCTCATACAGAGATCACTTAACTAACAAGGAAGTGAAAACCAGATTTGAACACGCAATCATGGACCATATGAAGGGCTCACTATTTACGTGAAAGAATCTTTTTCTAAAATGCAGACCGTAGTAGTAAAGGCACGTCACACGAACATCAGTGCTGAGCAAGAATATCCTTCAGGGAACAGTACATGGAGGGAGATGAAGAGGCAGACAGAAAATAAAACAATGGAAAGACGATATTAATCATTTTGAGAGTGGACTGGCCTTGAGTGGAACGACATACTACGGAGAGCTGAGAACCCATAGGAATGGAAGAAGCATTCCAGAACATCAGAACATTGCGCTGGCAATTTGACGACCCGGGTTCGATTCCGGTCGAGGAGATTTTTCTCCTGAAGTTTACGTCAGTGCTGACTCCACTCTCCCCAATAGTCTTTCGAATGAGACTTTAAACCGAGGCCCCGTTTGCTAACGCACGCAGAACATCTTGTGCACACGTTAAATCCTGTTCCGCTTTTCGTAAGAGTAGGCCATCGTGTGCCAGTGGGAACAGATGACATTTACAAAAATGCATACACACAGGACTGGATATTAAAAAAGCACAAGGGTGTTATCCATTATCCTCGATATAAAAGAATAAATCAAATCAAATCAAATCAGAAGCTGGTTACAAAATCTTCAGTGGTGCCCCCAACGGATCTACAAGACTACGGGATGGTGACGGTGAGGTGAAGACGCTGACACATTTATATAATTTCAGTTTCTGTCTCTCCACACAGTGAATACGTCCACGTGCCCATACGTGCGCATTGATGGAGTCTGTATTATGAATTAAATCACAGACTCACAAAATGAAATTTCTTTTCTTTGGAGATTTCAGAGTAAGATCCACTCCCTTGGATTTCTCAGGTTTTAGAGAAGAACAACTGAAAATTCTTCTTCTTCCCACTGACTTAAAAGCGGAGGGGTAAAAAAGAAAGCGAAGATATCTGTAAGGTAAATTTAATACCACCATATACCCAAATACACACTCACACACGCACCACACGCACGCTCTCACACACGCACACACACGCACGCGCACGCACACATACACACTCACCCACACGCACACCTACGCTTGCAACCACACACACGCGCGCGCGTGCACACACGCACGCACACACACACACGCCCCCTCCCCTACACACACACAAACATGCATTCACTCCATCCCAGCATCAACATCACCACAACCACCATCATCCCAACCTCCCCTTTAACCATATTCCCCTACTTTCATTCCGGTTATGTACGCAAGTGTTAAAAACGGAAGATATTGACAAAAGACTAAAAAGCAGGGATTTTTAATCTCTCTCTCTTCTCTCCTCTCTCTCTCTCTTCTCTCTCTCTCTCTCTCTCTCTCTCTTCTCTCTCTCTCTCTCTCCTTCTTCTGTCTGTCTGTCTTCTTCTGTCGTCTCTGCTCTGTGGGTGCTTCGACTTCTTTTTCTTTTAATTCTTTAAATTATTTGAATTCTTCCTATTTGCATTCTTCTTTCTATGTGTATTCATTTTTGCATTCCTCTTTGCATTATTCCTCTTGCTTCTTCTTCACATTATTCTTCCAATTTTTCTCCTTCACATTTTTGGCATTATTCCTAGAATTCATTTTTGCAATTATCTTCATCTTTGATTTTTTCTTCTTCTTTGCATTCTTTATCTAGAAGGAGCAAATGAGAGAGAAATAAGCAATGTAAAAAAAAAACTAAAAGGTAGAGAAAATTTAAACACATGGTTGCAGAGATAGGAAATTCTGTGTCATTATTTGTTCATTGGCTGAAAAGAAGAGAGAACTCCAACTCGAACTCGAATGATTTATTCAAAAAAAGGCCATTGGCCCATACATGAAGGGGGTTGCCGAACTGCTTAAACTAAGCTTTGTAGAAAAACAGATTCCTAAATATTATATACATACATACATACATACATACATACATACATACATACATACATACATACATACATACATACATACATACATACATACATACATACATACATACATACATAATATATATATATAATATATATATATATATATATATATATTATATTTATTATATATACATGCATGACTTTTACATTGTACAACCATTTTTCATGAGCAGCTAGATAACCACCTTTTCTGAATACAACACGATTACTCTTATTCAGATCAACCTTAGAAAAGTAGAGAGAGAGAGAGAGAGAGGAGAGAGAGAGAGAGAGAGAGAGAGAGAGAGAGAGAGAGAGAGAGAGAGAGAGAGAGAGAGAGAGGAGAAGAGAGAGAGAGAGAGAGATGTAAACTTGTAAAGGAGTGCGTAAAAAGAGTATGAAGGGAGAGATTTTGATGCAGATAGAGAGGTAGACAGAACCCCATTGTTTTTGCTCAAGGAATTGGACAGAATATCAAACATCAATCTCCAAAATTACACAAAAATAACAATGATGAAAAAACATCTGTAAGGGGTGAACAAAGAAACGTGAAATCCAACAGCAGTTATTGTGACACGTATTTCACAGCCATTTCGTCACTTGTGATTGAATAAGACAAGGATTCCAACATTGTCTCCCTTAATCTACAGAAATCCATCAGGTAGATTCTTCATCAGAAATCTTAGAGATAAGAGGTTTTTTTTGTGAGCCTTTGATTGAAATTGAAAATAAGACCTGCGTGCATATATATATATAATATATATATATATATATATATATATATATATATATATATATATATATATATATATATATATATATATATATATACACTATTTTGTGAGCCTTTGATTGAAATTGAAAACAAGATCCGCGAGCATATATATAATTATTGTATTGTGCCCCACTTTCTGTGACGGCAGTTTTCTCCACGTCAAAATCCGGGCTAGCAATTCTTCCGGAGAGAGTGCGGTGCGTTGCCACAAAGCCCCCATTTTTACTTTGGTTTTAATTTACCTGTCTGCAGGTTTACTTGTTTCCGTGTGAAAATATTGTCTGGAACAACTCTTTATTGTCGTGGTTCTTTTACATGTGCTGGATGCATGTTGCGCATGGGACCTTAGTTTATCGTTTTAATCTCAAAGACGGGTCCCCAGACCCCTTTTACTTTTTCCTT
>CM060316.1:77923352-77930852 GCA_030674155.1 Stramonita haemastoma | reverse complement strand
TTTCCACAAGAAAGCAGAAAATACAAAACAGAGAAGAAAAAAACAAGGACACAAACAAACTTTAACAATAATACACAAGCAAACAAAAAACGCATAAGAAAGAAATATCTAATGAAGAGAGCCATGTCCGCTGAAAAAAGCAGCAAACAAACAAAACATACCTGGGGGAAAAAAAAAAACAGAAAAACAAGACGAAAGCTGGACAAGAAAAAACCGGACCCAAATGCTCAGCACTGGCTTACGTGCGCCAGGGACTGACAAATAAATGCCTAACCAAACAGCCTGAGTCAAGGCAATACCTGACATTATTAGTCCACTGACATTTGTGGCAACTAACACACATGTGCACGCACACATGCATGCACATGGATATATATTTTTACTTCTTTTTTTTGCTGCCTCGTCTTCTGTGACGTCTTCGCACTACTGTTCCCACGCCGCTCATTTCAATCTTCCCGCTACAGCCATACCCTGATTCGTTATGTCTCATCCCCGGGATCGGCATTCCACAGGGAGCCCATCAATGTTAGGCTGCCATGGGGCCACCAGCCAGAGGGGCCCTGCACTTCTACTGGGTCACTTTGGTGGTGTTCAGTGGTGCCTGTTGTGAGCTAGCATACGCAGGACGCCACCTACTAAGCTCTAACTAACGACAGTATTAGCTCACTCACGGAACCAGACTGAGTGAATCATCCACCTGAGGTGGCGACCACCACAACGTCCTTCCAACGACCGTCTCCCCGCGAACCTCCAACCCCAAAGGCTTTGACACAAACTCACCACAGGCACAGAAGTGTATGGGGAAACCGAATCTGAGGTCACCATGAGACCAGAGCAACGGAAGCCACCGAATCAGAGGCAGTTTTATTTTTTGCATGGTGATCAATGGTGATGGGGATGATGTAATGATGCTGCTGTGGAAGTGCATCCGCTTTGAGACTACTTGACAGGGTTGTATTCTATGCTTACTGTCATAATATATCCCGGCGTCAACCGGGCCCGAGAGGTACAGACACCTGCAGTGTTGGTCAGGTAATTTGAGCAACACTCTCAAATTCGCATCCGTAAAATGGACAAAGCTCGACTGTGTGGCCCTAGTCTCCCCACTGAGCTCACAGCACACTCACTCTGGGTAGGAGCCGGCCGGAGTCCGAAAAATCCCTGTGACTCTTATGCGACTCGAATCCACGACCTTCCAGTCCGAAATCCAAGGCATTAACCACTGCGCCAAGGCGGCTGGTTGTTTTTACATGTTGGCAAGACCTCTACCGTGCGTTCGCCCACCAGACCTCGGTTCATAGGCTCATACGAAAGACTTTACTGGGAATAAATTCGGAACAAAGAACAAACCTCAGCAGCAGAAACCTCCTTGAATGGGCACCTGAGGGGCGGGGTGGCCTGGTTGTTAAAAGGCTCAATCCTCATCTGATGGCCTGGCTTCCAGCCATCGCCGAGGGTCCCGTTTGAGTGGAATTTCCCGCGGAGTTAATAGTACAGACTCCGCTTTCCCGAACTACCTTCGGATGAGACTATAAACAGAGGTCACCTATGTGAACACGCGCAGAACTATCTTGCGCACACCATAAAAAGAGCAGGCCTTTGAAGGCCTGTGAGAACTGAAGACAGTTTGTTCAAAGATAAACCTCATGGGAGCAAGGTTTTTGCACATCATCCCCGAAATCTGAATGCCGCTACCTTAATGAGGATCAAAAGTGGTCATAAGCACAAACTACCTCACCAGTGGTGAACCTCAGAACCTAAGCGGAGAAACGGGGGAACATTACTAAAAGTAGAAGGATTTTTCACAGGCGTGCCAGATTTGATTTGATTTGATTTGATTTTTCTTATATATCGAGGATAATGGAATAAGCACTCTTGTGCTTTTTTATGTCCAGTCCCGTGTGTATGCAGTTTTGTAAATGTCATCTGTTCCCACCAGCACACGATGGCCTACTCTTACGAAAAGCGGAACAGGATTTAACGTGTACGCAGATGTTCTGAGTGCGTTCGCACACGGGCCTCGGTTTAAAGTCTCAAGCTGCGTGCGTTCTCACAGGAGACTCCGTGTTCTATTCTCATCCTGACTTTCATGAAAGGAGGAGGGTCAGCACCTAAGAAAACCTAAGAACCTAAGAAAACTCCAGGGGTAAAGTCATTTTGAATAGACATCCCAGCGGATTCTCAAACCTGTGCTCTCAGCTAATTGGAACCAAGTTTCAAACCTCTAACCACCGGAGAATCCCTCCCGCTACCTCCACCACCTTGGCCATTAGACTGGCAGCTCGCCAGAGGTCATTGTACACTTACGATACCACCCCCAGTTTCAGTCTCACTGTGTGCTTTGTCCCTGTACTTCAGGTTGCTGATTAATACATTTACCATACCTTTCTGGCCTGATCCTGCTGTAATTGATTATCTTCAATACCTTCTACAATTCTACAGAGAAACCCACAAACGAAATCAGACGTACTTATCAACCCCCATTACATTTTGCTTTACTCAGAGTGGTGCTAATACAGGGAGAGTAAAGCTATGTTGGGATCTGTTCCCTTTCTGATTGGTTTATTTGTATTGCTATGTAGATTGTGGGTACGTTGATCTGGTTGTGATAGTTTTCAGTTCTTTTGTTTTTCAAGATGATATTACTGTGCAAAATTCAATTTTGTATTCTATCGTGTGTGTGTGCAGGTACGCACAAAAGTAAGGTTAAGCAGCATCGAGCGTGGTTACCAAGTAGATGGGTGACCGTTTGTGCGCCTTGGCTTCAAGTACAGTCCCCTAATTTACCCAGCTGTAAATGGGTAGGCCTACTGTCTTCTTTAGGGTCATAGGAAACAAAACAAAAACTACAACAAAACCAACAAAGCAAAAACAGTTTCTTTCTTCAGTGGACGGCGCCACTCTTGTGGTGACATACTCTTTCCAAGGGAAAGTAGCATGAATAACACACAGAAATATATATCTGCTGTGTCTGAAAACGGCATACAATACAATCTGATCACAGTGAATCTTCACTATACAACACGCCATTCTGTTTGTCAGAGAAGGGGCTAAGATAGTCTAGCTGGCTGATAGCAGTTTGCAGATGTAAGTTTCTTTTGGTCATCACGATACATTTTTAAATGCTACTACATTTTTTTTTAATTGGGACCATGCCTTCCAAATAACAGTATAGAAAGCAGCACAGAGAGAGTGAGAGACAGACAGACAGACAGACAGGGACACAGAGAGAGAGCGGAAATAAATGTGAAAGGAAGGGGAGTGTCACTGATTTATTATGATAGAAAAAATCCTTCTTTTTTAGGCAGTTTCAGAAATCTAGAACACTGAGGCAAAAGACAGAACCTATAATTATGAATTTGTTTGTTTGGGAGATAATAAATTATTTGAACTGAATTAACTGTGGACACAGAACAATGTCAAAACAATGGGAATACGGAATATCTAAAAAAAATATATTTCAGTGGTTTTATATTTGTGATATATATATATATATATATATATATATATATATATATATATATATATATATATATATATATATATATATATAATTGAGAAAACATAAAGAAAAAAACAAGTACAGGTAGGCAGTTACAACTTCATTCTCATCATAAAGTTGATGTTTGTCAAAGATTCAAAAAAAAATTCCACTATAAGATTTTTTTTTTAAATCTGTGAAGGTAGCATTTGGGGAATTATTGAGTAAGGATCATATATACAATAGGTAAAGTCCAACAGAAGTTGTAGCAATGACCCACACGAGCTGGAATTGGCGTGGTTTCATGTTTTAAATCACTTGAAGATTTTGGCATAACACAATACACCCGTTTGCAAAACTCTGACCACATAGGAATTCGGGTTATCTTTAGCCTTCTACGGGAGGACGTGTTTTCGATTTGTTTGCATGCTTTTTTATATTTTTGTTTGCTGTTTGTGGAGTGGCATTTAGCGTAGGTTTCTGTTTTGATATTTAGTTTACCTCAGATTAAGGTGACTTGGATAGCAGGATTATACTTAGTAAAAAAATATATATCTCTCCCCACTTTGTTCAGTTTATAAAGCTGAATTAACACAGATTTTGCGCTAATCGAGACATTTACTTACACAAAAATGAAGTATTTCTCATACTACAACTACAATAAAATAAGTGTCGTGCACGTCTGAGGGTCTACGATATCGATGCGGCAAATAAATGGCTGGGGGTATGTTGTTTTATTTTAAATCTCCTCCTCACCAAATCCCACCCGTGGAGTCTCTCCTATCAAACCGATCTCTGCCCTCCCGCTCCTCCCTCCCCCCCTCCCCCTCTCTTCCCTTTCCTCTTTCCCCATTTCAAGCCTCCACCACTTTTTCTTTCTATTTCCCTCGTTCGCATATCAATCAGCCTTCGAACACTGCTTATCTCTAGACAGCGAACACACCACGGATTGTAATACAATCACAACAGCCCAGCAATGTCCCTGGTGAAACCTCCCTTCTTGGCAAGCTTATCATACGAGCGCTGGGCAAATCAGAAGTGAACTTCTGCTGCTTGAGAAACAGAACCTAGAACCTTTTGCATTTCAAAGGCCAAGGGGGGTGGGGCGGAGAAAGTGGAGGGGGTGGTGCATTATCAGTTCTTGATCACTGAAAGCTGTACGTACGGCCATTGTTGGTTTCTAGGGGTCAGACTGTACCTTGATTTTCTGTGGCTGTTGGTGGTGGGAGGTAGAGAGAAGAATCGTGCAGTTTGTACAGTGTTGATACTCGCTTTGAGTTGGGGGGTTTGGTCCAACATGAATTACAGCGTTTCTTCGCGAATTTTCCTGTGCATGTTTTTGATTTGGGTTTGTTTTCGTGGCACGGGTAAGTTTGATATAGCTAGAAGAAATAATGTAGTTTAGATTGAAAGAGTGTATTATGTGTTGTTTCTAGGGAAGGTGAGCTTTTGTGGAAGGGAGATTGCAGTGTGTGTGTGTGTCTCTGTGTGTGTGCGCGCGTGTGTTTGGACGAGGTGACAGCCCTGGTGTAGCCTATGGGGTCGGCGGGGCTATAAACAAGATTGGATTTGATAGGATCGGACAGTGTGTGTGTGTGTGTGTGTGTGTGTGTGTGTGTGTGTGTGTGTGTGTGTGTGTGTGGTGTGTGTGCTTTTTTCGGTCATTTGTATTTCTTATACATATTACACCCAATTAACCTTCCAACTCTGTACCTGTCAAGAAACGGAAAGATGTTTTTTTAATTGCTCTTTTTTCACAATTTCATTTTTTTCCAACCGGTTCTTACAAACATATTTTCAGATGTGATCATGGCCTAATCAGTATTTTTTCTGAATGATTTTTCTTCCAGTCAGATTGTAGAAAAATGATTGTAGATATGAAGAGGAGACAAAAATAATTAACGTAAAACATTCTGGTTGATTCCTATTTCTGAAATAGGCCTCCGACATAAACATGACATTAGGATTTAACTCATGAAAATCTGTATTCTTTGCCCTGTCAAATAATTCAGCGCAATGCATTTTCGCTCATCTGACAGACAATAATGTGTGCTGCCTGAGCGTTTGACACAGAACAAGAAGAAGAATTTAAACAGTATATTATGTCCTAACCCCCATTTTACCTGTCTGAGATTTTTTTATTCTTTTGTCTGTTTGCCTGCCTCTCTGTCTCTGTCTCTGTCTGTCTGTCTGTCTGTCTGTTTTGTCTCTCTCTCTCTCTCTCTCTCTCTCTCTCTCTCTCTCTCTCTCTCCTCTCTCTCTCTCTCTCTCTCTCTCTCTCTCTCGCTCACTCTCTGACATCTGTATGTCTATTTTGAATATCTTTTATCTATCTCAATCTTTGGAATACACTTTAGCTCACCTCCCACAAGAGTTGACAAAAGACCTACTTGGCCGTGGCATGACAAATGATGACTCAAACACAACACTTCCATTACCCAACCTACACAAACATCGACCACTCGGCTGAAGATTGCGAAAGTTCTCTCTCTCTCTCTCTCCTCTCTCTCTCTCTCTCTCTCTCTCTCTCGTGTTGTGTTTTTTGCTGATTCGTAAAGGTCATCTGATGTGAGGAGAAGGTCACTCTTTATCCAACAGACAAGAAAGGGAAACCACTTCGTCTCGCTCGCGCAGCGTTTAGTATTTCATAGCGTATTGGTGTGTCCTGGCATGTCGTCTGCTAGTGGGGTCTAATGAAGTGTGAGGACGGGATAGCTATAGCTCAGTGGTCAGAGCACTCACCTTTCCCCAAGCCAATGGTAAGCAGCATCGAGCGTGGTTGCCAAGTAGATGGGTGACCGTTTGCGCGCCATGGCTTCAGTACAGTCCCCGAGTTCACCCAGCGGTAAAATGGGTACCTGCCTTCTTTAGGGTCAGTGAAAGTAAAGCAGCAAAGGAGAGGAGATGGGCGCCACCCTCAATATGCTGGTCCCTGGAGAAGCCGAGGTCTCTGAAGTCTCGCTACCTTACGACCACATAGGTTATTGGACACCTATACCTTTTTAATGACATCTGGTGTGGTGTAATGTGGAATGGAGTGAAATGTAGTGTAGTGTAATGTAGTGTAGTATAGTGTAGTGTAGTGTAGTGTAATGTAGTGTATAGTGTAGTGTAGTGTAGTGTAGTGTAGTGTAGTGTATGTAGTGTAGTGTAGTGTAGTGTAGTGTAGTGTAGTGTAGTGTAGTGTAGTGTAGTGTTATGCAGTATACTGTACTGTATCCTGTCCTGTCTTCTCTTATCCTATCACATCGTTTCTTATTGTATTCTATTGCATTGTATAGTAAAGCATTGTATAGTATTGTACCTTACTGCACTATGCTGCTTTGTACTTTGTTATATTGTACTGTTTTGTATCTTTTTTTTCTGTACTGTTATGCGCTGTATCGCATTGTAGTGTATTCCATTGTTTTGTACTATGTTGTATTCATTGTGTTGTATGACACTCAGTCACGCAAGATTTCTCTGTGAAACGCGGGCTAATCTCCCTGGAGAAGCGTACAAAAGCAGCGCTGCCTTTTTTTTTAAAAAAGTTCCTATCTATATCATCCAAATAAAAAAGGGGGTGTCTACAGAATGTTGCCAGTGACAACACTTCTGTTGCCTTGAGTGGCAACAAGTGGGTTTCTCAAAGTCTCGGTTTCTTGTCTCATCTAGACCCCCACTCACGGTGCTGTGGATGGCGGAAAAGTTTGGATTCCTCGAAATCATGATATCTTGCTTTTTAGGCGCGTTACATCTAGACTCCACATCCCTGTTGTCGTGTGGTGTGGTATGGGGTAGTCTAGAGGTAACGCTCCTGTCTAGGTAGCAAAAATTGCGGTTTCAAAGTGTGTGGTGGTTCGATCCCCGTTTGGGCAAGAGACTTTTCCTCCATCCAGGAGACCGTGACTGTTGGTCTGAGTGCTAGTCTTTTGAATGACACAATAAACTGAGGTCCCATGTACAACACACTTTTATTGCAAGCAAAAGAACCCATGGCAACAAAAGAATTGTCCCTAGCAAAATTCTGCAGAGAAGAG
>CM060316.1:77918352-77920852 GCA_030674155.1 Stramonita haemastoma | reverse complement strand
CCTCTCTCTCTCTCTCTCTTCTCTCTCCTCCTCTCTCCTCTCTCTCCCTCTCTCTCTCTCACTCTCCCCCACTACTCTCATCCACATCACACACTACACCACACCACACACACACACACACACACACACACACACACACACACACACACACACACACACACACACACACCACACACAAAAGACACAGCACAGACAGAAAAGATAGACAGACAGATATACAGACAGAAACAGGCCATAGCACTCAACAAACTTTTCTTGTTGTACTCGGTGTGACAGATGGACAAGAGTGACCATAGCTTTTTGTTATTGGACAGAATAAGAGCTTCCCACCCAATTTGTCCTGAAACCTCTGCTTCCTAGACAGGGGGGGGGGGAGGAGGAAGAGAAAAAGGTGGCAGACAGACAGACAAAGTGGATAGACAGACAGACAGACAGATTCGGGGAAACTGCAGAGAGTGAATATAACAGATTCTCATTAGAAAGAGAGAGACAGAGAGACAGACAAACAAACAGAAAAACAGACAGACGGACAAGCTCAGGGTCACAAATTCAGACAGACAGACACAAAGACAGAGAGTGTAGACAGATAGATATATCAACAGTGAGATAGACAGATAGACAGATAGATAGATAGATAGATAGATAGATAGATAGATAGATAGATAGATAGAAGACAGACAGACAGACAGACAGACAGACAGACAGACAGACAGAAGACAGACAGACAGACAGAGAGGTAGATAGATAGATAGATAAGATAGATAGATAGATAGATAGATAGATTAGATAGATAGACAGAAGACAGACAGACAGACAGACAGACAGACAGACAGACAGACAGATAGAGAGGTAGAGAGGTAGATAGATAGATAGATAGATAGATAGATAGATAGATAGATAGATAGATAGATAGATAGATAGATAGATAGATAGATAGTAGATAGATAGATAGATAGATAGATAGATAGATAGATAGATAGAGACCAGTAGAAAAAAAAATTTTTCAAAATAAACTGCCACCTTGTTTGTCTATAACATATGATTCAGATATGCAAAGTGACAGACAAAAGTAAAGATAGAAAGATACATATCAAGAGGGAAAAACATCAAAGGAAATAGGCAGGTAGACAGATCAACAGACAAAAAATAAAGAGAGAAAAATACAAATCAGAGCGAACGTGAGAAAAAAAAGAGGGTGAGAAAGAGAAGTAGGGAACGAAAGAGAAAGAGGGAGAGAAAAAGATAGACTGACAGACAGAACGGCAGAAAGACTGACAGAAAGAGACAAAGACAAAGGGAGAGACACACACACACAACAAAGAAGAGAGAGACAGAGACAGACAGAGAAAAGACAGACAGACATACAGACAGACAGACTGCAGATAGGCAGACAGAAAGAGGCATAGACTAAAAATGAGACACAGAGACTTACATACATATTGACTAATACAGAGAAAAAGACAGACATACAGACAGACAGACAGACAGACAGATACAGAGAGAGAGAGAGAGAGAGAGAGAGAGAGAGAGAGAGAGAGAGAGAGAGAGAGAGAGAGAGAGAGAGAGAGAGAGAGAGAGAGAGAGAGAGAGAGTTCTGAACACATTATTAGCTTCACGTTGTGGCACTCTCTTCCTGATTCTCTGTCGTCCATTTTTCTTTTCTTCTCTTCTCGTTTCTTCTTCCTCTTTTCCCTGTCACTGCCGTCATCAAAACCTTTCCTTTTCCTGTAATTCCAACTTCTCTCTTTCTACTTCCTTCAAAAGAAATGGGAGGGATGGACTTACTGTCACTTCTCTCTCTTTTCTCTTTCTCCTCTCTTCTTGCTTCTTCTTCTCTTCTTTCTTCTTCTTCTTCTTCTTCTTCTTCTTCTTCTTCTTCTTCTTCTTCTTCTTCTTCCTTCTTCTTCTTCCATTCTCTCTTTCTTCTTTCTCTTCTTCTTGCATTCTTCCTTCTTCTTCTTCTTTTTCCATTCTTCTTCTTCTTCTTCTTCCTTCTTCTTCTTCTTCTTCTTCTTCTTCTTCTTCTTCTTCTTCTTCTTCTTCTTCGCTTCTTCTTCTTCTTCTTTTCTTCTTCTTCTTCTTTCTTCTTCTCTTCTTCTTTCTTCATTCTTCTTCTTCTTCTCTTCTTCTTCTTTCTTCTTCTTCTTCTTCTCTTCATTCTTCATTCTTCTTCTTCTTCTTCTTCTTCGCATTCTTCATCTTCTTCGTCAATTCTTCTTCTTCTTCTTCTTCTTCTTCTTCTTCTTCTTCTTCTTCTTCGCATTCTTCTTCTTCGCATTCTTCTTCTTCTTGCATTCTTCTTCTTCTTCTTCTTCGCATTCTTCTTCTTCCATTCTTCTTCGCAATTCTTCTTCTTCTTCTTCTCTTCCTTCTTCTCTTGCAATTCTTCTTCTTCTTCTTCTTCTTCTTCTTCTTCTTCTTCTTCTTCTTCTTTCTTCTTCTCTTCTTCTTTTCTTCTTCTTCTTCTTCATTCTTCTTCTTCTTCTTCTTCTCTTCTTTG
>CM060316.1:77908352-77913352 GCA_030674155.1 Stramonita haemastoma | reverse complement strand
CTGGCAGGCAAGCAGGCAGGTAGGTAGGTAGGTAGGGAGGGAGGGAGGGAGGGAGGTAGGTATGGAGGCAGGGAGGGAGGGAGATATAGATATATATAGATATATATATATAGCTATGTGTATGCATATGAGTATGTGTGTGTGTGTTTGTGTGTGTGTGTGTGTGGTGCGTGCGGTGTGTGTGTGTTTGTGCGTGTGTGTGTATGTGTGTGTGTGACATGAGATAAATGCATACTTTAGATGAAAGTGTATGTCTGTTTCTGTCTATCTGTATCTGCCACTCTCTTGTAATATGTCTATCTCTCTCATCAGTATGTCTCCATCCGACTCTGTCTGTACCTGTCTGTCTGTCTGTCTGTTCTGTCTGTCTGTCTGTCTGTCTGTCTGTCTGTCTCCTCTCTCTCTCTCTCTCTCTCTCTCTCTCTCCTCTCCTCTCTTCTCTCTCCTCTCTCTCTCTCTCTCTCTCTCTCTCTCTCTCTCTCAGTCTGTCTTTTACTCAGTTGTTGTTTTTTTCAGTTTTCCTTTCTCTGCCGTTCTCTCTTCTTTCCACTTCTTGCCATTTTCATTGTAGAATGGCACGCACTACCTGTACAGAAACGTGTTTGTGCATACTTGTCTGTGTGTTTGTTCAATGTGAGAATGTCTTTCTTTCTGGAAATCTGGCTGACTGTTTGGTTGATAGGATGGTTGGTTGGCTGGCTTGTTGACTGGCTACATGGGTGGTCGGATGACTGGCTTACTGGTTGACATTCTAGTGGGTTGGTTGGTTGGTTGGTTGGTTGGTTGGTTGGTTGGCTGGTTGGCTGGTTGGCTGGTTGACTGGTTGGCTAGTTGGCTGGTTGGCTAGTTTGCTGGCTGGTTGGTTGGTTGGTTGGCTGGCTGTCTGGTTGGCAACTTAGCTGCTTGGTTGGCTGGCCGGCTGGTTGGTTGGTTGACAGGTTGGTTGGCTGATTGGCTGGTTGACTTGCTGCTGGCTGGTTTGTAGCTGGCTGGCTGGCTAGCTGGCGAAGTAGCTGTTTAGCTGGCTGTCCAGTTCTAACTAGTTTTTGTGTGATTATTTATTCGTTGGAGGCTCTGTCTTTTCAGTGTGTTTTTCGGATTTTGTGTATGTACATATGCAAAGAATGTTTTGTCTACATTTGAGCTTTTCTATTCTTCTTTTGTCTAAAATACAAACTTAAGTGGGAGATCAGCTGTAAGAGAAACAAATACGGCAGAAGAGGTAAAAAGAACGTCAACAAAGACAAGAGCTTGTGTTGTTCATAGTTCCAAAGCATTTCAAGAGGAGAAGAAAGGAAATCAGCGTTTTATCTACAGAACAAAGGGATACAGGGGTGAGTGGGAAAAGAGGGGGGGTTTGTTCTTTTTGTTCTTAGTGCTTGAGTTCTTTTTGCTGCCTGCTGCTGCTGCTGCTGCTGCTGCTGCTGCCTGCTGCTGCTTGCTCTTCTTCTTCTTCTTCTTCTTCTTCTTCTTCTTCTTGTTCTCTTCTTCTTGCTTTCTTCTTCTTCTTCTCTCTCTCTTCTTAGCATTCTTCTTCTTAGCATTCTTCTTCTTCTTCTTCTTTCTTCTTTTCTTTTTCTTCTTCTTCTTCTTCTTCTTCTTCTTCTTCATTTCTTCTTCCTTCTTCTCTTCTCTTCTTCTTCTTTCTTCTTCTTTTCTTTCTTCTTTCTTCTTCTTCTTCTTCTTCTTCTCTTCTTCTTCTTCTTCTTCTTCTTCTCTCTTCTTCTTCTTCTTTCTTCTCTCTTCTTCTTCTTCTTAGCATTCTCTTCTTCTTCTCTCTCTTCTTCTTAGCATTCTTCTTCTTCTTCTTCTCTTCTTCTTCTTCTTCCTTCTTAGCTTCTTCTTCTTCTTCTTTGCTTCTTCTTCTTTCTTTCTTAGCATTCTTCTTCTTATTCTCTTCTTCCGCATTCTTCTTCCTTCTTAGCATTCTCTTCTTCTCTTCATTCTTCTTCTTCTTCTTCATTCTTCATTCTTCTTCTTCTTCTTTTCATTCTTCTTCTTCATTCTTAGCATTCTTCATTCTTCTTCTTCTCTTAGCATTCTTCTACATTCTCTTCTTCTTGCATTCTTCTTCTTCTTCTCTTCTCTTTCTTCTCTTCTATCTTCTTCTTCTTCTTCTCTTCTCTTCTTCTTCTTCTTTCATTTCGCATTCTTGTTTGGTCTCTCTTGCATCTCCTTAGCATTCTTCTCTTCTTCTTACATTCTTATTGCATACTTCTTCTTCTCCTTTGCATTCTCTCTTCTCCTTTGCATTCTTCTTCTTCTTTGCATTCTTATGCTATATCATGTTTATATTCTTCTTCTTCACATTCTTCCTCTTTGCATTCTTTGCGTTTTAAATTTATCCTTTTTTTTCTTCTTTTTCTTTACATTCTCCTTCTTTTGCTATTTTTGTTTTCTGAGAAAAGAGACAGAGAAAAAATATAGACCGAGTGGACCAAAAAGAACCGCGGTCACACAACCCTTGACCATATCAATAAAGATGATTAGTGCAGAGTTTGTAATTGTCCACATAGAGTCCCTGCTATCCCAAGGGTTATGGGCTTGTAAGCCTTTGTTATCCTTTAGATTTTCTTAAAACACAATTTTCCTACGTCCTTGGCCATATCATCATGGGAGAGAAGAGAATGGTATAAAAAAATATATATATTTCTGATGCTTTAGCAATGAGATGGGAATGACTTTATTTATGTGTGTCCGTCTGTCTGTTTGTCTGTCTGTCTGTTCTGTTTCTCTACTTGTTCTTCTTTGCATTCTTCTTTCTCTTATTCTTCTTTGCGTTGGTTTTTTATGGCATTATTTTTCTTTGTGTTTTTTTCCCATTCTTTGCATTCTTCTCTTCATTCGATTGTGGTTTTTTTTTGCATTCTTCTTCTTTGCATTCTTCTCCCCCCCCCCTCACCCCCTCCTCTCTCTCTCTCACCTCTCTGCCTCTCTCTCTCTCTCTCTCTCTCTACTATCTCTATCTATCTATCTATCTATCTATCTATCTGTCTATCTCTATCTCTCTCCCTCATTTTCTTTTTGCTATTCTTCCTTATCCGTTTCCTCTACAGTCGCAGTATGGCTGCCTAAATGGCGAGGTACTTGAAAAAACAGCCATACATGCAAACTTCTCATTAGTGTGCAATTTCAATCACACTGTGATTGGTGGGATGAGTGAGTCAGAGTGCACATTTTGGGTGACCCTTATTAGAGCGTTAAGCTTGGAGAACGCACACAACAACAACGAACCATCTGTTTATTTCCTAGCAAGAAGGGCAGAAAAGCACAGAAAAACCTGCACACTCTATAAGCACAGTGACTACAGACATCTGATAAAACAAAACAATTATGACAGCACCAACCCTTCCATCCTTTATTTTTATTTTTTTCTTTTATATCGAGGATAATGGGATAAGCACTCTTGTGCTTTTTTTGACATCAGTCCCCGTGTGTTTGCAGTTTTGTAAATGTCATCTTTCCCACCGACACACGATGGCCTACTCTTACGAAAAGCGGAACAGGATTTACATGTGTGCGCAAGATGTTCTGCGTGCGTTCGCACACGGGCCTCGGTTTATAGTCTCATCCGAAGGACTTTGAGGAGATTGGAGTCAGCACTGATAACTCCAGGAGAAAAATCTAGAGGGTTTACACACATGTGATCCTTCATTATCCTGTTGATATTCTCAACAACACCTCCATCTACAGACCAGGCTTAACCACCAACCATCAACACTGGATAGAAGGAGAGGGGGAGGGGAGAGTTGTTTTTTTTGGTTGCTGAACCCATCATCTTCATCAGTGTGACAACAAGGGCTCATCAACAACTTCCATGGCCATGGAACTAAAACAAACAAAAAAGAGGGAGAAGAGGCATTGTGTGCCGGCTAATGGCGGTGAAAGGCTTCAATCAGCAGGCTTCAGCTGGTGTCATCGCCTCTTTCCGTCTGGACGTTAGAGCGTTAGGTGGGAGGAGTGCCTTTCTTTGTCTCTTTGTCTCTGTCCCTCTCTGTCTCTGTCATCTCTCTGTTTGTCTGTCTGTCTGATTGTTTGTCTGTGTGTGTGTGTCTCTTTCTCTATCTGTCTGCCTGTCTCTTCTCTCTCGCTCTCCTCCTCTCTTCTCTCTTCTCTCTCTCCTCCTCTCTCTCTCTCCTCTCTCTCTCTCTCTCTCTCTCTCTCTCTCTCTCTGTCTTCTCTGTCTCGTCTCTCTCTCTCTCTCTCTCTCTCCTCTCTCTCTCTCTCTCTCTCTCTCTCTCTCTCTCTCTCTCTCTCTCTTTCTTTCTTTCTTTCTTTCTTTCTTTTCTCTCTCTCGACTTGTTACTCTTGTCTTCTTTCCTATCCATCCCTATGTCAACATGACGTTTATAGTTAGCCCCCTTTGATTGATGGGCTTGTAGCTTTTGTCAAATAAAACATTCTCATTCGTTCTTCTCTCTCTCTCTCTCTCTCTCTCCTCTCTCTCTCTCTCTCTCCTCTCTCTCTCTCTCTCTCTCTCTCTCTCTCTCTCTCTCTCTCTCTCTCTCTCTCTCTCTCCTCTCCTCCCTCTCTCTCTCTCTCTCTCTCTCTCTCTCTCTCTCTCTCTCCTCTCTCATCTCTCTCGTCTCTCGTCTCTCTCTCTCATCTCTCTCTTCTCCTCTCTCTTCTCTCTCTCCTTCTCCTCCTCTCTCTCTCTCTTTTTTTTGTATTATTGTATTTTTTTTATTTTCTTGTGTGTTTTCGTTTTGTGTTGTGTTTTTGTGTTTTGTTTGTTTGTTTTTGTCCTTTGTCAAATGCAAAACATCATTTGTTTCTTTATAACATAAAATTTTGTTTATGAAAGTGCCCCAAATTTTTATACATTACCGAAAGTAGATGAGGACATGTCTCTAGCTAACAAAATTGACTGGATTTGTTGTCAGCTTCTGCCCCCTAATCGCAACTTATGGGTGATATGGATGATGTTGATGATATGATGGTGGATGATTTCAGATCATTATTAGAATCATGATAATTCCATGATATTGCTTTAATATGAT
>CM060316.1:77898352-77903352 GCA_030674155.1 Stramonita haemastoma | reverse complement strand
CATCCAGTGTTCATACCCCCACTAAGCTTTTGTTCTTCCCGTGTTTCTTTCAATGCCCACTTTCTTTCAGTATTAAGGTCCACACTTTCTGTCGCGTCTTCATCCTATTCCATATTGTTTTCCTTCTTTAATCCTAGATTTACTCCTCATCTTTTGCTTCTTTCTTCTGTTTCTATGTCTTCCAGGTTTTTTTTTTTCCTCTTTCACCTTTTTTTGCTCTTTAATTTTCTCTCTTCCTTCTTATTCTTCTCTTCTCTTTTCTTCTTCTCTTCTTCTTCTTCGCAATTCTTCTTCGCAATTCTCTTCTTCGCAATTCTTCTTCGCAATTCTTCTTCGCAATTCTTCGCAATTCTTCGCATTCCTCTTCTTCGCAATTCTTTGCAACTCTTCTTCTTCTTAGCATTCTTCTTCTTCTTAGCATTCTTCTTCTTCTTAGCATTCTTCTTCTTCTTCTCCTTCTTCTCTTTTTCTTCTTCTTCTCCTTCTTCTTTTTCTTCTTTTTCTTCTTCTCCTTCGCAATTCTTCTTCTTCGCAATTCTTTTTCTTCTTCTTTCGCAATTCTTCTCTTCGCAATTCTTCTTCTTCGCAATTCTCTTCTTCTTCTTCTTCTCTTCTTCTTCTTCTTCTTCTTCTTCTTCTTCTTCTTCTTCTTCTCTCTTCTTCTTCTTTCTTCTTCTTCTTCTTCGCAATTCTTCTTCTTCTTCGCAATTCTTCTTCTTCTTCGCAATTCTTCTTCTTCTTCGCAATTCTTCTTTCTTCTTCGCAATTCTTCTCTTCTTCTTCTTCTTCTTCGCAATTCTTCTTCTTCTTCTTCCATTCTTCCTTCTTCTTCTTCTTTCTTCTCGCATTCTTCTTCTTCTTCGCAATTCTTCTTCTTCTTCGCAATTCTTCTTCTTCTTCGCAATTCTTCTTCTTTCTTCTTCCTTCTTCTTCTTCATTCTCTTCTTCTTCTTCGCAATTCTCTTCTTCTTCTTCGCAATTCTTCTTCTTCTTCGCAATTCTTCTTCGCAATTCTCTCTTTTTTCTCTTCTTCTTCTTCTCTTCTTCTTCTTCTTCTCGCAATTCTTTTCTTCTTCGCAATTCTTCTTCTCTTCTTCGCAATTCTTCTTCTTCGCAATTCTTCTCATTCGCAATTCTTCTTCTTCTTTGCTCCGCAATTCTTCTTCTTCGCAATTCTTCTTCTTCTTCTTCGCAATTCTTCTCTCCATTCTTGCAATTCTTCTTCTTTGATTCTCTTCTTCGCAATTCTTCTTCGCCATTCTTCGCTTCTTCTTCCTTCTCCTCCTCTCTTCTTCTTTGCATTCTTTGCAGTCTTTTTCTTCGTATTCTTCTTTGCATTTTTCTTCTGTGGGTTTCTTCTTTGAATTTTTTCTGTTTTTGCATTCTTCTCTGCGTTCTTCTTCCTTTTCTTTGCATTCTTCTTCTTTTTTTTGCCTTCTTTTTGTTTCCAGTCTTTTCCTTTGCATTTTTCTTCTGCTTCTTCTGCTGCTTGGAGAGCAGGATAGCCTAGTGGTCAGGGAGTCATGTAGGCGGTTGGACGGCCCGGGATCGAACCCGGGTTTAAGCTACCACCTAGACGCCCGTTCAAAGGCTTTGCTGTCCTGGAGTTAACACAAGTAGTGATTCCACTCCCCCGATAGCCTTTCAGAAGAGACTATAAACCAAACCCTTCTTGTGCGAACGCACGCAGATTATCCTGTATTCTGCCTTTAAGTGCCGCTGGAAACTGATGACAAAACTAGAGACGCACGACCACTAGTGTCGTGTCTAGATATCAGCCTGGAAGTCGGAGTGCGGCTACCTTCAATGTGGGCAAAAACGGTTGCATACGCAAAAATATAACTGTTAGTGAACCTCAGACATCTAGCCGCGGAACGAAAAAAAGACACTCGTGTTTTTGACTACAGTTAAAAAAAAAAAAAAATTTTTAATGATATCATGTTAATTTTGAGACGTGATGAATGGCTAAGCCTGTAAAGAAAACAAAAACCAACAACGCAAAAAATCAAAGAAAGGGTGGGTATTTTTGCTATAATAAACAGAAAGTGAAATATTATTTGAAAAAACAAAAAGGAAGGCAAAACCATAAAAAGAATCCCAAGCATGGATATAGCATTATCTTTTCTGAAAAAAAATTTTGCTCTTGCTTCTGGTATTTGTGCTCATATGCATTGCTCCTTTTTTTCTTTTTTTCTTTTTTTTGTTCCTTGGCTAAAGCTCTGATAGTCACCAATGGTGAATTTTGCATGTACATAGCCTTTGTCGCTCACCGTGAAGGTAGTGATATTCGTTTGTTTCGTTTGTTCGTTCGTTCGTTCATTCATCCATTCACTCATTTATGTATTCATTCATTCATTCGATTGTTCGTTCAGTCATTCATTGTTCGTTCATTCATTTATTCGTTCATTTATTCATTGAATTAGGTATTCATTTATTTGTTTTGTGATTCATTTTTGTATTCCTTCATTTCTTCTGTAGTTCGTTCGGTCGTTTATTCCTTCGTTTGTACGCTACATAGTTACCTCCCTGTCGTGCGGTGACGATGAATGTTTTGAAACAATTTAGCAAACCAGCCACACAGCCAGGCAAGCTAGCAAGCAAGCAACCAACCAACCAACTAACCAGCCACCCAGCAACCGACACGACCAACCGACCAACCGACCAACCATCCAACTCTGGGAGCCTTTTCTTTTGTTTTCTCTCTGTCTTTCTTTGTTACGTTCACTTTTCTTTTTTCTTTTGTTCTTTCTTGTTTGCTTTCTTTCATTTACATTATTCTTTTTTTTTCTTTGTTGTGTTTTTTTTTTTTACTTTTTGGGGTGTGGGGGTAGGGTGCTTGTTTTCTTGTTTTTCGTTTTTCTCCCCCCCCCCCCCCCCCCCCCCCCTCTCTCTCTCTCTCTCTCTCTCCTCTCTCTCTCTCTCTCGCTCCTCGCTCACTCGCTCGCTCGCTCTCGCTCGCTCGCTGTCTTAGTCTCTTTTTTTCTCTCTCTTTCTGTGTGTGTGTGTGTGTTCTCTCTCTGTCTCTCTCTCTGTCTCTCTCTCACTCACTCACTCTCACCTTCTCTTTCTGTGCACTTTTCCGGCTTTTCATCTTTATTTGTTTCTTTTTTTCATATTTTTTTCTGCTTTCTTGGGTTTGTCCTTGTGTGTGTGTGGGGGGGGGGGGTCAGAGATTGTTCGCAGTTTGTTGCTATGCGATATAAGAGAGTATCACACAGTAAATTATTTGTGTGCAAATGTGTGTGTGCGCGAGCGCATGTAGTGTTTTCTTATAATTATGTGTGCGTGCGTGCCTGTGTGCATGCTTTTGATTGTTTCTGTGTGTCTGTGTGCTTGTGTGTTTGTGTGCGTGCGTGCATACGCTGCGTGCGTGTGTGTATGCCTATGTGTGTATGTGTGTGCGTGTCTATGTCTGTGTGTCTGTGTGTTGTCTGTGTGGGGGGTAGGGGATAGGAGGGCTATGAGAAAGAGGTTAATACAAAATTTCCTTATCTGGAAACCTCTCACGTACGAAAAAATCTTACGGTATTCCTCTTTCTTCTTCCTAGCATTCCTTCTTCTTCTTCTTCTTCTTCTTCTTCTTCTTCTTCTTCTTCTTCTTTCTTCTTCTTCTTCTTCTTTCTTCTTCTTCTTCGCAATTCTTCTTCTTCTTCTTCTTCGCATTTTCTTCTTCTTCTTCTTCTTCCATTCCTTCTTTCTTCTTTTTTCTTCTTCCTCTTCTTCTTCTTCTTCTTCTTCTTCTTCTTCTTCTTCTTCTTCTTCTTCTTCTTCTCTTCTTCTTCTTCTTCTTCTTCTTCTTCATTCTTCTTCTTCTTCTTCTTCTTCGCAATTCTTCTTCTTCTTCTTCTTCTTCTTCTTCTTCTTCTTCTTCTTCTCTTCTTCTTCTTCTTTCTTCTTTCTTCTTCTTCTTCTTCTTTTCTTCTTCTTCTTCTTGCAATTCTTCTTTCTTCTTCTTCGCATTCTTTCTTCGCAATTCTTCTTCTTCTTCTCTCTCTTCTTCTTCTCGCAATTCTTCTTCTTCTTCTTCGCAATTCTTCTTCTTCTTCTTCTTCGCAATTCTTCTTCTTCTTCTTCTTCTTCTTCTTCTTCTCTTCTTCTTCTTCTTCCATTTCTTCTCTTCATTCTTCTTCTTCTTCTTCTTTGCATTCTTCTTTCTTCTTCTTCTTCTCTTTGCATTCTTCTTCTTCATTCTTCTTCTTCTTCTTCTTCATTCTTCTTCTTCTTCTTCTTCTTCTTCTTCTTTGCATTCTTCTTCTTCTTTCTTCTCTTCTTCTTTCTTCTTCTTTTCTTCTTCTTCTTCTTCTTCTTCTTCTTCGCATTCTTCTCTTGGGATTTTCTTCTTTGCATTCTTCTTCTTTGCATTCTTCTTCTTGCATTCTTCTTCTTCTTTCATTCTTTTTTTCTTGCATTCTCCTCCTTGCATTCTTTTTCTCTTCTTTATTCATTCTTCTTCATTTCTTTCTTCTTTCTTCTTTTCTTCTCTTCTTCTTCTTCTTCTCTCTTTCTCTTCTTCTCTTCTTCTCTCTTCTTCTTCTTCTCTTCCTTTCTTGCAATCTCTTTGCAATTCTTTGCAATTCTTTGCATTCTTCTTCACGCAATTCTTCTTCTTCGCAATTTATTCGCAATTCTTCTTCTTCGCAATTCTTTGGAATTCTTTTTCGTTTTCTTCTCAATTCTTCTTCTTCACATTCTTTTTCGCATTCTTTGCATTCTTTTTTGTATTATTCTTCGCATTCTTCTCGCAATCTTCTTTGCATACTACTCTGCGTTCTTTTTCGCATTCTTCTCATTCTTCTTTGCATTCTTCTTTGCAATTTTCTTTGCTTCTTTGCATTCTTCTCTCTCTCCTCTTTGCATTCTCCTCTTTTTCTTCTGCTTCTTCCACTCTCTTCTCTTCATTTTGCTTTTCCTTTTCTTCCTCTTTCAGCGTCACATTCCTTGCAGACTTTGTCTTTTCCTTTTGCGACCGTTATCCTTTTTTATATTTTTTTTTGTTTGTG
>CM060316.1:77888352-77895852 GCA_030674155.1 Stramonita haemastoma | reverse complement strand
TTGGTCAGGTAATTTGAGCAACACTCTCAAATTCGCATCCGTAAAGTGGATGAAGCCGAACTGCGTGGTCCCAGTCTCCCCTCTGAGCCTAGAGCACACTCACTCTGGGTAGGAGCTGGCCGGAGTCCATAAAATCCCCTATGACTCTTATGGGATTCAAACCCGTGACCTTCTAGTCCGAAATCCAAGGCGCTAATCACTGCGCCATGGCGGCTGGTTCCCATCCCGTTTCTTATGAGTTTGTCCATCTGTTTGTCTGCTTGTTGTCTGGTTTGTGTCATCACTTTGTGACTGTATCTACATGTTTTGTGTCTGTGGTGTTGATCTTCTGTGTGTCTTTTTCGCCAGATCCCCATATCTTTTATTCTCCAAGCAGGAAATCCGCTTTTAAATGACGAAAGAAAGAAAAAATGAAAAGAAACACAGGTAAAAACCAGAACAAAAGGAAGAAAGAAGACAGAGCAAAAAAGAATGAAAGAAAGACCAGACAAGACAAACAGACAACAGAAAGAAACAAACAAACAAAGGATCAAAGACAGACAGAAAGACAGACAGACAGAAAAGAAAATAAAAGAAAAAACAAAAAAAAAGGAAGGAAGAAGGAACAAAGGAACAAAGAAGACAGACAGAAAAAAGAAGAAGAAAGAAAGAAAGAAAGACAGAAGACAGACAGACAGAAGGAAGACAGAAGAAAGACAGACAGACAGACAGACAGACAGAAGGAAGGAAGGAAGGAAGAGAAGGAAGGAAGGAAGGAAGGAAGGAAGGAAGGAAAGAAAGAAAAAGAAAAGAAAAGAAAAAAAGGAAGGAAGGAAGGAAGGAAGGAAGGAAGAAAGGAAGGAAGGAAGAAAGAAAGGAAAGGAAGAAGGAAGAAGAAAGAAGAAGGAAAGAAAATGAATGACAGAAAGGAAGGAAGAAAGAAACAATAGAAAAAAGGGAAAAAGAAAGAAAACAAAGAAGAATGAAAGAAGCAAGGAAGGAAAAACAAAAGAAAGAAAAGGAAAAATACAGGCAGGCTTACGGAGAGACAGACAAAAAGACGTAAAAAAAAAAAAGAAAGGGACACCAGAAGAAAGAAAGAAAGTAAGGTAAGAAGAAAGAAGAAAAGAAACAAACAAACAAACAAACAAACAAACAAACGAAGAAATGAAGAAAGAAAGAAAGAAAGAAAGAAAGAAAGGAAAGAAAGAAAGAAAACAAAACATGGAAGAAGAGAGGACTTACACGGATAATGATTTTATTCTCTTTTGCTTAGAGGCATATCCTTTGACTTTTTACTTGCTTTGTTTTTTCTTGTCTTTCTCTCATTCTTTATTCCTGTATTTCTTTCCTCTCTCTTCCTTCTTTATTTCTTTACCTTTTGCACTCTCTCTCTCTCTCTCTCATCTCTACTCTCTCTCTCTCTCTCTCTCTCTCTCTCTCTCTCTCTCCTCTCTCTCTCTCTCTCTCTCTCTCTGTCTCTCTGTCTCTCTGCTTTCTGTCTCTATCTCTCTCTCTATTTTTTTGTTCTTTTTCTATCATTCTCTGTTTCATTCTTTCTTTCTTTCTTTTCAAGTTTGTTCCATTAAACATGGTTGTTTATCAGACCTGACGGAGTTAACAAACCGACAGTTCAGATATGGCTTTAGTGGGTTCGCTAAACACTGCTCATTAAGAAGAAGGACATTTGCAACAACAACAACAACAATAACGACAACGACGGACGACGAGGAGGAGGACATAACATCAGAAACGACAAGAAGAAGAGGAAGAAGAAGAAGAACAACAACAAGACAACAACAAGAACAAGAAGAACAAAAATAAAAATAAGAACAAAGCCAAGAAAAAGTTGAGTACAAAAGAAAAGAAGAGGAAAAAACACGGGGAGGGGGGGGGAGAAAAGAAAAAAAAAAGAAGAAAAACAAGAATATTTTTCTTTCTGCTTCTTTTTTTCGCGATTTTTTTTCTTTGTTTCCTTTTCGTTTTACTTTCTTTGTAGTTTCTTTGATATAGGCTGACACACGGCTTGTTCATGACAGTACAGGCAAAGTCTCAGCATTTGTTTGTGCTCATGAGTATATGTGTACGACAACGTACTCTTTCTCTGTCTGTCTATCTGTCTATCTGTCTGTCTGTCTCTGTCTGTCTGTCTGTCTATCTTTCTCTTATCTCCTCTATCTCTCTCCTCTCTCTCTCTCTCTCTCTCTCTCTCTCCTCTCCTCTCTCTCTCTCTCTCTCTCTCTCCCTCTCTCTCCATCTCTCTCTCTCTCTCTCCTCTCTCTCTCTCTCTCTCCTCTCTCCTCTCCTCTCTCCTCCTCCTCCCCTCTCTCTCTCTCTCTCCTCTCTCTCTCTTCTGTGTGTATGTTGTGTGTGTGTGTGTGCGTGTGTGCGTGTGCTGTGTGTGTGGTGTGTGTGCGTCCGTGTGTGTGTGTGTGTGTGGTCGTCCGTGTGTGTGTGTGTGTGTGTGTGTGTGTGTGTGTGTGTGTGTGTGTGTGTGTGTGTTATAACTAGGCATAAAAGGGCTTTTTTCTCTAATGCAGAGCGAATCAACAATGAGGAAAAAGTAATGTCAAAGTTTTCAGGCAATACGTCAAATTTTCTTAAGCGTATATAATGTGGTGGAAAATGTTTGATATGAATGGTTTTATTCTTTCTTTGTTTCTCTTCTTCCATCTTTTTTAATGTGTGTTGTCTTCTTTTTTTTCTTTGTAATTCTAATATAATGTTTCTTTCATTGTTTGTCTTGTTCAGTGTTTCTTCTTCCTTTTCGTCTTCTTCCTTTTGACATTTCATCTTCTTCTTTCCATTCTTCTTTGCAGTCTTCTTCCTATTTTTCTTTGTATTCGCAATCTTTGCATCATTCTTCTTCTTGTTCTTCGAATTCTTCTTGTTCGAAATCTTCTTCTACTTCTTCTTCCTTGCAGTTCTTCTTCTTCACAATTCTTCTTCTTCTTCTTCTGTTTCTTTTCATTCTTCTTCTTCTTCGCATTCTTCTTCGAATTCTTCGCATTCATCTTCTTCTTCTTCGCAATTCTTCTCTTCTTTGCATATTTCTTTTTTGTATTCTTCTTCTTCTTTGCATTCTTTTCGCATTCTTTTGCATCCTTCCTCTTTGCATTCTTCTTCGCATTCTTCTTCTTCTCGGCAATTCTTCTTCTTCTTCTTCTTCTTCTTCTTCGCAACTCTACTGCTTGCAATTATTATTCTTCGCACTCTACTGCTTGCAATTATTCTTCTTCGCAATTATTCTTCTCCATCGCATTTTTTTTTGCATTCTTCTTCTTCGTTTTTCTTCTCTTTTCCCTATCATTTTTCTTAGCATTCTTCGTACGTTCTTCTTCTTCTTTGCATTATCCTTCTTTTTAGCATTCTTCTTGTATACATTTTTCTTCTTCTTTTTCGCATTCTTATTTTTTATTGTATTCTTATTCTTGCATTCTCTTCTTTGTATTCTTCTTTTTTGCATTCGTCATTGAGGTCTTTTGCGTATTCTTCTTTGCATTCATTGCTTTCATCCTCTTTACGCTCTGATTCTTCTTCGCCTTCGTGGCATTCTTTTTCTTCTTCTTAGCATTCTTCTTAGTGTAACAGAGTGCAGATCTGTTATCTCCCTCTCTGCACAGCAGTTCGGGTGGGCACAGCTGGACAGTCAGGATGGAATCTTTAAAAAGAGGTTGCATAAATTCTACCTTTTACCATGAAAGCGAAGTGTCGCAATGGAGGGTTTACGGCCACCACCCAAGGAAACAGAGCACTACACAATCGCAGGTGTGTTCCAATTGAGTAACACACGCTGCCACAGGGCTCTGATCGAATGGGAGGTAATCTACTTACCCCATCACATTAGCATTCGTCTTTATCTTTGCATTCTTCTTCTTTGCATTCTTCTTATTTGCATTCTTCTTCTCCTTTGCATTGTTATTCTTTGCATTCTTCGCATTTGTCCTTCATTGCAATCTTGTTCGCATTTTCTTTGTGGTTTTTTTTGCATATTCTTCTTCTTCTTTCTTCTTCTTCTTCTTCTTCTTCTTCTTCTTCTTCTTCTTCTTCTTCTTCTTCTTCTCTTCTTTGCTTTTTTGCATTCTTCTTTGCATTCTTCTTCGCATTCTCCTTCTTTGCATTCTTCTTTGCATTCTTTTCATGTGCCTTTTTTGCTTTCTTCTTCGTATTCTCTCTTTTTGCATTTTTCATTTTTGCGTTTTTCTTTGCTGCCTTCTTCTTTTTTTTTCTTTGCGTTCTTTGTATTTCCTCGCTCTTTGCTATTCTTTTCATTCTTGGCTTCCTCTTTTTGTTTCTTTTCTTCTTTGATATTTCTGATCGTATTGTTCTTCTTTTTATCCTCTGCCTCCTCCTCTTTCTCTTTCTGTTTCTGTCTCTCTTCTATCTGTCTCTGTCTCTGTCTGCTGTTTGTTCTTCTCTTCTCTTCTCTCTCTCTCTCTCTTCTCTCTCTCTCTCTCTCTCTTCTCTCTCTCTCTCTCTCTCTCTCTCTCTTCTCTCTTTCTCTGCTCTCTCTGCTCTCTGTCTCTTCTCTTCTCTTCTCTTACTTGTCTTCCTATCCCTCCTTCATTTCTTCTCATGTTCAATCACTGTTTAGACCTCTGCATCGATTTCAAATTAGACAGAGAAAAAAGAGCTAAAGAGTTTCCACTCTTGTCACTCAATCCCCCTCAGTTTCACAACGAGGGCTCAGGAATGTCTTGACAATTCCATGTTGTATTTAGAGGGCGGAAAACAAAAACACTGCAAGAGGCAGAAACACACACACACACCACACCACACACACACACACACACACACACACACACACACACACACACACACACACACATACACACACACACACACACACACACACACACACACACACACACACACACACACACACACACACACACACACACACACACACACAACCACACACACACACACACACAAAGAAAACAAGATTTTTAAAACCAGATTTAAACACCATGGAAGACTTCATTAGCTAAGATCCAGATGTTTCTCTTGATCGTTAAAATCTGAGGTTTCTTCAGTTTTCTAATGATGGGGGTTTTGTCTTTCCCTCTGCCGTGGGGTTTTTCTTTTCATGTTTTGTTGTCTTTCAATTGGGGACCAGGGTAGCTGAGTGGTTAGAATGTGATGATGGCTACAGGCAAGGGTTTTAATCTACATTGAGGTGTCTTTGTGAGAGGATTTTTTTCTCTGTGGAGTTAACAATGGATACGGACACTATTCCCCAGAATTTCCTTTAGGGTGATGCTAAATAAATTATTGAGGTCCTGTTTGTGAACACATGTGCGTGCGGTCATGCATGCGTGAGTACGGCGTATGTGTTGTGTGTGTGTGTGATGTGTTGTGCGTGCTTGTGTGTGTGCGTGTGTATGTGTGTGTATGTTAGAGTGTGTGCGTGTGGTTATGTTTGTTGTGTGTGTGTGCGTGCGTGCGTGCGTGCGTGTGGTTTTAATGTCTGTGTTTGAGTGTGTATGTGTGGTTATGTTTTTTGTTGTGTATGGTGCGTGCATGTGTGTGTGATGTGTGTGAGTGTGTGTGTGTGTGGTGCGCGCGCGCGCGCGCGCGTGTGTGTGTGTGTGTGTGTGTGTGTACGATACATTCTTTTTTGACATGTATTCTTTTATATCAAGGATAATGGACTAAGCACTCGTGTGCTTTTTTACATTCAGTCCCCGTGTGTATGCAGTTTTGTAAATCTTATATCTGTTCCCACCGGCACACGATGGCCTACATACAAAGGGAGCAAGCAGAAGACTCAACTTGAGGATTTGCTGTTTTAAAAAAAGTATATTCAAGACACTGTAAAGAACTCTGGCATACACGTCCGTGACCTGCTTTTGAACTGAAGCACAAAAGACTGTTTACAAACCGAAGTTTCCACAAAGTTTCTGTAATACTCTCAGTCAGTTTTTCAGCTTTTGGCAATCCTTTTTCGTTACTTTTAGTATGAGTGTTTGAACATTCCTCCTATCTTTTGAGATGTGTTTTTTCATCCTTATACCCTTACTTTGGGACAGGAATGCCGCTAACCAAACAGCTGTACTAAAGAGCTGCTATTCGGTGACAAATATTGATGAAGAAATTCTGGTATCGCACGATTTGGGGTCTGAAACCTGTTCAGAGCCAGTGTTTTGTTTTCTACATACTTTCCTTAGATTCTGAGTCATGATTTAGAGTCTACTTTTTCTCTGTAAGAGATACAGAGGTCGAAGGAGCAGCAGACATGTAGCACATTTAATAGACTCCACAACCATAAAACATTATACCTCGGCAGAAATGCTGCAAAAAAAATAATACCCATAAATGCAATCAGCAATAATGTATATTGAAATGTATGTATGCCAGTTAAAAGGTTTATCAAAACCACAATAATAAGAAAGCAAACAAAAAGCCATGGGCACTACAACACTATCGCAACAAGGTCTACTCTAAGAGTGCGGGCTAAATTTTTGGACAAATAATTTTTGTGCAACAAAAAGAGACAATGAAATACACAAACAACAAACAAGCTTACGAGCCTTTGTTCTACCCTTTTTTTTTATCTTTTATCAGCATTCCAGCCTGTTAGGAAATGCCACAAGTAATGTCTGGTGGAACTGAGAGGGCGGAAGCAAGAACATGAAGAGTGTATATACGATGAACATTTGCGAAGAGATTTTGTTGGTGGTGGGGTTTTTTACCAGGGTTACATGAGAAATGCTTCGTTAGCTAAACTTCCGTTTTTGCTGTCCTCTCCGACTTCGCCTTTCGGAACTGGACATCCTAATCATTTGAACACACGCACGCATGCACGAAAGTGTGTGTGTGTATGTGTGTGTGCGTGTGTGTGTGTGTGTGGTGGTGTGTGTGTGTGTGTGCGTGTGTGTGTGTGTGTGTGTGTGTGTGTGTGTGTGTGTGTATGTGTGTGTGTGTGTTTATCGTTTTATTTTATTCTTTTATTTTATCCTTTTGTTTTATTCTTTTGTTTTGTTCTTTTATGTCGAGGATAATGGAATAATCACTCATAAGCTTTCTTTTTTACATCAAGTCCCCATGTGGTGTTGTCAGTTCTGTCATATTTCTTTCTTTCTTTTTCTTTTTTTTTCTTTAATATCGAGGATAATGGAATAAGCACTTGTGTGCTTTTTTACATCAAGTCCCCATGTGTATGCCTTTTAAGTAAATTTTGTCATCTGTTCCCACCGGCACACAATAGCCCATTCTTTCGGAAAGTGTAACAAGATTTAACGTGTGCGCAAGGTGTTCTGCATGCGTTTGCACACAGTAGTAGTAGTAGGCACTCATCAGTCTCGGAAGACTATGGAGTTGTGCTCTAGTCTTTAGAGCGCAAAGCCTGGGCAAGTATGTATGGAGGGCAAGCTGTTACCCATGCAGCAGACCCCCCCCCCCCCCTCTCCACGGCACTGGAATGATCCATTGGAAGGGCATTGACCGATACGAATGGTTCCAGTACCGTCGCAGGAGCCACCAGAACGTTGCCATATACCTACAGCCCCGAGCCGCTCT
>CM060316.1:77873352-77875852 GCA_030674155.1 Stramonita haemastoma | reverse complement strand
GATCATGAGTGGTGATCTGGGTGCTAGTCTTTCGTCTAAGACGATAAACCGAGGTCCCGTGTGTCACACATCATTATTTAGCGCATGTAAAAGAATCCACGCAACAAGAGATTTGTCCATGGCAAAATTCTGTAGAAAAAAGTTAGGCCTACTCCAATAGGGAAACAAATACAGTTGCAGACAAGAAAAAATGATAAAATAATGGGTGGCGATGCACTTGTGGTGATGCACTCTCCCCGGGGAGAGCAGCTCGAATTTTACGCAGAGAAAATGCTGTGACAGAAAGTGATATAAAATAATATAAGTTGTTATTGTCGTTGATGTGATTTCTCCCCCCTCAACTCGGGGACCGTGTGGGTTGGTTGACCCTGGGGCTGGTCAGGGCGTTGACGCGGGGAACGACAGCAGAGTTGAGTTGATTTAAAATCTTGTCTAATCTCCATCTAGTTGCACAGTTTTAATGTGAGATTTAAAAGTTTACGAGGTAACAGCCCCGATGTGGCCTGTGTGGTCGGTGGGGGCTATAAACAACAAGATCGGTTTGGATTTACAAAGTGAGGTTGGCTGGTTGGTTGGTTGGTTAGTTGTTGTGTTGGTTGGTTGGTTGGTTGGTTGTTGGTTGGTTGGTTGGTTGGTTAGTTGGTTGGTTGGTTGGTTGGTTGGTTGGTTGGCGGGCTGGTTGGCTGCTTGCTTGCTTACTTGCTTGCTTGCATGCTTGGTATTTACAGTACAGCATCCTTACTTCCTTTCACACTGCACCATCAATACACTACAACATCTTCACTTCATATCACACTTTTGTTTTACTCTTCGTGTTTGTTAAACTCAGTTGTATCTTGTCTTGTGAAACTACCATGATGATGAACGAGTATTCATTTATTCCCCTTTATAAAAAGGCTATGCGGCTGCATGAATAAACTGAATCCGAATGTCTGTCGGTATACCTGCATGTACGTATCTCATTGTCATCCTCATCCTCAATCAGTGTTATTGTCGTCACCGTAACCCAAACAGACCTTCAATATCTTTTTTCCGAGGATTGTGGACAAGCGATACGTACATGTTTTAATGAGCCTTTACCCCGCGTATAGGGAACGCGCATACACCTTCCATAACATAATACACATGTATATGCCTAGGTTCTATAGTAGGCACCCATCAGTCTCGGAAGACTATGGAGTTGCGCTCTAGTCTTTAGAGCGCAAAGCCTGGGCAAGTAAGTATGGAGGGCAAGCTGTTACCCATGCAGCAGACCCCCCCCCTCCACGCCACTGAAATGATCCATTGGAAAGGCAATGACCGATACGAATGGTACCAGTACCGTCTCAGGAGCCACCAGAACGTTGCCATATAGGTAAAGGTAAAGGTGTCCCATAACCTATATGGTCGTAGGGAGCGAGGCATAGAGACCTCAGCTTCTCTAGGGGTCAGCATATTGAGGGCGGCGCCATCTCCTCTCCCTCATATTACCTAAGTTCTATATGTACATTATTGTCTACGTGTTGATGAGGATCCCTGATCCGTGTGCTCTCAGCCACAGAGATCCTGAGGCTCCAGGCCTCGCCGGCCGTGACGTGGTCCATGCGTGTGTCCTACACTCAGCTGCCAGCCGTGTCAGCGGCAGACTGGACCCCTACCTGCTGTGGTCCCGGGGAACAATGGAGACTACCGCCTGTCCATCAACAGAGTGCTGGATCTGGAGGAGATCTACCAGAGACTGGTCAGGGGAGAGTTCTCACTGGGGGGAGGGGGCATGGACAGTTTCTGCCTTCTTAGTCTGTGATCTGTGTGTGCTTGTTTAGCTGGACGGATGGCTTGAGGTTTGGATGGATGGATGGATAGCTGCTTGTCTGTGTGTATGTCAGTTCCCTCTTTCTCTCTCTGTCTGTTTCTCTCTCTCTCTCTCTCTCTCTCTCTCTCTCTCTCTCTCTCTCTCTCTCTCTCTCTCTCTCTCTCTCTCTCTCTCTCTCTCTCTCTCTCTCTCCCTTTCTCTCCCTCTCTCTCTGTCTCTGTCTCTGTCTCTGTCTGTCTGTCTGTCGTGTCGTCTGTCTGTCTGTCTGTCTGTCTGTCCTGTCTCTGTCTCTGTCTCTCTCTCTCTCTCTCTCTCTCTCTCTCTCTCTCTCTCTCTCTCTCTCTCTCTCTCTCTCTCTCTCTCTCTCTCTCTCTCTCTCTCTGTTTCTTATCTGTGTGTCTATCTGGTCAGTCGGAACTGGAAACTGTGTCAAGTCGGCGTGTGTACAAGAGGGTCACCTGCTTATTGTGTCTGTTTATGTGTTTGGTTGCGTGCATGCGCAGATCGCATCTGACTGTTTCTCTGTCTGTCTGACTGGTTATCTGTCAGTTTTCCTGTCTACCTCTGTCTGTCCTTGTAGTCTGTTCTTCTATGTCTGTCTTTCTGTTGTCTGTTTTCTTATTTGGAAAAAATCGAAGAGAGCCGAGGCACAATAGGGATAGGCGACATTTTGCAGGAGGAGGGATAGAGACATGCAAGCATATGGTT
>CM060316.1:77830852-77845852 GCA_030674155.1 Stramonita haemastoma | reverse complement strand
TTCTTCTTCTTCTTCTTCTTCTCTTCTTCTTCTTCTTCTTCTTCTTCTTCTTCTTCTTCTTCCTCTTCGTCTTCTTCTTCTTCTTCGTCTTCTTCTTCGTGGTCGTCGTCGTCATCTTCTTCTTGTCCTTCCTCTTCTTCTTCTTCTTCTTCTTTCTCTTCTTCTTCTTCTTCTTCTTCTTCTTCTTCTTCTTCTTCTTCTTCTTCTCTTCTTCTTCTTCTTCTTCTTTTTCTTCTTCTTCTTCTTCTTTTTCTTCTTCTTCTTCCTCTTCGTCTTCTTCTTCTTCTTCGTCTTCTTCTTCGTGGTCGTCGTCGTCATCTTCTTCTTCTTCTTGTCCTTCCTCTTCTTCTTCTTCTTCTTCTTCTTCTTCTTCTTCTTTCTTCTTCTTTTCTTCTTCTTTTTTCTTCTTCTTCTTCTTCTTCTTCTTCTTCTTCTTCTTCTTCTTCTTCTTCTTCTTCTTCTTTTTCTTCTTCTTTTTCTTCTTCTTCTTCTTCTTCTTCTTCTTCTTCTTCTTCTTCTTCTTCTTCTTCTTCTTCTTCTTCTTCTTCTTCTTCTTCTTCTTCTTCTTCTTTTCTTCTTTTCTTCTTCTTCTTCTTTTTCTTCTTCTTCTTTTTTCTTTCTTCTTCTTCTTCTTTTTCTTTTTCTTCTTCTTCTTCTTCTTCTTCTTCTTCTTCTTCTTCTTCTTCTTCTTCTTCTCTTCTTCTTCTTCTTCTTCTTCTTCTTCTTCTTCTTCTTCTTCTTCTTCTTCTTCTTCTTCTTCTTTTCTTCTTCTTCTTCTTCTTCCTTCTTCTCCTTCTCTCTTCTTTATTCTTTATGTCATACTGCAGAATAGTATAATACTTTATAGTGGCACTTGATGCAATATGATTCAATGGTCTAAGACCCCAATCATTCAATAAATGCTAAAAGAAAATTGGCAGGACAGTTAAGACATCCGCCTGCCTAACAAGTAAACCATGAGGTTCTGGGTTCGATTCCTAGTCTCGCCGTTTCTTCCGTTTCTTCCCAGTTTGACGAAAAATTGGAACTGATTGCCAATCATTTGGATGAGACTATAAGCCGAGGCCCCATGTGCGAATGCACGAAAAACATCGTTTGCTCACGTTAAAAACTCGTTCCACCTTTCGGAAGAGTAGGCCATTTCGTGCCGGTAGAAACGGATGACAACTTTTTTCAAATCTTATGCACATAGGTGTCGTGGTTAGACACTACCTCCGAAGTCGGAATGCGGCTAGCAGAATGGAAGGGGGGAAAAAGGTTACATACGCCTGGTGAACATCGGAGCTCTAGCTGAGGAACGAAAAACAAATGCAATGTAATGTGCTGTACTGTAATACAATGGAAGGCCATTCAAAGCAAAACAAAATGGAACGATTTAATACCATACAATACAAAATAATCACTGCAACAATACAATGCAGCACAGGCATAACGTTTTGTCATTGGTGGTGGTGGTGGTGGTATCAAAATGCCCAAGCCTGCATTATCATATTGTCATGTGTTGGAATGTTATATTATTGAGATTGCCTTCATCCGTGAAAAAACTCTCAGCATAAAATCATGATCGTACTTTCTGATAAACAAGGTAAACCCTCTGCAGCCGAAGTATGGCTGCCTACATGGTAAGATACTTGAAAACAACCATACGAGCAAATTGTCATCTCGTATGAACTTACGGTCTCAATTTAATTCTCAGGTGTTCTGAGTGAGACAAGGAACATTCTGTCTTGGGAGACCCCTAGGATGTTAAGCTTGGAAACGCCCAACAACAGCATTAACAGCAACAGCAAGAACACCAACAATATAAAAAAAACATCAGCAACAACAAAAACAAAAGCATAGCAACAACAACAGTAACAGCAGCATATTGAAATGGGGGTATGAGACGATGGTGTGCCGCCGCAAATATCATACAATGTGTGATAATGATGTAATAGCAATACAACGTGATTCAATGCAAAGTAACAACTGAACACAAGACAGCGCAGCATAGCACAGCAAAGCGAAGCACAACACCACACGCAATCTTATCAGGCCGTGTAGTAACAAATATCGTTAGACAATAACACAGCACAAGACAAATCAACAGAGGACAGGGATAGCCTAGTGGTCAGAACATTGCGCTGGCAATTTGACGACCCGAGTTCGATTCCCGTTGGAGGGGATTTTTACCCTGGAGTTAACATCAGTGCTGACTCCACTCTCCCCAGAAGTCCATCGGATGACAATATAAACCGAGGCCCCGTGTGCGAACGCACGCAGAACATCTTGCACTCACGTTAAATCCTGTTCCGCTTTTCGTAAGAGTAGGCCATTGTGTGCCAGTGGGAACAGATGACAATATTTACTCGACTGCATACACACGGAGACTGGATTTTAAAAAAAAGAGCACATGTGTGCTTATCCCATTATCCTCGAATTAAAAGAATAAAATAAAATAAAATAAATAAATAAAAAAGGACAGCACACCCTACACTACACGAGTCTTTATCACACTATATTACACTACACCACGCCATTCCAATCCAGATATACTGTTTATACACTCCATTACATTACACAGCACTGCATTGCACGGTATTACTCGGCAATACATTACATGACACTTCACCTGTCCAATTCATGTTGTTTATATACTGCACTGCTCTACACTTAACTACCCTAGACGAAGCTACACCACACTGCACTATCCTGCACGACACTACATTGTTTTACATTCTATTCCACTGCACTACACCACACCACACCACACCACACTACACTACACCACACCACACACCACACCACACTACACTACACCACACCACACTACACTATACTACACTACACTACACTACACTACACCACACCACACCACACCACGCCACGCCACGCCACGCCACGCCGCACCGCACCGCACCGCACCGCACCGCACCGCACCGCACTACACTACACTACACTACACTACACTACACTACACTACACTACACTACACTACACTACACTACACTCTTTCTATGTTTTTATCTGTGATTAAATTAACAATTATACATCATAAACAAGAGTAGTGTGTTCTCCGACTCGAGAAAAAAAAACAGGACAATGTACAGTAACAATCAAAATTGTATGGCATTGAATTGCTGGGCCTGGGCGGTGCAACAGATGACGATACCCCTCACTCACATTTTATACCAGGCACATAATGCTGAGTTTTGTTGTTTATATTAGCTCATAATCTGGCGAGTTTGTCTCAAATCACCCTTGCCTGAGGACTCTGGTTTAGGTCCGGATATATCTATACCGCTGGGGAAATGCAACAGAGGAATGGCTTGCAGAAGAAGTTTTGACCTAGCTGCAGTTTCCCCACCCCTCTCTCACCCCCTGGAGTGTAAAAGTTGTGTGCTGAAACACACTTGCTACGAGAAGACTGGGATGGGATAGCCTAGTGGTCAGAACATTGCGCTCACAATTTGACGACCCGAGTTCGATTCCCGTTAGAGGGGATTTTTCCCCTGGAGTTAACATCAGTGCTGACTCCACTCTCCCCAAAAGTCTTTTGGATAAGACTATAAACCGAGACCCCGTGTGTGAACGCACGCAGAGTATCTTGCGCACACGTTAAATCCTGTTCCGCTTTATGTAAGAGTAGGCCATTGTGTGCCGGTGGGAACAGATGACAATATTTACACAACTGCATACACACGTGGACTGAATTTAAAAAAAAGCACATGATTGCTTATCCCATTATCCTCGATATAAGAGAATAAAAGAAATAAAAAGACTTCTCCATCAGATTCTTGTCTAATGTATTGCGTTTTACATAATCATATCACAATACCCCCGAAGTCGGAATACGGCTAACTTCATGGTATCAAAACCGGTTGCATAAGCAATTTTTTCCGTTGGTGGACCTCGGAGATTTTAAAAAAATCATAATCTGGCAATAGACTTAATTATTAATGCCTCTTGCATCTGAATGATTATCACTGCTGCATATGCATTATGCCAAGATCATCTGGGACTTACCTCTATGTTATCGTCCAAGAAAAACAATGATAACAAAAATATTCTTTCTGGGGATGACGGGTTTCTGTTTTCAACGCAAGGTTAAACAGTTCCTGTAATTGTTCATGCTATCTATATTCAGGCACAAATAGGAATGGACACAAACAAACAAAAAAACGTGGTTTCATCCATGTCTGATATAGGCCTACCTCATGTGCAATTGTTTAGACTTTTCTCTGCACATATTTTGACTTGCTATGACCATAGTTCTCACCTTTTCACATGTTTTTCCTTTCTCGAATAGAACTCTGAGTTTACCAATGGTGGGATTTGTGCGTATTCGACCGTTTTTGCCCATCATGAAGGTAGCAGCGTTCAGACTTCGGAGAAACCTTTTCATATTAAATCAGTACTGTCCAGGGTGACGGAGACATAACAACATGATAGGGAAAAAAAACATAGGCAACTAGCACTAGAGAGGAGGTAATTGCTACCCTGGAACTGACTGTAAGACGTCTATCGCTCTTCGCAGTATTCTGATACTCTATGCTCATGCTTTTTTCACACTGACAGTTGCCAAACATATAGACAAGTGATCATTAAGCAACAACAAGTGCCAAGAGACTTGTACACGATTCCAGAAGTCTCACCCCCTACCTGCTAATGTGTGTGTTCCCACCAATCCCTGTATAGCGCCGTCTGTCCGGTACCTGTGCCTGAGTGTTCTGGTGGAGATGTCTTCATAGAAACGCTTTCTCTCTGAAATCGTTATTCTTTTCTTTTGGGGTGTTGTGGTGCTATTTGTTTGCCGAAGCTGTTTTCACATTCTCAAGCGGATAATTGTTGTTATGAAGTAAATGTTGAGTTTGTGATGCTGTGCAGTGAGATAGGCTTAGTTGTGTGAACTACTACATCCCAAACGAAGTCAAGAATCAGAGAAGGCGTTCCCATTCTGCTTTATGCTTGCATCATGTGTGTCCTCATAAAGTAAATGTCACCATTTGACTCTGTGTGAGGAAAGGCGGAGATGTAGTAACATGAGATAATTTCTTTAAAGATTTGACTGTTGGTAAACGATACCTAAAACGCATTTTTTTAATACACAAAATTATGGTCATTTACTACTGACGCCTACGCAGTTATGACAGAGTGCATCAGGAGAGTGCACCATATTCTTCATTCCTCTTCTGTGAGCATGGATAGGATGTAACATGACGGCAGATGCACTTCTGTTCATTCTCAATTGACTCCAGGCCAATTTTGCATGGAACATCAGCCTATATCCAGATTGAGAAACAGTCAAGCTTACTGAATTTCTTTTCTTTTTTAACTACCCTGATTTGTGCTGACAAATTGAGATCCCGCTTACCCATCGATTTTCACAGTTCCTTTTTAAACTGCCCTCTTTCTGTTCAGACATTAGCAGACTCTAGTGCCATACCATGTATTTGAGGTGATCAGACCGCTGATGGTTTGAGGTGTGACCTGACAGTTTGGCCAGTGGACTATTGACGTCTCAGCATTCTGTGTTTTCCTGGAGGAGAGAAAGCCGTTACCCTCTGCCGGCATGGGATCATATTCTGTCCTCGCTGCTCTAGTGCTCGCTGTGCTGTGTCTGACTGCAGGTATAGCTTCTTGAAATATGTCATGCATGCGTGCCTACTTTATGTGTTTGTGTGTGTGTGCGTGTGTGTGTTTGTGTGTGTGTACGTGTGTGTGTGTGTCTGTGTCTGTGTGTCTGTGTGTCTGTGTGTGTGTGTTCTTGGATGTTTACTTAATTCTATCATTGAGTCAATCATCATTGCCATTAACTGTTTACTGTCATTAACGCGATGTATCTGCTGATATGATTACTTAAGATAAAATAGAATTACGGATGTGTTGTAGCAAAACATCAAACTAAAACATGGGTTTGAAAAAAAATTATACCAACTCAGATCCAACAGGCCGAAAAGGCTCCACTTTTCAGAAAGACAAGCAGGCAGTCAGGCAAACAACAGTAGAGAGGGCTAGGGGGGAAAACTTGTAGATGCATATGTGGACAGAGAGTGAAAGAGACACGTTGAGTTTGCCCTGAAAGAGAAAGCCATCGAGAAAGAGAGGGCGAAATACAGGCAGACAGACAGACAGACGGTGAGGCAGGCAGGCAGACATGCAGACAGACAGGCAGGCATGCAGACATGCAGACAGACAGGCAGGCAGGCAGGCAAGCAGACAGACATGCAGACAGACAGACAGGCATACATGCAGACAGACAGACAGACAGGAAGGAAGGCAGGTAGGCAGACATGCAGACAGACAGTGAGGCAGGCAGACAGACAGACAGTGAGGCAGGCAGGCAGACATGCAGACAGACAGGCAGGCAGACAGACAGTGAGGCAGACAGACAGACAGACAGACAGACAGATAGACAGAGAGTAAGACAGAATAAGAACGCAGAGAGAGAGTGTGAGAGCTTATTTTTATTTATTCTTTTATATCGAGGATAATGGGATAAGCACTCTTGTACTTTTTTACATCCAGTCCCCGTGTGTATGCAGTTTTGTAAATGTCATTTGTTCCCACCGGCACACGATGGCCTACTCTTACGAAAAGCGGAACAGGATTTAACGTGTGCGCAAGATGTTGTGCGTGCGTTCACACACGGGGCCTCGGTTTATAGTCTCATCCGAAGGACTTTTGGGGAGAGTGGAGTCAGCACTGATGTTAACTCCAGGAGAAAAATCTCCTCGACCGGAATCGAACCTGGGTCGTCAAATTGCGAGCGCAATGTTCTGACCACTAGGCTATCCGTCCCCCCTGAGTGAGAGAGTGAGAGACAGACAGACAGACAGAGAAAGAGAGACAAGGACAGACATACAGACAGACAGAAGTGTAGAGGCATCCATTCATTATTTATTGATTTATCATCTGTTAGCTTTGCTACGTTTCAGTTATTTGTTCATTTATTTCTTCATTGAGTGTATTCATTCATTCAGTTCTTCATCCACTTGTTGCTTGTCCATTAACTGTTATTGCTGGATAGTGTTGGCTTTGGCTTTGATAGTTGCTTTTGTTCTTGTTGTTATTTTTTAATTAAATTACAAGAAGTGATGGACAAGATTTCGTCTTTTGTTCTGCCTGAAACAGACAGCTGTGGACCCTCTGTTGGCTTTCCCTCTGTCGAGGTTCTGGAGACTGCCGAGCCAGGTTTCTGTATAAATATCTCTGTTACACTCTGTGTGTGTGTGTGTGTGTGTGTGTGTGTGTGTGTGTGTGTGTGTGTGTCTGTCTGTCTGTCTGTCTGTCTGTCTGTCTGTCTGTCTGTCTGTCTGTCTGTGTATTTGCGTGTCTGTGTCTGTGTGTCTGTGTGTCTGTGTGTCTGTGTCTGTGTGTATGTGTCTGTGTGTCTGTGTGTGTGTCTGTGCCTCTGTGTGTGTGTGTGTGTTGTGTGTGTGTGTGTGTGTGTGTGTGTGTGTGTGTGTGTGTGTGTATGGTTTTTGTCTTTTTTTGTGTGTATGTATTTGTGAGGGGGGGTATGTGTATAAGTGTGAGCGTGCTCCGCACGCGTTCGCGCTCACGTGTGTGTGTATGTGTACGTGTGTTGGTGGAAGGGTATGTGTGTGTTGTGTGTGTATGTGTGTGTTTGTGTTGGGTGTGTGTGTGTGTGTGTGTGTTTGTGTATGTGTATGTGTGTGAGTGTGTGTGTGTGTGAATGTGTGTGTGTGTGTGTAAGTGTGCGTGTGTATTTCTGTGTGTATGGTTTTTTGTCGTTTTTATGTGTGTACGTATTTGTGAGGGGGGTATGTGTATAAGTGTGGGTGTGTTCTGCACGCGTGCGCGCGCACGTGTGTGTGAATGTGTACGTGTGTTGGGGGAGGGGTATGTGTGTGTTGTGTGTGTGTAAGTGTGTGTTTGTGTAGGGTGTATGTGTGTATGTATGTGTGCGTGTGTGTGTGTGTGCGTGTGTGCGTGTGTGTGTGTGTGTGTGTGTGTGTGTGTGTGTGTGTGTGTGTGTGTGTGTGTGTGTGTGTGTGTGTGTGTGTGTGTGTGTGTGTGTGTGAAAAGTGGAAAGTGGAAAGTGGAAAGAGGGCTGAGCTGGTGGGTGAACAATTAATGTACATGAGTGAGTGATGAATATGTCTGCGTCTGATGTAAATGCATTGTGAATTCTCCCTCTGTCGTTTGTTGTTTGTGTGGGCTTTCTTTTCTTTCCTGCCTGCCTCTTTCACTTTTTTCGCTCTGTTTTATTCTTCTTTCTACTTTTCTATCTCCTTTTCCTCTCACTTTTGCTGTTGTTATTGTTTTCCTCTCTGATTTTGTGTTTTTAAGGGGGGAGTGGGGTCTGCTCTTTTCTCAACGCTTCTCCTGTTTTCTTGCTTCTCTGTGTCCATTTGTTTTCAAATGCATTCCACATTTTCTTTTCTTTTCTTTGATCTTCCTCTCTTTTGTTCCATCGCTCTCTTTCTTATTCTCTCCTTCCTTTTCTTCATGTCCATTCTTCCTTCTTTCCTCTCTTCCTCTGACTCTCTGTCTCTGTCTCTCTCTCTGTCTCTTTGTCTCTCTCTATCTCTCACTCTGTCTCTCTCTCTGTCTCACTCTCTCTCTCTCTCTCTCTCTCTCTCTCTCTCTCTCTCTCTCTCTCTCTCTCTCTCTCTCTCTCTCTCTCTGTTCTCTCTCTCCCTCTCTCTCTTCCTTTCTTTTTCAGTTCGTCTTTCTCTCGACCTCCATTTCCTCCTATCTTCTTCCCTACATCCTTTTTTTCGTCTCTCATTCACTCTTCCCCCCTCCCTCCCTCCCCTATCTTCTGTCTCCCCTTCCCTGTTTCTCCATGTCTTTCTTTCTCTCTCCCTCAACCCCTACCTCCCTTTCGCTTATCCTCCTTTGCTTTCTACTTTTCCTTCTTTACATTAATTATCAGTTTATCCCTTACTTTTCCAACACTTTTCTTTCTTACCTTTATTTCTCTTTCCCCTGCTTTCCTTCACAACTCATTTGTTTCTTCTTTTCTTCCCTCTTTCCTATCTTTGTTCACTGACTATAATTATCTTCTCTTCCTCTGGTCTAAAGACAAGGTGTACAGAAATTGCAGCAGAGGTGTGCGTGAGATGAAGTTTCTTTTCAAAGTAACAATTTTCTTTTCCTATCTTTCTCCCTCATTCTTTCTAGTCTTTCCTCCCTCTCGTTTTCTTTCCTTATTTTTCTTTCCTTCATTTTTTTTTCATTTGTTCCATATCTTGCTACCATTGTCGCCTCAGGGTCTGTGATACATAACATCACAGCAGAGGCACAGAGACAGGAGTGAAGTGGAGCATCCTTTTGGTCATGCTCCTGTTGTCATTTTCTGCGCTTCTCCTTCTGCTTTTCATATAACTCATAAACTAAATCACACATTCAGCAGTCAGTATTGCATCCATAAAAAATGGAAAAGCGATTGTTGTGAAAGACTAGCTCCTGATTTACAATACGTGTGCTTTTCTACAAATTTAATGTTTGATATATGAATTTTTTTAAGCGAACACTGAATCTCCTTATTTCTTCGTAGTTTGCTACCATCCCTTCCTCAATATTCATGCGCGGGATCATCGGTGCAGGAACACAAGCAATCTTCAGATGATGATCTTTTCCAACTTTGTTATAACTCTTAGGCATCAATCGCTGCTGTCAGCTCCTCCCCCACCCCCCACCTCCACCACCCTCCTGGGAAAAAAACCCTGTGTTTTTTATCGTACTATAGACAATATTATTATTTAAGCAAACAAAACCCAAAACACAGCAACAAACAAAAAGATTTCTGAGAAGCATTTTGCAGAAGACACTGTTTCATCCAGAAGCTGAAGCTGAAGTATGACCTTTTACACGTAAGTGCAGTGTTTTCCCCTTTCTTCTTCCGTTTTCCCCTACTTTCTTCCTCTTCCTGTCCTTTTTAACATCCCTCTCTCTCCTTCTTCATATTTCCTTCCTAAATTTTTTTTTTACTTTCATCTTCTCTTCCCCTAGTGTCTTAGGATCAGTCATACCACCTTCTGTGTCTTCCTGCTTTTTTCTCTCCTTCATCTCTCCTTCCATCCTTTTTCTTCAAATCTCCTTCCTATCTCTGTTTGTTTTTTGTTTGTTTGGTTTTTTTTTGGGAGGGGTTTCACTTGTATCACTCTTCTCTTCCCGTGTCCCAGGGTCAGTCATAGGCAAAATCGAGGCAGAGGAGGGCGTCACCTGGAGCCTCTTCTTCCTCCCCTCTGACCAGTTTCCCAAATCCTCCACGGCTTACTCCTGGCTGATCGACGCCACGGAAATCAATGACACCACCGGCACTGACCACCACTTCATTGTCCTCAAGAGACAGCTGGACCTGGAAATCAGCTTTAAGCGATGGGTAAAGAAAGATCAGCTGTAAATGATTGGTACAGAAAGATTAGCTTTAAGCGATGGGTACAGAAAGATTAGCTTTAAGCGATGGGTACAGAAAGATCAGCTTTAAGCGATGGGTAAAAAAAGATCAGCTTTAAGCGATGGGTACAGAAAGATTAGCTTTAAGCGATGGGTACAGAAAGATCAGCTTTAAGCCATGGGTACAGAAAGATTAGCTTTAAATGATGGGTACAGAAAGATTAGCTTTAAGCGATGGGTACAGAAAGATCAGCTTTAAGCGATGGGTACAGAAAGATCAGCTTTCAAGGATGGGTAAAAAAAAAGATCAGCTTTAAGCGATGGGTACAGAAAGATTAGCTTTAAATGATGGGTACAGAAAGATTAGCTTTAAGCCATGGGTAAAGAAAGATTAGCTTTAAGCGATGGGTACAGAAAGATTAGCTTTAAGCGATGGGTAAAGAAAGATTAGCTTTAAATGATGGGTAAAGACAGATTTGCTTTAAATGATGGTAAAGACTCACTCTCACTCACTCAGTCCCATGTCCCAAAGGACGTAGGGGGGACATGAAGACGCAACAGAGATCTTTTTCCATGCTTCACGATCCTGTGTGGCTAGTAGGAGGTGTTGTAGGGGTTGGGCGGTCCAGTCTTTGATGTTGTCAACCCATGATTTCTTTTGGCGGCCTCTTCTTCTCTTGCCCTCGACTGTTCCTTGCAGGATGGTTTTTGCTAGGGTGTTGTGTCTTGTGGTGTGACCAAACCACATCAGCTTTCTCCTCTTTATGGTGGAGAGCAAAGGCTCTTGGGGGCCCACACGCTTTTTGATTTCTTCTTTCACATAGTTATTGGTCTTGTGTTCTTTGTATGATATTTTGAGAAGTCTTCTGTGGCACTTGTTCTCGAATGCTTGGATTCTCCTCTCTAACTCTGCTGTCAGAGTCCATGATTCACAGCCATGTAGGAGGATAGATATCACGAGGGATTTGTAAAGGTGGTATTTGGTGCCGAAGCTGATGTTGTTGCTTCTGATGATCTTCTCGAGTCTGACTAGAGCAGATGTTGCTGTTGCAATGCGAGCTTTCACTTCATTGTTTGATGTGCCATCTTTTGTTAGGATGGAGCCTAAGTATTTGAATTGGCTCACCTCTTCTAGTGTTTCTCCATTCATCTTTATTTCCGTGATGTCATTACTCGCGCTGTTGACCATGATCTTTGATTTCTCTGTACTGACCTCCATGCCGTATGCGCTCGCTCGATCTGCTAAATTGTCTGTGAGGATTTGCAGTTCTTGTTTGCTGCTGCCCATGAGGTCAATGTCATCTGCAAATCTGAGGTTGCAAAGGGGTCTTCCACCAATGGAGATGGAAGTGTGGTGGTTTTGCAAAGTCTCTGTCATGATGTTTTCGAGGAAGAGGTTGAAGAGGACAGGTGAGAGAAGGCAGCCCTGGCGAACCCCAACCGTGGTCTTGAAGAACTCGCCCACGTGATTGTTCATGAAAACTGGGTAAAGACAGATTTGCTTTAAATGATGGGTAAAGAAAGGCTTGTTTAGCTTTAAGCGATGGGTAAAGAAAGATTAGCTTTAAATGATGGGTAAAGAAAGGCTTGCCGCCGCGGTAGTCGAGTGGTTAGGGCGTTGGACTCGTAATCTAAAGGTTGCGGGTTCGATCCCAGCTGTCGGCTATGGCGTTGTGCCCTTGGAAAAGGCACTTTACGGCTATTTTCTCACCCCACCCAGGTGTAAAAGGGGTACCAACCTTGTGTTGGGGGGTTAACCCTGCGATAGACTGGCGTCCTATCCAGGGGGGAGTCTATGACTCTCAGTCGCTTAGCGCCACAGAAACCGGGATAAGCACCGGCCTGATGAGCCTTAGGCTCGGGACAGACTTTAACTTTAACTTTAAAGAAAGGCTTGTTTAGCTTTAAGCCATGGGTAAAGAAAGATCAGCTTTAAATGATGGGTACAGAGAGATTAGCTTTAAGCGATGGGTACAGAAAGATTAGCTTTATATGATGGGTAAAGAAAGATTTGCTTTAAATGATGGGTAAAGAAAGGCTTGTTTAGCTTTAAACGATGGGTAAAGAAAGGCTTGTTTAGCTTTAAGCGATGGGTAAAGAAAGGTTTGTTTAACTTTAAGGGATGGGTAAAGAAAGGTTTTTTTTAACTTTAAATGATGGATATAGAAAGGCTTGGTCAGCTTTAAATAATGGGTATAGAAAGGCTTCATTAGCTTTATATGATGGGTAAAGAAAGGCTTTATCAGCATTAAATGATGGGTATAGAATGGCTTGATTAGCTTTAAATGATGGGTATAGAAAGGCTTGATTAGCTTTAAATAATGGGCAAAGGCTTGATTACTTTTAAACGATGTGTCAAAGTTTGTTTAGCTTTAAATAATGGGTAAAGGCTTGTTTACTTTTAAACGATGAGTAATGGTTTGATTAGCTTTAAACTATAGGTAAAGTAAGACTTGATTAGCTTTAAATGATGGGTAAAGAAAGGCTTGAGCCGCCGCTGTAGTCTAGTGGTTAGGGCGTTGGACTCGTAATCTAAAGGTTGCGGGTTCGATCCCAGCTTTCCGCTATGGCGTTGTGCCCTTGGAAAAGGCACTTTACGGCTATTTTCTCACCCCACCCAGATGTAAAAGGGGTACCAACCTTGTGTTGGGGGTTAACCCTGCGATAGACTGGGGTCCTATCCAGGGGGGAGTCTATGACTCTCAGTCGCTTAACGCCACAGAAACCGGAATAAGCACCGGCCTGCTGAGCCTTAGGCTCGGGACAGACTTTAACTAACTAACTAAAGAAAGGCTTGGTTAGCTGTAAGCGATGGGTAAAGAAAGGCTTGGTTAGCTTTAAGCGATGGGTAAGGAAAGGCTTGGTTAGCTTTAAGCGATGGGTAAGGAAAGGCTTGGTTAGCTTTAAGCAATGGGTAAATGTGAGGTTACTAAGTCAAGGTGGAATTAATGTGTCAAGATGTGGGTTACAGTGTAAGGGTAGGGGTTACTGTGTCAATGTGGGTTGCAATGTCAATGTGGCGTTACTGTGTCCAGGGGGGTTACTATGTCAATGTGGGTTACTGTGTCAATGTGAGGTTACTGTGTCAAGATGGGTTACTGTGTCAATGTGGGGTTACTGTGTCAATGTGGGGTTACTGTTTCAAAAAGGGGTTACAGTGTTAAGGGAGTGGGGTTACTGTGTTAATGTGGGTCACTGTGTCAATGTGGAGTTACTGTATCAATGTGGGTTACTGTGTCAAAGGGGGTTTTTGTGTCAATGTGGGGTTACTGTGTCAATGTGGGGGTACTGTGTCAATGTGGGGTTACTGTGTCAATGTGGGGTTACTGTGTAATTGTGAGGTTACTGTGTTCTGCCACCTAGAGACAAAAGTAATATCTCATGTGTTGATGCAACACAATCATACCCATCCGCAATTAAATAGCAAACTGATTTGTATACCATTTTCATGACGATCATATATTATTCCACAGGCACACTAGCATGCCTGCTGATAAGTTTTTGCACATCATTTTGGAAAAGCCAACGCATAGCTTCAAACATGTGGTACGTGCGCGCTTTCACGCTCACACGCACATACACCCGCGCGCGCACAGACACATACACATAGATGCATGCTCGCACACACACACACACACACGCACGCACGCACGCACGCATGCACGCACATACACATACACACATTCTCTCTCTCTCTCACTCTCTCTCTCACTCTCTCTCTCTCTCTCTCTCTCTCTCTCTCTCTCTCTCTCTCTCTCTCTCTCTCTCTCTCCTCTCTCTCTCTCTCTCTCTCTCTCTCCTCTCTCTCTAACGGACACACAGAGGCAGACATCGGTGTACGTGCTGTGCAAAGCAAAACTATCACTGGTTTGTTCCAGCAACAAAAACTGTCCAGTCTGAAATATGAGCTGACCTGCCAGGATGCGGGGGGTGAATCCAAGGTAAAGATGTGTTTTGATTGTTTGATTCCTTTCACTACCTGTGACAGCATTGTGTGTGTGTGTGTGTGTGTGTGTGTGTGTGTGTGTGTGTGTGTGTGTGTGTGTGTGTGTGTGTGTCTGTGTGTGAGAGAGAGAGAGAGAGTCCGTGAGTGAGTGCGTGCGTGTGTGTGCATGAGTCTGTGTGTGTGTGTGTGTGTGTGTGTGAGTCTCTGTGTGTGTGAGTCTCTGTGTGTGTGAGTCTGTGTGTGTGTGTGTTGCTGTGTGTGTGTGTGTGCTTCTGTGTGTGTGAGAGAGAGAGAGTCCGTGAGTGAGTGCGTGCGTGTGTGTGCATGAGTCTGTGTGTGTGTGTGTGTGTGTGTGTGTGTGTGTGTGTGTGTATGTGTATGTGAGTCTCTGTGTGTGTGAGTCTGTGTGTGTGAGTCTCTGTGTGTGTGTGTGTGTGTGTGTGTGTGTGTGTGTGTGTGTGTGTGTGTGTGTGTGTGTGTGTGTGTGTGTGTGTGTGTGCAGTCTCCTCGTCAAAACAAAACCCTATCAAAACTGACTGCAACATAAACGTAACAACAAAACTCTGTCAAAACTCGCTGCAACATACGCGTTATTACAAAACCCGATCAAAACTAACCGTAAGGTGCACATCATAACAAAAACCCTATCAAAACTGACTGCAGCCAACACGTTATAACAAAACTATAACAACAAAACTGTCTAC
>CM060316.1:77810852-77823352 GCA_030674155.1 Stramonita haemastoma | reverse complement strand
CTCTCTCTTCTCTCTCTCTCTCTCTCTCTCTCTCTCTCTCTCTCTCTCTCTCTCTCTCTCTCTCTCTCTCTCTCTCTCTCTCTCTCTCTCTCTCTCTCTCTCGTATTGTATTTACTGTACTGTACTGTACTGTACTGTACTGTACTGTACTGTACTGTACTGTACTGTAATGTACTGTACTGTACCGTGCTGTATTGTATACCACTTAACGTCATAGCAGATTTCTCTGTGTGAAATGCAGGCTGCTCTCCTCAGGGAGAGTGTGACACCCGTCGCCTCACGTGCAGCGCCACCCATTTTTTTTTTCCTGTCTGCATTTGTAGAGTGTCTTTTTCTACAGAGTTCTGCCAGGAACAATCCTCATGTTTCCGTGGGTTCTTTTACGTGCGATGAAAGCGTGCTGCGCACGGGACCTCGGTTTATCGTTTCATCCGAAAGACTAGGACCCACACCACTATTCAAGGTCTAGTGGATGAAGGGGGGGGGGGAGTTTTGAGCACAAACAAGGATCGAACCCGAACTTCTCGCTTTCTATGCAGCTGCCTTACCTCTAGACCACCGATCCACCATTGGTTTGAATAATGTTAATTCATAAAGAAAGAAACAAACATCACATACAAATCCATGTTAAGAACAAGAACACGCAAATAGCTTAGAGCCACCATAGCCCTGAATCAAACTGACGCTTCCTTTCTCTCGCCCACCACCACCATCCACCCCCACCCCCTTACTTTCATCCAAACAGCTCATCTCACCTACCACCCTCCCACATCCACATCCACCCCTTTCCTTTTTTTCTCTCTCTCCAGGCCACAGAAAAATCCAGAGCCAAGCGGTCTGTGGACACTGACGTGATCATCAACATCCAGTACCCGGCTGACTACGTCTTCCCACAAGACAGGGCCACCCCGGCCCCTACCCCGGCCCCTGCCGAGGAGAAGGACACCTCCAAGACCATCGTGGTGGCCGCCGTGGGTTTGGGGACCTTCATTCTCATCGCCGCCATTTCTCTCGGCGTCCTCATGGTCTACATGAAAAAGCGGGGCGAAAAGCCCATCTACCCTGCTTCGGAGGGTAAGGAAAATTTTTATTTTTATTTATCTTTTATTCTATTCTTTTATATCGAGGATAACAGAATAAGCACTCACGTGCTTTTTTTCATCCAGTCCCCGTGTGTATGCAGTTTTGTAAATATTGTCATCTGTTCCCACCGGCACACGATGGCCAACTCTTACGAAAAGCGGAACAGGATTTAACGTGTGCACGAGATGTTCTGCGTGCGTTCGCACATGGGGCCTCGGTTTAAAGTCTCATCCGAAGGACTTTGGGGGAGAGTGGAGTCAGCACTGATGTTAACTCCAGGAGAAAAATCTCCTCGACCGGACTCGAACCCGGGTCGTCAAATTGCCAGCGCAATGTTCTGACCACTAGGCTATCCGTCCCCCTCAATGGGGAAATGTGGTGAGTGATGGGGTGAGGGGTCGAGTGGGATGTGAGGGATGGGGTGGGGACGGGGACTTTGATTCTCATTGCCTTCATTTAGATGGGCGTCTTAATGGTCTGCCTGAAACAGCAGAGCATGAAAAACAGCTATCTGCTGTGCTTTGGAGAGTAAGAAGAGTTTGAAGAGGGGATGGGGGGGGGGTCTTTAAAGAAGTTGGTTAGGGATGAGGTGAAGAGTGGAGTATGTGTCCCTTGTAATGATTGGGGGGGGGGGGTACGGGTTGAGTGAGGGATGGAGATGTTGGTCGAGAGTCGGTGGATAGAGGATGGAAAGAGGGGGGGGGGTACTTGTTGAAGAGGCAAGAAGTGGAAGGAGATGGGATTGTTGATTGGTGAGTAGTTGATGGTAGTGTGTGTCTGTGTGTGTCTGTGTGTGTGTGTGTGTATGCGTGAGTGTTTACATATGTGTATGTGTGCTTGTTTACATTTGTGCTTATGTATGTGTGAGCATGCATGCGAGTGTGTTTGTGTGTATGGTGGGGGAGGGGGATAATGCATAATTTGCATGCACAAACCCTCATAAATCCATAATCACAGGCGTACAACGCATAGACACACACAGAGACAAGTATCCATATTACACGGCACACAAAACCTATACACACCCTCTGAGGTGCTTCTTGTTGAATGCCGTATCACAACAGTGCTTGCATTTGGCGGCATTTTGACTGGAAGCAGAGAACTTAGAAAGAAAAGCGTGGATTCTGGAGAAAAGAAAATCATCCAGACATAGTTCACATGTCGTGATTGAGTAATTCTCTTGTTAGATATAGATTTGTAAGATACCTGTATCTGATAAGTTGTCTACAATTTTTGCCGGAAATCCAGCAAGAATGCTAGTCCATGGATTGATATTCAAATGCTGAATGTGTTTATGGGTACACACGACGTTGTAGTGGTTGTGACAGGATTTTTGTAGTCTTTTGGTTACAGTAGTCGTAGTGGTTCTTTAAAGAAAGGGGGGGGGGGTGAAGGCGATTTTTTTTCAGACTTAGTTTGGCTGACACTGTAGCCGAGTGATTAGACCGTTTGGCTTTGATCCCTAAGGTTGATGAAGCTTTGAGTTCAACTCTCCGCAGCGGAATCTACTGAATTAAGGGTGGGAATTTTTACTATCTCTGGGACCACTTTTTCCATTATAAGTAGATGTAAATAAACACATAAATATTCTTTTACCACCTAATCCATCCTGCTACTTTACTCTCTCACAAATCTGGCTGGTTACCCCTTGGCGGCCTGATATTGACGGACTCCCTGCGGGACTTAATTCCTTGAGGATGCAATCCAACAAATCTGGGTATGGGCTGTGGCAAGGAGATCGAGACAAAAACGGAGTGGAAAGAAACAGTGGGACGGGAACATCACAAAAGATGAGAAAGCAAAAACAAAACACAAAACATAAAAAAAATCCACCCCTCAGCGCACAAATCCAACATCACTCATGAAGGCCAAGTCAAGAGTGCTAAATTTAGCACGCTCCTTCCTTTTACACTAGTCGTGAGGTGGATCGGTGGTCTAGGTGGTCACGCGCCTTGCCTAGAAAGCAAAAAGTCCGGGTCGGAGTGTGCGGGGTTCGTACCCCGTTTGGACCCAAAACTTTTTCCCCATCCATTGGACCCTGAGTGGTGGTCTGGGCGCTAGTCTTTCGGATGAGACGATAAACCGAGGTCCCGTGTGTTACACATCACTATTTAGCGCACGTAAAAGAACCCACGGCAACAAGGGGGTTGTCCCTGGCAAAATTCTGTAGAAAGAAGCCACTCTGATAGGGAAACAAATACACTTGCAGGCAGGAAAAAGAAAAAAAAATGGGTAGGCGCTGCACATGTGGCGACGCGCTCTCCCCGGGGAGAGCAGCCCGAATTTCACGCAGAGAAATCTGCGTGACATAAAGTGGTACAAAATACAAAATACAAAAAAAATAGTCCATGTGTGGTCAGCTCCTGCTATAAACAGCACCAGCTGGCCACATCAGGGCTGGGATGGGGTGGGATAGTTAGCTCCTGAGAGGAGCTGAAACTGGGGGAAACTGACAGCTGTGGACAGGAACTTCAGAAAAGATGAGACAGCTAAAAACAAAAACTAAACATAAAAAACAACCCAAAAAAAACCCCTACTCTCTCACAACTCCACTCTTCATCATCAGGAGATGACGTGGACGATGATGACGACACTCCCGTCACCCCAGTGACCTCCAAGGGTCAGCGAGGAGGGGGAGGGGGCAGCGGCAGCAGCGCGGACAGTGGCCGCTTCTCCATGAGGGACAACGCCTCGGCCGGACCCAAGGGCGGCGGGGTCCGGCAGGCCAACGGAAAAACCGCTCTCCAGAAACGAGCCCCGGGGGGAGGGGCGGGGGCAGGAGGAGGAGGGGGAGGGGGGACTGGAGGGGTCAAAAGAGCTGTCAAGGCCAAGAAGGCACCTCCAGGGGCCAAGGGTGCTCGTAGGATTGGGTCTGCCAGAAGTGATGTGAGTGATGGTTGTAGTGGTTGGTGGTGGTGGTGATGGTGGTGGTTGGTGATGGTGGTGGTGGTGATGGTGGTGGTTGGTGGTGGTGGTGGTGGTGGTGGTGGTGGTGGTGGTGGTGGTGGCGGTGGTGGTGGTGGTGGTGGTTGTAGTGGTGGTGGGTGGTGGTGGTGGCGGTGGTGGTGGTGGTCGTGGTGGTGTAGGTGGATGTAGTGGTGGTGGTGGCGGTGGTGGTGGTGGTGGTGGTTGTAGTGGTGGTGGTGGTGGTGGTGGTGGTGGCGGTGGTGGTGGTGGTGGTGGTGTAGGTGGTTGTAGTGGTGGGGGTGGCGGTTGTGGTGGTGGTGGTGGTGGTGTCATAGTAGCAGAGTAGGAACAGCAACAACAGTGGCAGCAGGGGCAGCTACAGTACCACACGTTGTGTAGTGGTGATGATGATGGTGGTGATAGGGATGGAAGTGGTAATGACAGTATTAGTAGATGTAGGAGATGTAGGTAAAAAAATAAATTGTCGTGAAGCACTATTTCATTAAACATTTCTACTTTGCGTGTGCAGTCACACACACTCAATGGTTTGTTGATCACGAGGTAAAGTACTGGTATAAAATATAGCATTTTTCTACATTCAACAGACCATGATTTGGTGATCTTGGCACTAGTTTTCTGGAGTGAGGTGATAAACTGTGCCTCCATTGCAATGCATAGCCATCGCTGTAGTCTAGTGGTTAGGGCATTAGACTCGTAATCTAAAGGTTGCAGATTCGATCCCAGCTTTCGGCTATGGCGTTGTGCCCTTGGAAAAGGCACTTTACGGCTATTTTCTCACCCCACCCAGGTGTAAAAGGAGTACCAACTTTATGTTGGGGGTTAACCCTGCGATAGACTGGCGTCCTATCCAGGGGGGAGTCTATGACTCTCAGTCGCTTAACGCCACAGAAACCGGGATAAGCACCAGCCTGATGAGCCTTAGGCTCGGGACAGACTTTAACTAACTTTAACCATTGCAATGCATGATTATGTAGTGCATGAAAAGGAACTTGTAGGATTGAGAGATTGTCTCTTGCAAGTTCTGAAGAAGAAAAATCTTCTATGATGAGCACAAAACATTATACGAATATTGTGGACTTACATCCAAGGTTCCTTTAAATTACAGTTTATAGACATGTATCCCATGTTGCTTCTTTTTTAATATAAAACCTACCTCTTTTTCCTTGAGCGCTTAGAGAGCAACTACTATTTTCTGTCGTTTTCTGAAAATACGTTGCGCTGTCATTATGCGCCTGACAAGTCAGGCCCAGCGCACCCGACTTTGTGGCATACATAAAACTTTCTTCTAAACTCGTTCTCCTGCAGACTTCAGAGGGCAAGCAGAGCAAGATTTCCATCGGCGACATCCACCCTCAAGATGAGCCCGACCAGGCCATGATGTACCAGGAGCAGATGGAACTGGCCGCCATGCAGGGAATGTACATGGACGAAAATGGAATGTACGTGGATGAAAATGGAATGTACGTGGACGGAGGGGGCATGTATATGGACGAAAATGGCATGTACATGGATGAGAATGGCATGTACCTGGACGGCAGTATGTACCATGAAGGCGCCATGGGCATGGCGCAATACGGGGAGGAGGACGAGACAGACTTTGGGCAGGACAGCATGCAGCAGGCACCGCGCAGACCCCGACCCCCGAAATCAGCCCCCCCGGGCAAAAGGGGAAAGGCCTTGAAGACGCCCAAACGGCCTCAGTCAGGAATCGCCAACCGCAAAAACATGGTAAGCTTCTGACAAGTAGTGTGAATAGTCCTGAAATAGTTTGCTACACTTGTGACTCATAGCTGCAATAATATAAGATTGAACTGGCTTCGTCTCAGATCTGTACTGGCTGAGCTGACGTGAGTTTACCTGTGATCTGAGTCAGTTTTAATGAGTATTACTTTTCTCTATTTTGTGAAGCTGGATTTTGATTTTTGTTTAACCTCTATGCTATGGCCTCTATTGTTACAACTATTTTGGTAGACATGCAGGGTAACATTAATCTTCAAGGCATGCATGCAATTAATTGTAGACTTAGGAGCTGATCAAACTTAATGATTAAAAAATCTCTATCGCAGGTTTACTTTGATGGCTGTTTGATGCGCATATCTTCGGCCCAAAAGTGTACTCCCTGTTGTTTCTGGTGTATGTACAGTCAACAGCTGTCCAATCATCACAAAATCCATTGACTTTCCCAATTTTAGGCTGCCCTTCCTAATGCTCCCAAATTTCCATAACAGCTGTTCCTAGTGAAAGTGTCTCTGTGTTAACTATTTATAAACGACATTTTGCAGGTCCTCTCATATTTCAATTAGACAAAAAAATCTTTCCAATTATAGTAAGGACTTTACATTCATTAGTATTCAGTCATTAGAGAATTGACATTCTTTGAGTACTTACAGATGCACACTTGGCCCTGCCATTCATACTGCAGGTTATTTATGAACAAAGATGGTGGAATGATGACTGCCAGAAGCTTCAACTCACTTCACACAGCAGTGTGCCCAGGCCCGCTTCTCAGAACATTTTACCGTTTCGCTTTCTGGAAGAGTAGGCCATTAGGTGCCGGTGGGAACGAATGACAAAATTGACAAAACTGCATACACAAGAAGACTGGATTTTAAAAAGCACATTCTATTATCCTCGAAATAAAGGAGTGAATAAATAAATAGATACTCTGTACGCGCTGAGTGATTGAAAACCACTGCCTTTCAAAGTTGCTTTATGAATCTGCCCAAAATTCCCTGATTTTTACCATGAATATTGACTTTTCTCTGACCAAAGATTCTGCCAGCCTGTTTTCAAAGCTGCAAAGCCAGCCCTGGCTTTTTTCACCACTGTCATATCTGGATTATAAACTATGATCAAAGGCGGTAATAAAAAACCAGTAGTGATGAAAGTAAACACAGTTTTTTCACCTAGTTTTAATACCAACGTTGAATATATGGCCGAATCGTCCGCAAACTTTTGCAAATCCCAACATAGTTTAGCCCTTGGATTTAACTTTCAGTTCAGTGAGAAGAAATTCAGGCTGATCAAATCTATGTAGACCTACATCACAAGCAGCAACCATCCAAGTTCAAAGCAGCGAGCTGTATAATCTCACTGAAAAGTAACACTCGCAAATGCATGCTTTGATATCCAGCGGATTACATGCAAGAATGTTGTGATGGACCTACCACACATGTAGACAGCAGGTCAGTCTGTTCACATGTGTACTTTGAACTAGCAGTTGCAGCACACCCTTTCTGACAGGGGAAGCAACCAGAGTCACCCTAATATGCAATGAACTTGTTCATCCTGTCACGGTTAGTTTTCTTTAGTTTATTTGAAACTGGTTTGATTTATTTGTTTTATTTTTGAATAATTTTATTTTATTTTACCTTACTTTCTTTTTTTTTCTCCACATTTTTGCAACTTTTTTTTGTCGTTAAATTTGATTAATGAAAAGCAAGATTTTGTGAAAAATTTTCTGATTATTTTTTTGTGTGTGGGTACATTTTTCTCATACAGGTGTATGTGTGTGAGTGTGTGTGTGAGTGTGTGTATGTGTGTGTGTACTTTTTTCTCCATGTCTTAATACTTTAATAAATGTATGTTTGAAAGGCGAGATTGTATGACTAGGCCAGGCCTGACATATCTTTTGTCCTACCTGCATTAAAGATAAGTTGTTCATTCATTCTCACCAGCCCTCTAGCAACGCCCAAGATGACGATGAGTTTTAAGAGGAGAGGACCAGTTGGTAAAATTCAACCCATCCTACCTGTTTATGCACACCATTTGTGTCACCCATGCAATTCCCCCCACTTCCAGTGCTTGGTGCTGTGTGGGTGCTTGTTGCAGAAAAACACAAAAGCTTGGTGTGGCCTCTCTCTCTCTCTCTCTCTCCTCTCTCTCTCTCTCTCTCTCTCTCTCTCTCTCTCTCTCTCTCTCTCTCTCTCTCTCTCTCTCTCTCTCTCTCCCCCCCCCCCAAGACTACGTGAAGTTATATTTCATTTTCTTCATTTTTTTCATTCTCTTTGGATTGTATTGTGGCCAAAGGCCGAAGTACAATAAATCCGTTCAGTGTTCACACACACACACACACACACACACACACACACACACACACACACACACACACACACACACACACACACACACACACACACACACACACACACACACACACACACACACACACACACACACACACACACACACACTGACCATGACTATGATTACAAACTTCCACGCGCGCAAATCACTATGTCAATGTGAAATGCTGTTGGCAAACAGAGGCAAAAGAATTTTAAATTAAAATATATGTGATAAAGTCAGATAAGGAGTGATGTAACTGAGATACAGGCCAGTTACTTTGTTTTAAACATGTTTAATTCGATGATCAGAACAAAACTGTACAGTTTATTATTTTGAGCAACAGCAAGTTAACAGCTTATATTGCAATCTAATGGAAACATTTTAACAAACAAAAGCAATGTCAGAGAAGTTATAAAACGTGACATTTTAGCAGGAACAAATTCAAAATTAGTAATCGATGTTATCGCAATCAGATTGCCATATCAAAAAAGACATAATCACAAAATATATACAAACACAGAGAGGAACTATTAGATATGACAGCAAAACTGTAAATAAATGAAAGCCGGTCAACACAGTTAGATATGAAATAACTGCGCCAAAGAAAACATGAGCATAAAAAGATCAGAAATCATCAGAGACAACAAACCATGATTTCATCATTGAAAGCTAAACAAAAACGAAAACTTTTTTTTTCCAAGTTTATGTTAAAAGCAAACTTTATTTTATTGCAAGTGACGTCTCATGTAGTAAAGAATGGTTTGGGAGGGGGGTAATTAGAGGGAGGGATGGTAATTTGGTCGTTTGTAATAGGGTTTAGTTTTAATTGTTTACTTGCTTTTTGCTTGTGCTTTTTTTGTTCTTTTGTTTTGTTGGCTTTGGGGGGGGGGGGGGTAGCTGGTGTTGTTCTTTTCGTGGAAATGGTTTGTTTTTTGGGAAGTAAGGACGACAATATTTAGGGTTCTGTTTTGTTTTGTTTTGTTTTGTTTACTTTAGGGAAGCTCTTTCTTTCTTTCTTTCTTTCTCTGTGGATTCTTTTTTTTGGATGGGTGAATCGTAGAGGCTTCTGTTTTTAGATTTTCTGTTTGCTATTCGATTTCATTTTAAAACAGAATCATTACCTACTCACTGCTCTAATTATCTTCCTAGCTATACATCATATTAAGTCACAGTCGAAGGTGTTTTCTTCTTCAGGAGGATATTTCCAGGCGTTTTTGGTGGTGGGGTGGTGTGGTGTGGTGTGTGGTGGTGTGGTGGTGTGTGGTGGTGGTGGTGTGGTGGTGGTGGTGGTGGTATTGTTTATTTGGGGTTTTGTTTGGATTTTGTTTAATCCGATTTTCTTTGTCTTTATTTTCATTGAAAGCAAAATAATGCTATGAAAAAGAAGTAAAGAATACTGATGTATGACTTAATCTTTGATGCTTATGTTAGCATGAATTATCAGACCATTTCAGTTCTGTCAAACCAGAGATTTTATGTATTAACTTATTACGCTAAATTCTCTAAAAGAAGTATATACATTATTTTTCATAAGTGATCTGTAATGAAGCGTAAAGTAAAACAAGTTCAGTCAATTGCTATTTTCTATGAAATTTACTTTTTTAAAAACTCTTTAAATTTTGTAACTAACTTCTCATCTGAGGTTTCTTTTTAACTTATTTTTTCATAGCTATTTACGATGGTTGTTAATGCCATTGTTAAGTGTTAAATTCTCCTCTTTCTTGTTTCAATTTTCTTTTCTTTCTTTCTTCTTCCTTGCCTCCTCTTTTTCTTTTTGTTCTTGTTGTTGTTCTTTTTCTTCCTTTTTTTTTGTTTCCTTCTTCTAGTTGTGTTTCTTTCTTTCTGTTTTCATTATTTATTTCTTTTTTATCTTTTTTCTTTGTTTCTCTCTTTTTTTCTTTCTGTATTCATTCATTCGTTCTTTTCCAATTATCTTCTTTTCTAATGCTGCTCCTTCTTTTCTAATGCTGCTCCTCTTCTTTTTCTAATGCTGCTCCTCTTCTTTTAATGTGCTTTTTCTAATGCTGCTCTTCTTTTCTATGCCTCCTCTTTTTTTCTAATGCTGCTTTCTATGCTGCTCTCTTCTTTTTCTAATGCTGCTCCTCTTCTTTTTTCTAATGCTGCTCCTCTTCTTTTTCTAATGCTGCTCCTCTTCTTTTTCTAATGCTGCTCCTCTTCTTTTTATAATGCTGCTCCTCTTCTTTTTAATGCTGCTCCTCTTCTTTTATGCTGCTCCTCTTCTTTTTCTCATGCTGCTCCTCTTCTTTTTCTCATGCTGCTCCTCTTCTTTTTCTCATGCTGCTCTCTTCTTTTTCTATGCTGCTCCTCTTCTTTTTCTCATGCTGCTCCTCTTCTTTTTCTCATGCTGCTCCTCTTCCTCTTCTTTTTCTCATGCTGCTTCACTTCTTTTTTCTAATGCTGCTCCTACTATCCATGCTTCTGTGAAGCGTGTGGCTTTCCCTACTGTCTGAAGAAAACAACGTGTTCGTTCTTCTCCACAGAGCAAAACCACGGTACCAGACGTCAGTTCTGGTGCCACTGACAGACACCCCACTGGAGCAGACTGGGCACAACAGGCAGGAGAAGATGAATGAGTTTTTCCACTTTTCAAGGCAAGGCTGTGCTCAGTGAACCCTGTGCATTGGTCATCAGTCTGTGACTTCAGGATGTTCTGAAGTCTGGAGAATGACAAGAATATTTTGTTGGGTTTGATTTTTTTTTTCCTCTGGTTTTGTTACTCCTTGTCTGGGGAAGGGGTGGGGAGTGAGTGTGTGAATGGTGCGTAAGTGGGTAGGATAGATTTATTCCTTTTTTCTAGTTTTTTGGAAGATAACGGAATTAGCTAGCATTCATATCATGTGCTTTTTATATCCAGTCCCTGTATGCATACGGTTTTGTAAATTCTTTCATCTGTTCCCACTGGCAAACAATGGCCAACTCTTCCGAGATTTTAACATGTGTGCGAGATGTTCTGCGTGCGTTCACACACAGGACCTCTGTATATAGTCTCATCTGACGGGTGATTGTGTGTGTGTGTGGTGTGTGTGTTGTGTGTGTGTGTGGTGTGGTGTGTGTTTGTGTTGGGGAGTGTGTGTGTGTGTGTGTGTGTGTGTGTGTTGTGTGTGTGTGTGTGTGTGTGTGTGTGTGTGTGTGTGTGTGTGTGTGTGTGTGTGGTTTGTGTGTGTGTGTGTGTGTGTGTGCTTGCCTTGCTTTCGTACTAACTTGCATATGAAGTTGGAGGGTGACGAATGCCAGAAAACATCCCTATCTTTGCAGTTTTTGTTATTTCTTCCATAGTGTGATATATTTTCTGTTGTGTGGTATATTGTATAATTGGGTCAGTTCTATATAGATAGTAATGTGATACCGTTGATAAGGCTTCATGGATCATCATTATCGTCAATCTTGTTCTTGTGTTGTTGTCGTTGTGTTGTTGTTGTTATCGGGATTATCATTATCATCATTGCATTTGTTATCCTTATTTTTTTGTTCCTGGGCTAGAGCTCCTAGGTTCAGCAATGGTGAGATTTTTGCGTGGGCGACTTTTTTTTTCACCCACCACTTAGGTAACCTCATTCCACCTTCGGGATATTACTTTCATTGTTATTATTATCATCATCATCATCATCAACATCAAACATAAGTAGTAGTAGTAGTAGTAGTAGTAGTAGTTAGTAGTAGTAGTATAGTAGTAGTAGTAGTAGTAGTAGTAGTAGTAGTAGTAGTAGTAGTAGTAGTAGTAGTAGTATCGTTGTTGTTGTTCTTGTTCTTGTTCTTGTTATCATCATTGTTGTTGTTGTTATCACTATTATTATCATCATCATCATCATCATCATCATCATCATCATCATCATCATCATCATCATCTTCTATCATCATTGATATTAAAGGCATGACTGGTTTTGCTGCTTAAGTCATCGTTTACTGTTCCTTCACTTGTTCTCCGTCATCCACTGTCATTGCGGTGGTCATTGTGGGATCGGTGGTCAACCTCTAGAGGCAAACGCACCGGCCTAGATAACGAAAAATCCGGGTTCGAAGTGTGTAGTGGTTCGATCCCCGTTTGGGCCAGAAACTTTTCCCCCATCAGCTAAACCGTGAGTGGTGGTCTGGGTGCTAGTCTTTTGAATGAGACGATAAATTGATGTCTATGTATGCAACACGAATTTAGTGCACGTAAAAGAACTTACGGCAACAAGAGAGTTGTCCGCGGTAATTTTTTTTTTTTAGAAAAAAGTTACTCTGATAGAGAAACAAATCCACATGCAGACAGGAAAAGAAAAAATATGGACGGTGCTGCTCTTGTGGCGACACGTCTCCTCGGGGAGAGCAACTCGAATTCCACGCGAATAAACTATGCCGTTAAAGTTGTAGTAAATTCAATACAGTGCAATACAACTGTATATGTGTGTAAAGATTAG
>CM060316.1:77783352-77798352 GCA_030674155.1 Stramonita haemastoma | reverse complement strand
TGGGGTGGTGTGATGTGTTGTGGTGTAGTGTGTTATGTTGTGTTGTGTTGTGTTGTATTGTATTGTATAATATTCAATGTATTGTATTGTATTGTGCACCACTTTCAATCACGGTAGATTTCCATTCGTGAATTCCTGGCAGCTCTCTGCGGGGTGAGACATCACCACAGGATCACCGCCACTCCTGTTTTTGTCATAGTTTTCCTGCCTGTAGTATAGCAGTTTATTCCCCTATAAGGACAACTGTCTTGATACTGTGCAGTCCTTTACGTGAGCTAAATGTGCGTTACACACGGAACCTCGGTTTCTTGCTTCAACCGAAATACTAGCACCCAGACAACCACAGAAGACGTATTAGTTGGGAGATAAAGGTCCGGTTCTAACAGGATCGAACCTGCGACTTGTCGTTTTCTAGACGAGTGTGTTCCCTTTAAACCAACGACCTATTTTCATTTTTCAATAGCATTAGCACCTTCTGGAAATTCCATGCTAGGAATCCCCTCTTTTCTATCCTTCTCTTTGTTTTCTGCCTTGTTCCTTTCTTCCTGTCACCTCCTTGTCTTTTTTTTGTTGCCTTCTTGATCCATTCTCTTACCACCTTTTTCCCATAAAGACTTAAAAGATAACAAGTATCTCCCATGCCGAAGTCAGATGCCCTGGGCCTGACTCATCAGGCGCTTAACGGCAGCGCGATGCATTTTCGCTCATATGACAGACAACAATAGTTGCTGTCTTCTTTGTCGAACGGGTTAGCCTAGTAGTCAGAACATTGCGCTAGCAATTTGACGACCCGGGTTCGATTCCCGGTCGAGGAGATTTTTCTCCTGGAGTTAACATCAATGCCGACTCCACTCTCCCCAAAGTCCTTCGGATGAGACTATAAACCGAGGCCCCGTGTGCGAACGCACGCAGAACATCTTGCTCACACGTTAAATTCTGTTCCGCTTTTCGTAAGAGTAGGCCATCGTGTGCCGGTGGGAACAGATGACATTTACAAAAATGCGTACACACGGGGACTGGATTTTTTTTTTAAAAAGCATATGATTGCTTATTCCATTATCCTCGATATAAAAGATTTAAAAAACGCTCAGAGAGCAACTCTTGTTGACCTAGTTGCTGTTTGAACAGTTCAACGAAGAAGAATATCCTTCCTTGATAGTGGCCTACATACTGGGTAGTCATGGGATTTGCTCTGACCTCAACATATTGCAAGCCCCCTCCCCTCCCCTCCCTCCCCCTCGTCTTTCGTCGTTTTTGCTCCAGACACATGGTTTCTGTCAGGGTTATTGACGTCTTGCTTAACGTGCGATGACATATATGACATGTTCGCTCACCGAGGTTTGTCCAACAGGTAATCTAACATATCTCCGATTTTCTACATTTTGATCAAATGCAATTTTTTTCACTGTTTTCTTCTAACCGTGCTCTGTGAATCAGAAGTTCACATTTGGACGAACAGAACATAAAATATTCGATCTTCCTGAGTCATTATTCAAACCTAAATTGGTAGTTTTTTTCTAACTTTCGAAATGGGTTGCTGTGTTGAATTAATCATCTATGTATGCATGGCACTACGAACGACCTCCAGCGAATAATCTTCAACCCCATTTCCTTCCTGTATCTAAATAGAGTGACTTGACTGACTTCCCTTTAACTCCCTGAGGAGTGGTTGGGACACAGCACTGGAAGTGTGTTGACTGCATCTGTGAACGGGAGACATTGGGGTGTCAAAAATCGTTTCATCCAATCCATTTATATTGTTTACACAGGCCATCTCGAGGCCGTCACCTCCTTAAATGTTAAATCTCAGAAAAGAAAACTGTGCAACAATAGATTAAAACGGAGTACAAAACCAACTCTACTAGTAGTCCTTCCTTGTATCGACACCCTGGTCAACCATAGGGGTCAGTCAACCCAAGGTGGGAATAAGATCATTCCCCTATCCACTCTTCCGCAGCCTCTGTGTGTGTGTGTGTGTGTGTGTGTGTGTATGTGTTGTGTGTGTGTGGGCGCGCGCGCGCACATGCGTGCGGTGCGTGCATATGTCTCTTAGTCCCTCTGTCTATCCATATGTCTGTGTGTGCATGTGGTGTGTGTGTGTGTGTGTTGTGTGTTTTGTGTGTGTGTGTGTGTGTGTTGTGTGTGTATGTGTGTGTGTGCTTGTCTGCCTCTTTGAGAGACAGAGAGAGTGAGAGAGAGTCTGCGTCTATGTCTGTCTGTCTGCCCCCCCCTCTCTCTCTCTCTCTCTCTCTCCTCTCTCTCTCTCTCTCCTCTCTCTCTGCCCGTTTCTCTGTGTGTGCGTGCTTGCTTGCGTGTGTGCGTCGGCGCCATCTGAAAACATGATTGAAGGAAAGTGGCAGGATGGATAAGACGTTCGCCTGCCAACAAGTAAACCATGAGGTTCTCGGTTCGTACCCAACCTCTCCCTTTCTTCCCAATTTGACGAAAAAATCGAACTGAATGTCAAAATCAGTCGGATGAGACTATAAACCGAAGCCCCGTGCGCGAACGCACGCAGAATATCTTATGCATATGTTAAAACCCCGTTCCGCCTTTCGGAAGAGCAGGCCATCGTGTGCCGGAAGAAGCGGATGACAAAATTATAAATAAAACCAGCATGCACACAGGTGTCGTGTTTAGACACCATCCCTGACAAAAATCGGGAAGTTGGAGTCCCAGGGCAGCTCGGGGCTGTATATGGGAACGTTCTGGTGGCTCCTGCGACGGTACTGGAACCATTCGTATTGGTCATCGTCTTTCCAATGGATCATTCCAGTGGCGTGGGAAGGGGGGGGGGGGTCCTGTTGCATGGGTAACAGATTTCCCTCCATACTTACTTATTCAGGCTTTGCGCTCTAAAGACTAAGGCGTAAGTCCATAGTCTTCTGAGACTGATGGGTGTGCCTACATACTACTACTACTACTACTACACTGCTGCTACTACTACTACTAACTGCTGCTGCTGCTGCTGCTTATGCATACTATGTGTGGTGAGAGTGAGATACCAGTGTGGATATCATATATATATATATATATATATATATATATATATATATATATATATATATATATATATATATATAAATGATATGTAAGTTTGCATGTGTGTCCATATCTAGATTAACCTCTGTGTGTGTGCATGTGTGTGTCTGTGCGTGTACGTGTGTATGCTTGTGAGATTACCAACACGTGCTTAGCTTTCTATCGAGCACCCACAGTGTCAGCTGCCGCAGACGTGACTGGGGCTAGGCTACAATCGTTCCCATTATATTTTATGTAGGCCCGGGCCTTGTCCCTTTCACTTTCCCTACCCAACTCTACCCTACCCCCACACTCTGCTATGCTGGGTCAGCCTTTGTCGTCCCTGTGCAATATGTCTGCTCTCTTTCACACTCCCCCATAAATTCTAAAAATAACGTTCACTGCGGTTGTCGGGGTTTTTTGTTTTATCTGTATCACATTGTTTTGAACACCTCTTGTGTGTAGACGAGAGGATACCAGTATGACGGTGTTATTACACCTTCAACAGATGGTCCCTCGTCCGTGCGTGTGCTAGGCTACTACATCCCTACACGAGTGTGTACATACATACCAAGGGGGTTATTTTAATGGGGTTTTTTTTCCATCAGGTTGATATCATCATGATATGTTGCATTGGTGGTGCTGGTCCGCTAAGCTAACCTTCCGCCAAAGATTTTCAGTCTCGCTGTTTTGTATGTCACAGAATGAAAATGACTAACACACTATGCAGAAGACTAGCGGCTGGCTAACCTGGAAAGAGCCAGAGAGAGAGAGAGAGAGAAAAGTGAACATGAAGTGGATGAAACGTGTTTGTTGGGGAGTAGCCTCGCTAGTATAGTTTTGGATTCGTTCATGATACTGAGATGATGTGGTTCACTGTTATGTTGTGATCTGATTGAGGACCCTGTGAGTGTGTGTGTGTGTGTAAGGTTTTGAGAAATGTTGTGTTTGGATAAACAAAGACAGGTACCGACCAAAATGAGGCTGGCGTGTGAAATTCAGTCGATGTAAGTATGGATTGATTCTCTCTCTCTCTCTCTCTCTCTCTCTCTCTCTCCCCTCTCTCTCTCTCTCTCTCTCTCTCTCTCTCTCTCTCTCTCTCCAATTGTTTCTCATTGCTATGATTTTTTTTTCTCTTTTTTGTTATTGTTATAGAAGGCTGGATATAAAAAAAGCAATTGTCATGCTTACTCTATCACCTTCTGAAAATGAAATTAATTCAATTCAATTCAATTCTCTCTCTCTCTCCTTTGTTTACCTGTTTATTTTTTTTTTGTAGTTGTGACTCTGTGTACAGTAGTGGTGACACTTAGGCCTAATACATAAGTATGAGTTCGCATACTAAGTGGTATGTTCGTGCGAAAAGATGTATGTGTCTGTAGTAGTCTTCAATTTTACGTCCTTCCACATAAAGTGATACCGGTATGTATGTGTGCGTGTGCTTGCATGCCTGTGTGTGTATGTGTGTGTGTGTGTGTGTGTGTGTGTGTGTGTGTGTGTGTGTGTGTGTGTGTGTGTGTGTGTGTGCAACATTGAATCGTTATACATTACATCGTATCTCGATACACTTGTAACATTACATACCAAGAGACAGACACTAAAGTCAAGTGGTTAAGGACCATTCGGATTCATTCTCATGGGTTCGAATCTCGGCAGAATCTGGTCAATCAAGAATAAGGATCTTTACGATCTCCCAGGTCAACTTCGAGTGCAGAACTGCATGTGCCTTAATTCTCTCCATGTATATATATACATATATATGCAGAAGATCAAATGTGCACGTTTAAGATCCTGTGAGTTAAATCAGTTTTCAGTGGGTTACGGAAACACAAACATACCCCGAAGTCGGAATGAGGCTACCATTATGGTGGACAAAAATGATCACAAGCTCACATACGCAAATTTTCACCTTTGGTGCGCCACGGAGCTCTTGCCGAGGAACACCCCCCCCCCCTCCCAAAACACACACACACACACACACACACACACACACACACACACACACACACACACACACACACACACACACACACACACCAATAGCACAATAAAGCAGAATAAGAAATGTATTAGTCCGAACAGATTCTCGGAGGGGATGCCGGGGGCCTGTTAGTATAAATAGCATCCCCACTTTCTGGAAATTATGTGCTAGGAATTCCCTCTTTTCTATCTCTCTCTTTGTTTCTGCCTTGTTCATTTTTTTCTTGTCAACTCGTTTTTGTCTGTTTTCTGCCTTCCTAGTCCATTCTCCTGCCTTTTCTCCAGAATGACTTAAAAGATTTTTTCTCCCACGCCCAAATCGGATGTGCCGGGCCTGACTAGTCAGGCGCTTGACAGCAGCGCAAAGCATTTCCCCTCATGTGACAGATAACAATAGTTGCTGTCTGAGTGTTCGACGAAGAAGAAGAAGTCCGAGGAAATAGAATGCGAGGAGAATGATATCCTGAGAAATAAAGGTGTGCTGTCACTACGATTATTTTCTGTGTGGGTGCCAAAAACAGAAAAGTAATAATAGAGATGACGAAGCGGAAAACAGGCCTCACAAAGTAAGCCGAGAAAAGGTTACTGAAGCTTTATAGTATAAGATAAAAAATATATATATATATTTTACAGTCTATTGGTGTGTTTGCGAGAATAACATTTTTCAAGGAATTGATTGTGCACACGTTCATAACAAATGTATAAACTGCATAATTCCTATAGAAATACGAATAACCATATTGGACAGGAAGAATTCTGAAAGATGTATTCATAAAAAGGTAAATACCCCATACATGTGGAACGACATGAATTAGCTCTTTTTCTCAAGGCTTTGCATAAGTGGGAAGCTAAATTGCCAATGATATGAAGATTGCTGCATACGATGACTAAACAGAGTCTTTATACTGCAGGTTGGTTAGTTTACTTTGCCTGGGTATATTTTACATAATGTTAGCATGTAAATCAAACAGCATCCTGTAAGATTCGAATGGTAGTCTGTGTGTTTCCATGTTCAAAATTGTAAACCAGTACCTAACACATGTAGCAGCAGGAGCATTTGAAAGAGGACATTTGTTTGTTTCACTGTAGATATGGTCTTTTGATACTTGCCTATACCCATCAAAATTGCTTCAAAGCACACAGATGCACTTACTCACTTTGTTTTGATGCTGCATTCAAGCCTCAAATTTCAGAGCCATATAGGACTATGGGCTGTATTTTTGTGGATCAGATATCTTGAAAAACAAATTAAATGAATAATTATCTAAATACGTAAGCTGATAGAAAGAGGACACGAGAGACAGCGACTACAAACAAGCAGACAGACACAGGAGACAGGAGACACGTGGTTCGCCAAGAGACACTACTCAAATGACAATCATGAAAAAACGTGTCCCTCAAGTGCGTTTTATATTTGAGGTGAGAGTCCCGTCCCATACGAAAAATTTTGTTATGAGAAAACCTCAGATTAATCTCCTCTCGATTTCCCCGTCACCAGAGCTGCTGCAGGTTGCCACCATCCACAAGGAAAAACTTACAGGGAAATCGGCTAAGGTTGTTTGCCACATGATTATTGCAACCAGCGGGAATGTTCTTCTCCTGTGTCGGGACTTCAAACACGTTTGTACATTCGGAACGTCAGTCAGTCACTCACTCACTCACTCAGTCCCATGTCCCAAAGGACGTAGGGGGGACATGAGAGAAGACGCAACAGAGATCTTTTTCCATGCTTCACGATCCTGTGAGGCTAGTAGGAGGTGTTGTAGGGGTTGGGCGGTCCAGTCTTTGATGTTGTCAACCCATGATTTCTTTTGGCGGCCTCTTCTTCTCTTGCCCTCGACTGTTCCTTGCAGGATGGTTTTTGCTAGGGTGTTGTGTCTTGTGGTGTGACCAAACCACATCAGCTTTCTCCTCTTTATGGTGGAGAGCAAAGGCTCTTGGGGGCCCACACGCTTTTTGATTTCTTCTTTCACATAGTTATTGGTCTTGTGTTCTTTGTATGATATTTTGAGAAGTCTTCTGTGGCACTTGTTCTCGAATGCTTGGATTCTCCTCTCTAACTCTGCTGTCAGAGTCCATGATTCACAGCCATATAGGAGGATAGATATCACGAGGGATTTGTAAAGGTGGTATTTGGTGCAGAAGCTGATGTTGTTGCTTCTGATGATCTTCTCGAGTCTGACTAGAGCAGATGTTGCTCAGTCAGTGTCAGAGAGAGAGAGAGATTGAGAGAGAGAGAGAGAGAGAGAAGAGAGAGAGAGAGAGAGAGAGAGAGAGAGAGAGAGAGAGAGAGAGAGAGAGAGAGAGAGAGAGAGAAAATGAATTTGTTGCTCAGATGTGTCAGTCACTAACTATTCCCAAAATGTCCCCCAGAAATACACCTTCAGTGCCGGTCAAGAAATGTCAGTGATTATTTTCAAAATAGCATCCTTTCCCCGTTGGGATGCTGGGGGCCTGTCAGTATAAATAAAATCCCCAACTTCTGGAAATTCTGTGCTAGGAATTCCCACTTTTCTATCCCTCTCTTTGTTTCTGCCTTGTTCCTCTTCTTCCTTTTCCGTCCTTATTGTATGTTTTCTGCCTCCTTGGTTCAGTTTCCTGCCTTCATTCCAGAAAGACTTAAAAGATAACAGTTCTCTCCCACGCCGAAGTCCTGTGCGCTGGGCCTGACTTCTCAGCCGCTCAACGGCAGTGCAAAAGACAGACAACAATGGTTACTGTCTGAGCGTTCGACAAAGAAGAAGAAGAAGGAGACAGCATCACTTTTGTTTAAATAATTATCAACGTATCCAGTTGGGGATTCTGCATTTGTTGACTTATACCTATATCTTTTTATTTTAATTCATAGGTTTGACTGTTGTCGGTGGTGATGGTGATTGGTGGGGTAGGGGGTTGCTATTTTCTTTTTTCTTTTTTTTTCTTTTTGATATCTATATTCCCTAATCAGGGCAAGGGCCGGATGAAAAAAGTATGGAATACTTACTCTGTAACCCTTGAAAATCCATTAATTCATTCTCTCTCTCTCACGCTCTCTCTCTCTCTCTCTCACTCTCTCTCTCTCTCTCACTCTCTCTCTCTCTCTCTCTCTCTCTCTCTCTCTCTCTCTCTCTCTAACAATGTTGTAGCTAAGTATTTTTGGGTGGACTTTTCTTGGTTGCTAAGTTGTTTATTTCATTATGTTTCTTTGGTTGCTCTTTATCTATTAACGCTTCTCTTTTCTTTTATAATCAAAATCATTTTATTGTGGCTTCTGATTTTCGTCTTCTGAAAGTGTGCATTTTTATTATCTTATTATGTATAACGTCCTTATTCCTTTATGTTGTTTGGTACTGCATATAGTTTTACTGTTTAGTATCTTTTTATCTTGATGTTTTCACTGAAAAGGGCGGGGACTGGATGTAAAAAAGCACATGAGTGCTTATCTATTATCCTCGAATAAAAGAATTTTGCCTTGCCTTGCCTTGCCTTGTCTCTCTCTCTCTCTCTCTCTCTCTCTCTCTCTCTCTCTCCTCTCTCTCTCTCTCTCTCTCTCTCCTCTCTCCTCTCTCTCTCTCTCTCTCTCTCTCCTCTCTCTCTCTCTCTAAGACTATGGTTGATAGTGTAAAATGAATACTTTTGATTGAAGACCTTAACAGATACAATATTATGTTATGAAGAATTGGCCTCTTCCATTCATGTACTGCCAGCGAGATCATAGTTATTGCAGTAGGCTATGTGATGTATGCATAGATTTATGTCGTAATGTGGTGTGTTTGTGCATGTTTGTGTGCAGGGAAGGGGGGGGGGGCGATTTTTGGTGTTTTGATAAGAGCTGTTCGCTTACGTCATTAAATATTTCAGTCTTCAGTCTTCAGTCTCTCTCTCTCTCTCTCTCTCCTCTCCTCTCCTCTCTCTCTCTCTCTCTCTCTCTCTCTCTCTCTCTCTCTCTCTCTCTCTCTCTCTCAGGAAGCCATTGTACGTGCACGTAGGACTCACAGTACAGAGCCAGAAACAAAGCTTTCAGTCATTTCCGAAACAAGTCATGGAATGATGGAATGTCCGTCTCTCCGACAATTCGATCTGGGGCCTCACAGCCCACCTGGTGGTAACAATGATTGGAACAGAACCCATGTAAACCGTAGCGCTTTTTATTGAGTTTCGTGATCCAGGAACAGCAAACAGACACTGGTGTGATGAGCCAACCCTCAAAACACAGATGGAGACAGTCTCAGCATAACATCTGCAGCATCACAACATGGTCATGTAGGCTTTGGCACTTTTTTTTTTACCCCAACAGGTGAACTAGGCTTTGGCCTGGGTCAGATTGTCAGAAATGGTGACGATAATCAGACCAGCCGCCATGGCGCAGTGGTTAGCGCCTTGGATTCCGGACCGGAAGGTCGTGGGTTCGAATCCCATAAGTCATAGGGATTTTTTCGGGCTCCGGCCGGCTCCTACCCAGAGTGAGTGTGCTGTGGGCTCAGTGGGGAGACTGGGACCACACAGTCGAGCTTCATCCACTTTACGGATGCGAATTTGAGAGTGTTGCTCAAATTACCTGACCAACACTGCAGGTGTCTGTATCTCTCGGGCCTGGTTGATGCCGGGATATATTATGATAGTAAGCGTAGAGAACAACCCTGTCAAGTAGTTCAAAGCGGATGCACCTCCACAGCAGCAGCATTACATCATCCTCATCATCATTGATAATCATGCAATAATAAAAATTGCCTCTGATTCGGTGGCCTCCGTTGCTCTGGTCTCATGGTGACCTCAGATTCGGTTTCCCCATACGCTTCTGTGCCTGTGGTGAATTTGTGTCAAAGCCTTTGGGGTTGGAGGTTCGCGGGGAGGCGGTCGTTGGAGGGACGTTGTGGGGTCGCCACCTTGGGTGGGTGGCTCACTCAGTCTGGCTCCGCCGACTGAGCTAATACTGTCAATAGTAGGGGGCTTAGTAGGTGGTGTCCTGCGTATGTTAGCTCAGAACAGGCACCACTAACACCACCAAAGTGACCCAGCAGAAGTGCAGGGCCCCTCTGGCTGGTGGCCCCGCGGTGGCCTGATATTGATCGACTCCCTGTGGACTCCCGACCCCGGGGGTGAGACACAAGGAATCTGGGTATACTGCATGAAATGAGCGGCGTGGGAACAGCAGTACGGGAACGTCACAGAAGACGAGGCAGCAAACAAAAAAAATGGTGACGATAATCTTTATTTCCAAGGATAGCAGAGTGTTGGTTGTTAGTTTAGATTACTTTTCTTGTGGTGGTTTTCCCCCTGACTCAAATGTAGAGGGCGTGGTGAGCTGTCAAAATGGCGAGCAGTTCATCATCTTTATAATAAATCTGCATCCTATCACATCCAATCCAATCATGTTGTCTATAATTATCGTCGGCATGTGGTTTTGCAGTAATCAAGAGTTACTAACATCATGGTTGCAACAGTATATAACGTTATTCATTCAGCCTTCTTTGAAGAGACATAGTCTATATAATAATAATAATAATAATAATAATAATAATAATAATAATAATAATAATAATAATAAATAATATATATAAAAGATAAAGAGTCAGAGACAGACAAACAAAAACAGATGGAAAAACAGAGTATATCTGCTCTTAATAAATTTATCTTATTCTTCTATTTCGATGATAATGGAATAAGCCTCATGTCTTTGTTACATCAAGTCCCGGGTTGTATGCAGTTTGGTAAATTTTTGTCATTTCCCATCGGCACACAATGGCCTACTCTTGCCAAAACTGAAACGGTTTGAACGAGTGCGCAAGATGTTCTGCGTGCATTTGCAACGGGACCTCCTCGTTTACATTTCATCCAAAAGACGTTTGGGGGAAGCGGATTACCACTAATGTTAACTCTGTTGTTACCACCAAAAAAAATTTAACCCTTTGGTTACAATACCTCATCCCGTTTCCATGTCTGTGTGGACAGAGCCCGGAGGATGCAAGGTCGGGTCAGCAAGGACGACATGAGGCAGCAGGTTGCCCAGGTCACCTTAGAGATCCACAAACTTCGGGACAACGTCCACGACCTCAGGGAAGTCTTTGAAGAACTCGAGAACTTGTGAGTGCTCGTTTTTAGTGGGGCTTTCAGGCTGGGTAGGGTTTGGGTGTTGTTTTAGGGTGGATGTTGTTTAGGGGGGGGGGGGAGGAGGTAGTGTGTTTGGGGGTGGTTTTGTTTTGTTTGTTGTTTTCTTTTGTTTTGTTTTTGTAGTCGTTTGCTTTGGTTAGTTGGGTGGTTTTTAAGGGGGGGGGGGGCGAGTAGGGGGTGTTGGTAGAGGTTGGGTGGGTTAGAGTGGTGGGGAGCAGAAATCGTAGTAGTTTTGGTTGGTTGGTTGGTTGGTGTTGGTTGGTGATATTTGAGGGAGGAGGAGGGGGGTAAGAAGTCGGGAAAAGATGCAAGGGTTTTTTGATGTTGTGCGATTAGGGATGGGAAATGCCCATTTGCTATGCATCAAATATCTGAGAAATGGGAGAGGAGAAGAAAAGGTGTGTGTGTGCGCGCGCGCGCGCATGTGTGCGTTCCTGCATTGATACATGAATATGGTTTGCGTGCTTGTGCGTGCATATATAGATTTTTATGTTGTATGATAGCATTCTACCTAGGAAACTCAGCGTTTGTGTGTGTTTATTTATTTGATTCATTTATTTTTTATTTATTTTTATTCTTTTATATCGAGGGTCATGGAATATGCACGCATGCGCTTTTTTACATTCAGCCCCCGTTGTATGCAGTTTTGTAAGTTTTGTCATTTGTTCCCACCGGCACACAATGACCTACTTTCACAAAAGCGGAAACAGGATTTAACATGTGCGCAAGTGTTTGCGTGCGTTCGCACACGGGTTTCGGTTTATAGTCTCATCGAAGGACTTTTGGGGGAGTGGAGTGTGTGTGTATGTCTGTCTGTCTGTCTGTCTTGTCTGTCTGTCTGTCTGTCTGTCGTCTGTCTGTCTGTCTGTCTATCTGTTTGTCGGTCGATCCTCCATGCATGTATGTATGTGTCTGTGTGTGCACGAATGTGTTGTGCACATGTGCACTTGCTCTAATCCATGCATAAGTTCCTTTTTCTCTATACAGACAATCTCCCTCACAGACACACAAAGCATAATCGTATTTTGTTTTTGTTTGTGGTGGGTTTTTTTTGTAAACCCCAGTATTGAACCGAAAGAAACCCAACCTGCAACACAACACCAACGGCACGCAGAACGATAAAACAATATAAAAAAAACAACAACAAAAACCTTCAGACGTTAAAAACAAACAAACAAAAAAACCTTCAGACATAAAGAAAGAAAGAAACAAACAAATAAAACCTTCAGACATAAAGAAAGAAAGAAAGAAACACAACAAAAAACAGAAATAAAAACAGAAAGAAAGCAAAGAAAAGGGTGAGGTGAGGCACAGCTGGGAGGCGAGTGCATCATGTGTGTATTTAATTTATATATATATATATAATATAATATATAATATTATATTAATATATATATATATGTATGTATGACTTGGAATATAATTCAGCTTGCACATTCCATTGATCCCTTACAACCAGGCTTTCATGGAGGGAAGCAAACTGTTACTACACTTCTATTGACTGGTACGTCACGGGGCAGGAGAACAGATGGAGGGATAGCTAGGTAGGCTACAGGGCATCTTTTGGTAGACTGGTTATATATCACATTGATGATACTGGGTTAGGTTGGTGGGGTGGGGTGTGGTGGGTGTGGTGGGTGTGGTATTGTATTGCATTGTTGTATTGCATTGTGTTGTATTGTATTGTATTGTTTTGTATTGTTTTGTATTGTATTGAATATATCACTTTAAGTCACGGCAGATTTCTCTGCGTGAAATTCGGGATGCTCTCCCCGGGGAGAGCGCGTCGCCACAAGAGCAGCACCACTCATTTTAGTTTTTTGTGTGTGTTTTTGTGTTTCTTCATCTCACCTAACACTAAAACGACTTAGCAGCTAGCATAAATCAGACAGATTCTTCAGCTAAACAGATGCACTCTTTGTAGTCATGGCACAATGCCTGGCTTCATTACCATGTAGTGAACAGACATAAAAAGAAAAAACCACTGACAAGAATGTACCGATCCTAAAAAATGAAATATCCTATCCTGTACAGATAATAATAAAGAACAGTTATTTAAACTTTAAAGACCCCCCCTTATATAGCCAACATTCTGTCCAGGATCCGTACTAACCACTGGAGAACATGACTGACGGCATTTTAACTGGGCGCCAGACGTTGTGGGTACTTTTGCACACGGGACCTCCTTTATAGTCTTGTAGGGGGTGGAGTTGAAACTAACGTTAAACCCAAAAGGGAACAGCTCTTCTCTGGTAGGCCTAGCAACTTCAGTGGAGACTGGAACCTGCCTGCAACCTCAATTGCTGTCAGGTCATATAGAGGGGGACAGGATACCCTAGTGGTTAGTGTGTTGTGCTCACAATCTGACGTCCTCGGTTCGAGCCACTACTGATCTGCCCACTTAAGGGGATGTCTACCTTAGGTTAACATTAGTACTGACTCTACTCCCCTGAAACTCCTTGAGATGAGACGTAAAACCGAGGTCCACTGTGTGTGAACGCATAAAACATCTTATGCACACGTTGAAACCTGTTTTGCCTTTCAGAAGAAGCCATTAGTGTCGGTAATAACGCGCAGACGCTTTCGCGCCATACACACATACACAAAAAGAAAAGCAAGCAGAAAAAACGCATGCAAACTGGCCTTGTATTTAGACATTATTCCCAAAGTAGGGATGATGGCGAAACGGTCGCATACACAAAAATCTTACCATTGATGAATCTCGGACCTTTACCCGAAGAGAGAGAGAGAGAGAGAGAGAGAGAGAGAGAGAGAGAGAGAGAGAGAGAGAGAGAGGAGAGAGAGAGAGAGAGAGAGAGAGAGAGAGAGAGAGAGAGAGAGAGAGAGAGAGAGAGAAAGGCAAGGCAAGGCAAGGCAAGGCAAGGCAAGGCAAAATTCTTTTATTCGAGGATAATAGATAAGCACTCGTGTGCTTTTTTACATCCAGTCCCCGAGAGAGAGAGAGAGAGAGAGAGAAGAGAGAGAGAGAGAGAGAGAGAGAGAGAGAGAGAGAGAGAGAGAGAGAGAGAGAGAGAGAGAGAGAGAGACGCTGTGACTTCTAACCCATTTTAACCCAGCCTTACACAAACAAGCAAACAAAAGGAATCACTTACATGCATTAAAATGCTCCAGGCCAAAAGCTTTACCCATTACTGATGTAAGCTAAGTGCCAAGGCCTCTATATATAATGTTCTTATGCTTTGCAATGTTATATTGATATAGCTTCAGTCATGACAAACTCTCAGCATAGCAATCTGTGCTCTCCTTTCCAAAGAGAACAAACACCCTCAAGTCAGAGTATAGCTGCTTACACAACTAAATACTTGACAACCATTATACCCAGACTCCTTGGCATTTCATATAGAGATCACATCATTAATGAAGAAGTGAAAACTAGAATTAAGAATGCCATCGGTCCATATGAAGAGCTCCTAAAAGTGGTAGGCCTACGGGCACGTCACATGATCATCTGGACTGGCCAAGACAGTCTTACAGGGAACAGTAAGGAGAGGGAGACGAAGAGGCAGACGGAGGAAAGGATGGGAAGACATCATCAGAGAATGGACAGGCCTTGGGTGGAACCTACTACAGAGGGTGGAGGACCATGGGGAGTGGAGGAAGCTGGTTGCAGAATCTTTAGTTGTGCCCCCACAGTCCAAGGGACTATGGGATATCTGAAGGTGAAGGTGAAACCCAGATAGTGATATAGATCTACTTCCCATCCACTTTCTTCTTCTTCTATCCCGTAGTCTATTTAGACCGTAGGGGCGCCACGGAAGACCTCGCAACCAGCTCTCTCCATTTCCCTCTGTCCTCGACCTTTCTCAGGGTGTCACTCAGCCTGAGGCCCGTCCATTCTCGGATGTTGTCCTCCCATCTCTTTCTCTGCCTGCCTCTCCTTCTCCGCTT
>CM060316.1:77728352-77780852 GCA_030674155.1 Stramonita haemastoma | reverse complement strand
AGATCTGCATATTTTTCAGTCTTGTAGGCGTGAGACGCCTCCATCCTGTTCTCATATGGAACAGTCAGCTCTATCATGATCAGCTGCTTGGTTGAGTGGGAGTTGACTACTATGTCAGGTCTCATACCACTCTTGCTGATGATCTCAGGGTGGTTGTTCCATTCTGGGAGGTCTGCAGTGCACACCCAGTCGTCTGCTCCATCCAGCAGACTCTGCTTGCAGGTTCTGAATGGCACTGATGTTCGTGGCCATGAGTTTTTTCCTCCTGCCGTGAAGAAGGTTGCGGGAGCTTTTTGTGTCCTGATGTTGCCAATTGTGGAGCAGGTACTGAACCAGACTGCTTCTACAATCTCTTTTAGCACCTGGTTGTGCCTCCATGTGTACCTCCCTTGGGCTAAGGCTACCTTGCATGAGCTGAGGACATGTTCCACTGTTTGTTTTTCACGGCAGAGGGGGCATGCAGGATCGTCTGCTTTTCCCCACTTCACCAGGTTTGCATTTGATGGTAGCAGGTCATACACGGATCTGAGAATGAAGCTGATCCTGAGAGGGGCCATGTGCCAAATGTCATTCCAGGTGAGACTTTTTTTAAGCGCACTCTCCCATGTTGTCCATTGCCCTTGTTGGCTCTGCTGGACTGCTTTTTGGAGTCTCTTTTGGTCTTCTTCTTTCCTCATCTCTTGAATGACCATGTCCCGTTTGGCTTTTCCTTTTGCTTTTGACCACCATTCTGTTTTTGTTGACCCTAGTCCTTGTCTGTTGGTCTGTGTGTGTCCTGTTATCTCTCTGATCTTGAGACTTTCTTTGGCAGAGTTTATCACCTCCTGGACTTTCCATTTTCTGCCGGTCTTCAGCAGGGGCTTGATTTCTTCTACCACCTTGTCATCTGTGTCCTCTAACATGCTTTGAAGTCTGATTTTTCCTGCTTTATATTCTTCTAGGATGGATTTCAGTGGCAGTTTTAATTTTGCTTGCCGACAGTACAGCGCTATATCGGTGAGACAGGGTGGAACTCCAAGCCATTGCCTCGTGAATTTGTTGATTTTGGCTTCCATTGCCTCTACCGTGCTGGTGCAGATCTCATATATCAGTAGAGGCCATAGTAGTTTTGGGATCAGCATGAACTGCAGACACCACACCTTGTATTTGCCAGGGAGACCACACTGGTCAATGGTCTCCAAGCCTTCTTCCGCCATCTTTTTGGTTTCTTTGGCTCTTTGTGTGTCCTTCAGGGTGTCATCATACCACCTCCCAAGGCTCTTGACAGGCTCCTCTGTGACTGTTGAAATGGCTTGGTTGGCGACACTGAAGACCACGGATTCAGCTACTTTTCCTTTTCTCAGTGACAGACTCCGTGATTTCTTGGGCTTGAATTTCATCCTTGCTGAGGCGACAATGTCGTCCAGTCTTTCCAAGACATGCCATGTCTCACTTTCTTTGGATGAGACCACTGTTGTATCGTCCATGAAGGCCTTGAGAGGGGGCATCTTGAATCCATCACCGAGGTCCGTTTGGCTTGTGTTCCTGGTTGCTGCTTTCAAGATGACTTCCATTGCCAACACAAACAGTATTGGAGAAATTGCACAGCCCATTGCGATACCCACTTCCAGGTTGATCCATGCTGTTGTGTAATCCACACACACACACACACCACACACACACACACACACACACACACACACACACACACACACACACACACACACACACAGAGTAATATACTGGCAGTCACACTTGCAGCTGCTGAAATAGACATGTACCTTTCCGCCCTTTAATGGGGACTTAACTATTGCTTTTCAGAAAATCATTCTCCTAGCTTTCTATTTCCAGTGACAAACTGATTATGTTTCCGCGTTTGTTTGTTGTTGTTTTAATCTTTGCTACGCTGCTTCTACAAAAAACGATTGATGTATGGATAGTTTTGTGCTTTTCAGTAGAGTTTTATTTTATGTTTCTCATCACTTTACATAGTGCTCGTCAATTATCAGTGTTCTTTCTTTCTTACTTCTTCACACTGGGAACGGATGACAAAATTTACAATACTGCATACACGACTGAATGTAAAAAAGCACATAAATGTTTATTCCATTTTCCTCGAAATAAAAGAATTTTTTTTTAATCTTATGTCTGGGATGTAGACTCCAAACTAGTGGGACCTGTGTGCATAGGGACTTGTGCACTTCCAAAGAACCCACGACCGTTAAAAATCGGAAAGAGGAGGTGATAGGCTACCTCCCGACTGTCCAGGCTCGTTAGTTGGATCAGTTCCCAGTTGTATCCCCCGATGTTGTTTGCGGCTACCTTAATGGGGGGGGGGGGGGGGGGGGGGGTCAGTCGCGTACACAAAAATCTCAACACTGGTGAACATCAGGAGTTTTAGCCGAGGAACGAAAAAAAATGACACTCATCCTGTATGTATTCTCTCCTGAAGGAAACAATCGTTTAGTTTGTGCAGGATTTACCAGTCCTAAGTATCTTTTGTTTTGTGCCAGCTGGGGAAAGATACGGATGGATGGATGGATGGATGGATGGATGGATGGATGGATGGATGGATGGATGGATGGATGGATGCATGGATGCATGGATGGATGGATGGATGCATGGATGCATGGATGCATGGATGCATGGATGGATGCATGGATGGATGCATGCATGCATGGATGGATGGATGGATGGATGGATGGATGAATGATTCTTTTTATTCTCTTGTTTTAATATTTTGTTGATGTATGTGCTTATTAATACATTTTACCATGTTTATTTTCCTTTATGTGTATGGTTATCTATTTAGCTGTCTGTTTCCTTGTTTGTCCCTTTTCAGACTCCTTTCTCACTAACTTACCTACAGGCAGTGTACCTCGCTGGCTATCTATCTCTACACACTTTTGTTATTTCTTGGAGGTCCTTTTTTTCTTACTTTTTTTGTAATCTTCCTTTGTCTGGTATTTGGTTATAGTAACCACAATATCACTTTAAAAGACCGACTATTTACATCTTAACCAAGTTTGTTGGGCTGGGATTTTTTTTAACCAAATTGCTACCTGCCTATTCCCATGCAGAGCAGGTAAATATATTAGTAGGCCTGGGTGGCTTCTTCTTCGTGGAACGCTCAAACAGCAACTATTATAGTGAGCGAAAACGCGTTGCGCTGCCGCTAAGCGCCTGATAAGTAAGGCCCAGTGCATCCGACTTTGGCATGGAAGAGGATTGTCATCTTTTAAAACTTTCTGGAAAAAAGGCAGGAGAATGGATCAAAAGGCAGAAAATAGACAAGGGAGAAAGTTGACAGGAACGAAAGGAACAAGGCAGAAACTAAGAAAGGGATAGAAAGAGGGAATTCTTGGTACAGAATTTCCAGGTGAGGATGCTGTTTATACTGAAAGGCCCTTAGCAGCCCCACGGGGGAAACTGACGATCTGTTTCTTGACCAGTTTATCACCACCCCTATGTCCTATGTAGAGCAGGTAAACGCGCAAGTAGGGACACGTGGCTGTCTGTTCACGATTTTTAGTCTCATTAAAAACAACAGGAACAACAAAACTAGTAAGTCACTAAAAAGTAATATTCTCGACCACTATAATTATATACTAGATCTGTCCACTGATGTCAGTGATTAATTCTGTTAGGGGTGAGAACGACAATATGATAATCCAGTGGCGGTGCACTTGCATAGAACAAGACGATATGTCCAGCATTTGACCCCCAGCCCAACCCAACTGCCCCACTTTCCCCTTCCTCCCCCCTTCTCCCCGCCTCTTTCTTCAACCATCTGCGAGTGAAAACGTACGCACATGCTTCCAAATCTCCTTTCGCCATGAAAGGAGATTTATATAGATATATAATATAATATAATATATATAATATATATTATATATTATATTTTATATAATATATAATGTATAATACATACAATATTATATATATTATATAATATAATATATATAATGATAATATGATAATGATAATGAATATATGAACTGATATATTGAACTCCTCCATCCCCCCCTACCTCCCTTAATCGCCATGATTAAGGGAGGTAGGGGGGGATGGAGGAGTTCAATACAGGAACAAACATTATTCATCTAATTGTTATCCTGACAATGTATGTATGGTGTGTGGCAGACACGCGGAGGCGGGGGGCTGCTGCTTCCCCTTCAAGTACATCATGCTCAGAGACCTGGTGCTGGATGCCGACGTGATGGCCGGAAACCTGCAGCACAAGTGGTACGGTGCCACCGACCAATCGAAGACCACCAAGAGGTCACGTGGCGTGGTCTCGCGCCTTCTGGACAACTGCAGGGCCTTCACCGCCAACCGGCAAGCCCTGGACCGTTACGGGGAGATCATGGAAGGTCAGAGAGCCTGTGGACACTTTATTTATTTATTTATTTATTTATTTATGTTATTCTTTTTTATATCGAGGATAATGGAATAAGCACTCATGTGCTTTTTTGACATCCAGTCCCCCGTGTGTACGCAGTTTTTTTGTAAATCATGTCATCTGTTCCCACCGCGGGCACACGATGGCCTACTCTTACGAAAAGCGGAACAGGATTTAACGTGTGCGCAAGATGTTCTGCGTGCGTTCGCTCACGGGGCCTCGGTTTATAGTGTTGTGTCCAGTTGTTGTGATGGGAAGACACTTGTAAACTTGTCACTTTTATTTCTAATTGTCCTCCATTAGGATGCCGGGGACCTGTCAGTCTAAATAGAATCTCCACTTCTGGAAATTCTGTACTGGGAATTGCCTCTTTTCTATCCCTCTCTTTCTTTCTGCCTTGTTCCTTTTCTTCCTGTCACTTCCCTGTCTTGTCACTGTCTCCATGGTCCATTCTCCTGTTGCTGTTTTTTTTTCCAAAAAGATTTAAAAGATAACAGTTCTCTCCTATGCCAAAGTGGGATGCGTTGGGTCTGACTCGTCAGGCACTTAACGGGCACAGAGTATTTCCGCTCGCTCATATGACAGACAACAATAGTTGCTGTCTAAGCGTTGGACAAAGAATAAGCTTTTAATTGTGTATAGATAGCACGTGATAGAAATTTTTGTCATTATGGTTTTTTACCACCACTACCACCACCACCATCACCATCACCATCATTCATCACCAACAGTATCATCATTACGAAGGAGAATATATATATATATATATTGTCAAGCTTCTGTGGTTATTTTCCCCTCCCCCCCCCCCCCTCCTTCAAATATTATCTCTATCACAGAGTTTTCTCTGATAGTCCTAAACAAAGTTGTCAATTCACCAAAATAGTAATCAGTTTTTTTACAAGACTGTTTTATTTTTTTTTATAAACTCTAGCTACTTGCTCAAGATCAAGCTGGTGAATTGCACAGTGGCCATTTTATCTCATGTATAGGAAACCTAGAAGATACAGGGAACAAGTGAGGAACTTTCTCAAAAAGAGAGTATACGTGACGTATTGCTGGGTTTTTTTCAGACAGTTCGGACCGTTTGTTAATCTGCGTGGAGAGATGGACTCAAAGAGAGACAGACAGACAGACAGACAGAGGGGGGAGAGGAGAGGTGTGTGTGTGTGGTGTGTGTGTGTGTGTGTGTGTGTGTGTGTGTGTGTGTGTGTGTGTGTGTGTGTGTGTAAGAGAGGGAGAGGTGGAGAAAGTAAGAGAGAGAGAGAAGAGAGAGAGAGAGAGAAGGAGAGAGAGAGAGGAGAGAAGAGAGAGAGAGAGAGAGAGAATTTGTTTTTTATGTTTATTCCGAGGATAATGAAATAAGCCCTCAGGTGTATTTTTACATCCGGCCCCTGTGTGTATGCGGTTTTGTCAATTTTTTCATCTATTTTATCATCCGTGCGTGTGTGTGTGTGTGTGGGGGGGGGGGGGGTCACGCACGTGCATGTGCCAGCCTAGCCCAATGATTCACAGTTAGTATTTATTTTGTTGTTAAAATTCTCTCTCTCTCTCTCTCTCTCTCTCTCTCTCTCTCTCTCTCTCTCTCTCTCTCTCTCTCTCTCTCTCTCTCTCTCTCTTAAAGCACAAGAGTGCTTATCCCATTATCCTCGATATAAAAGAATAAATCAAATCAAATCAATCAAATCAATCAAATCTCTCTCTGTCACACACACACACACACACACACACACACACACACACACACACACACACACACACACACACACACACACACACACACACACACACACACACATTGTGTTAGCGTTGAAAAGAAGTCCAATAATCCAGTTTTTGTAGTGTTAGGATTAGTTTTTATTTCAGCATTGTTAAATGACATTTTTGAGATTATTGTTAACTCTTTCTTGTCCTTTTTTTTTTTGTCTAAAATCACTAAATGTGAATAGACGTTAAACTGAAGATACACACACACACACACACACACACACACACACACACACACACACACACACACACACACACACACACACACACACACACACACACACACACACACACGTCATATTTATTTAACTGATGTAAACGTACATCTTTTGAAATGTTCTCAAGGACAGCACGGTTATTGATTGTTCTTCTTCCACCACACCTCTCCTTTCATATCAGTCACACACTTAATCAATGGCCGTGTTCTGTGAAGGAGAAAAAGAACAGGATCAAGAACATGAACATCCTTTATTGCCATAAAAGCCCAGGTGGCTTGCAGACACACATTTAAACAAGCTAACAATGTCAAAAGTCACCGAAGATGCATGCAAGAAAAAGAAAAAAAATGGGTAGTCACTGCACTTGTGGCGACGCGCTCACCCCGGGGAGAGAGAGAGCAGCCCGAATTTCACGCAAAGAAATCTGTTGTGACATAAAGTGGTACAAAATACAAAAATACAAACAAACAATACAGTCCAAAGCGTACGTTACTAACGGTGCTGGTGTGTGTGTGTGTGTGTGTTGCCCAGACCTGAAAAGCCTGAAGCACGGCGAGTTGGAGCAGACTCTATTGGAACGGCAGACGGCGCTGGCCCAGCAGAAGGTGGTGTTCACCCAGCTGCAGGACCTGCTGAAGCAGATGCAGGACCTGCACCACAGGTCCCAGGACACCTGGCTGCTGCCCCGCTACCTGATGCTCAAGAGGGAGGTGCACAACGCCTTCGCTGCCTACCACACCGTGGCGGGACTGGCCGAATCCGCTGCCCCACAGCAGTCCTCCGGTCATCCTGCACAGACTGATCATTCCAAGGGTTGATGATACTGGTTTGGATAAAGAGGGTGTTGTGTGTGTCACACCTGTCAGTCTCCCCCACTTTCAGCTCCTCTCAGCTGCTATCCATTCCATCCCAGGTAGTGCTAATTATAGCAGGAACTGACCCCGCTGGACTTGGTGAAAGGAAGGGACTAATTTTAGCACTGGGCCCTGGACCCCTGACTGAGTAATGCTGGGTTTGCGTGCTGTGGTGTGTGAGTTTGTTTCCACCTGAGGTTTTTTTATCCTTCTAGGCCTATTTGGCATCAGCGTTGTGCCACGATGAAGTTCAACTTCTGCTGCCTCCAGTCTGTCCATAGACGTTTCCAAGTCCTGGCATTTTCAGTGAATGTTGGTAGCACTGATCTATAACCTGGAAAACAGAACACACGATGGTGTTCAGGTGGAGTTGCTGTGTGAGTTACTTTGTACAGAGTGGGCAAGTAAACAACCAAAGAACAAACAAGACAGGTAGTAGCGTGGTTTGCTGCAAAGCCCTATGGAGGTGTGTTTAGTTCTGCTCCTGTGCGGAATGCAACATTTGACTGGAGACTATCCAGGATGAAGTTACAGCAGCGGATTTCCTGATGAAACGCTCCGTGAAGAGCTTAGTTGAAGTGTGGCATACCCCATGTCAAGAGCGGAGTCAGTAATAGGGTTTTATCCTTTAAGGGTAGGAGTGTTTGTTGGTTAGTTTTCTTTTTCTTTTCTTTTTTATGGGAGGCGGAATGGAAGGGGTAGCCTACCATTCAGCAATGAACACACCTGGAGGGCTAGACAATATCCCTGTGTTATGCCCTTGGCGTGTGTTTCAGAGTGAACAAGTTGCTGAAGCGTCACTTGTGCAGACAGAAGCACAAGGATAATTTACAACACATGTTCCTACACTACATTTCCCACTGAGTTTGGGTGTGTGTTTTTTTTCTATCATTAAAGCTGACCTTAGATCCAAGCTGTGTGTTTTGGGGGGAAATGTTTATAGATGGCTACTTGTGGATCTGAGGTTGGTGTAAAATACAGCAAGTGTAAACTTAACAGGGTTTACACGGACTCTGTTGTGAACGTTTTTCAGTGTTTGAGAAGCGTTGTCTCTAAATGCCCAGTACTTAAACTCCTAAGATCAAAACTAAAACAAGTCACGGTCATAGAAAAAGGGTCTCACCAATATAGCGTACTGTGCAAATCAAGCTATCGTTTTTAATGGACACTTGCTAGGTGTGAAAATATGATCGAACAGGAAATGGTGCAAAAGTTGATAAGGGCACACTCTGTGGCTTAGATTGGATGCATCAGTCAGGAAAGTTGCACTGAAGATACGAGGGCTGATAAAGGAAAGAGGATGGATCTGTGATTTGCCTATGGTGGGTGCAATGTGTATGGTGTGCATTTGTACATTCCTGCTTCAGTGTGTTCATGTGTATCCACTGTTTGACCTAGAATGGATATTTTTACAGTCTGAAACTGGTCAAGTCAACAAGCTTATATAATCAGACTTTCCACACATCAGACAATAGTGATAAAATGTCACAGAGACATTGTAAGATGGTGACTCAATCTTAGACCGCCATGAGCCAGTGGAAGTCCCCACGTGAACAAATGAATGAAAGTTAAATTATAGATAAAAGACTGGAACATGCTCTACTACTAGTTTGACAATGAAAGAAGTAAAAAAAAAAATTTTAAAAACTGTGTTCAGGAAAAATCTTTTAGATGAGAAAAAATTCTTTCTGGCTCATCTTTTCCTTCTCTCACTTTTTTTTTTTTTTTTTTTTTTTTTTTGGGGGGGGGGGGGCAAGCTAAAAGAAATGGTGGATTATTTATGGACGCTGATGTAAGCTTACTGTAACACTATCATTGTTTTTATTGTGATATGAACACGAAGTTATTGTGCCCCTGGACGCGGGCCAATGTCTGTTATTGTTATGAATGTGAATGCTCTGTGCAAATACCTGCTTGGTGACAGCTGCCATGACACGACAGTTCAGCCTGCAGCCTAGCCAGCCTTCAAGCTGGCTCCCTCCTCTACTCCCATCTTCTGTCTCCTCACTCTTGTGGTTTGAAGTCAGTATGAAATTTTACTCGCGTCAAAAGTCGGTATGATTCTGTTCATGTCCAAATGAGTGTTTCTCTGTGTACCACAATTTTGTGCAACTTTTTTTTTAATTAATATGCTGTCTTCCTTGCTTTTGATATTAATTAGTGGAGTGAATGAAACTTACACTTTTTTCATTATCTAGATGAATCATGTATTTTTTTTTAAAATGTAAAGAATTCACTTTGCTGCACCATAATTTTCTCAGGGCAAAAATCCTTTACTTCCTCCTGAAATGTGGGGTGGGAAGGTCTCGTGGTTAGAGCATTGTGCTCATGATCTGATGGCCCAGTGTACCACCCAGTTCATGGGTATTTTTTACCCTGGGGCTAATATCAGTACTGACTCCACTTCCCTGAAAGTCCTTTTTTGATTAGGAAAATATAACAAGGCCCCGTGTCCCCAAGATACACATGAAATATTGTGCGCACGTTAAAACCCCAGGGTTTGGGGGTTTTGGGGGTGTTGTTTTGTTTTTTTTGTTTTTGTTTTTTTTGTTGTTGTTGTTTTTTTTTGGGGGGGATTGTTGTTGTTTTTTTATAAGAGTAAGCCATTTCCTGACGGTAAGAGCGGATAACGAAATTTTAGAAACGCGAGCATATTGGTGACATGTTTACACATCCCCGAAGTCGGAATGGGGCTACCGTGAAGGTGGGCAAAAATGGTCACATACACAAAAATCTCACAAAGTGAACGAACCTTGATGATCTAGCTGAGGAACGAACAAAAAATCCCGAATGTATTCTTCTTTCTATTAATACTTTTAAGATAGACCGTTTCTAGTGTCTGAAATGCGACATGATTCTGGCCTCACCAAAAATATTTACAGTTTCACAGGTGTTCTTTTTGTAATGAAAATAAGTCAACTGTTTTTCAGGGTAAAAAATCGTCATGTCGACACAATCAATCTTCCATAGCCAGCAAACTTTGCTACCACATCAAATGACTCATGCTCGTGAAGTGTGATTATTATGGCTGGCCCAAACTGCGTTTTTAGTCATCTGGATTGTTCACCTTTACCAGTTATCTGCCTTTTATTCAAAGCAGTCATTGCGTTTATAGCTGACCACAGAGGCCATAATTATCAAGGCCATCACCTTATCAAAAATCAGTGGCAACTCAGATTAAAATTCGCGCTATGGGCAAATTAAAATATCACCATTAAAAACAGCCGTTTAGTTGTCCCTGTCCCAACAAGGTATAGAGATTACGCTAGGGTAACCATCACTTAGTGAATGAACCCCAAGTATCCAGCATCAGGGTGCACCTTACAATAAAACGTAATGCTTCCTATCATGGGCCTGAAGACACAGCCCTGCAGTGCCCTAAATGTTCAGCAGTGGTCCCTTACGCCTAGTATAGTACCAGAGATCTGCTGTCTGCCTCTGACTTTTTGTCTTGTTTTTATCGTTGCTGTTGTTGTTGCTGTTGTTTTTTCTTTTCCTCTTTTTTCGTGTGTGTGTGTTTGTTGTTTTTTTGGGGCGTGGTGTTTGTTTTTTTGTTTGTTTGTTTTTTGGGGGGGGTAATCTGTACAAACAAAAAGGGGTGAAATGATGCACATCTACTGTTGTGCTCCATGATGAATTAGCTTTTTTTTTTTTTTTTAGCGTTTTTGTGGAATAGACTTTTTTGGCTTTGGTTGAAAGGCATGGGGTTATTCACGGAAGGGGGGGTGCTTATTTTTCTATACACATTCAATTTTCAGAGAGAGAGAGAGAGAAGGGGGGGGGGAGGCAACAGCTGAATTTGTCTCTTTATTTTTTTCATGGGGGGTCACCAGAGGACAAAAGGGGACTGACTACTATGTTTGGCAAAGTCACAGTACTGCTAATCCTAACAGTGCACACCCAGACTCACCACACAAAGCCACACCCACGTCCATTCTGTTGCACGCTCAGAGTCATCAGTGCAGGAAGCTAGCTGTCAATATCACACACCCACAGGGCCACTGATGTCCACAGGGCCCACTGATTGGACAGGCCCCGCTGCGTCCACAATGAATGTGCTTTTTAAGAAAGACTGCTGCTCTGAGCAAACATACTCAGAGCCAGCTAATGAATGTTCCCTGTGATGACGATAATAGCCTTGTGGGCGCAAAGCCAAAGGACTGAATGAGATACCCCGTTGAGGGAGGGGGGGGAGGGATTTTCAGTATTTAGAAGCCTTCTCACCCTTTAAAAAAAAATTATGCCTGAAGAATCGTCCTCTAAAAGTTATGTCCTAAAAACGAATTCTTTTTCCCCACAACTCTTTGTTTCTCCTTTTTTTATATAATCTTTTTGTCCTCTGGGTCTTGCTTATCTTATGTCTCACAATTTCATTTTCCTGGGGGCGGGGGGGGGGTTGTTCAAGAAAAGCTGACATGTTTCTATGTAACATTTTGTCTGTGCTGTTTTGTTCAGACGACCACGTAGTGAAAGAGCCCAGGCTTGAGTGGACAGGGATGTTCCTTCTGCAGTGTTAATTTCTTTATATGGCAATCTCATGTGTCTTTTTTACATTACTTTTCAAGTGTTTGTTATCATTTTACAGGGTTTTTTTTTTAACTGGTTATTTATTGAATCAAGCAGAAATGGCCAGAATCGTTCAGGTATGAACTGTAATCTGTTCTGTTTTGGACTTGAGATTGACTGCTCATGCTAGTTTTGACATTGAGGGAGATAGCATTCTTGATGATTGCCTATGTGGTTGGTGAAGCTATGACCAACATGGAAAAAAAAAAACTGGGTAGGTGCTCATTTAAGGGCTGAAACCATCTACCACGTGCCTTCATCCCCCCCTCCCCCCTTTTTTATTTTATTGTGATAATTTTCATAGGCATTGTTGTTGTACTCTATTATGCTTCGTGAAGCAGCTATATGTATACATCAAACCCAATCCCATGACAACCTACTTACCTATTTCTCTGGTAAAAATCAATAATAAAGATTGCTTTCAATAGGGAGGGAGGATGACATAAGCAAGATTGAGGAGAGACCTTTGCTTCAAAGAGAACTGGCATTCTGCTGATGGAATATAATTCATTTTGCATACTTCTATTTAGTCTGTCCTGTCAGCTTTGTTCAAATACTGTTTTGTAGACAGCATGTGGTGCAAACGTGATGTACCTATTCCCAAAGCAGTGGAAAGCAGATAGCAAAGGTTGCGGGTTATATGTGGTTTCCAATAGAACCTGAACCATGGCTCTCGACCATGAATGTGGTCTGGGGGCTAGTCTTTTGTATGACTAAAGATGATAAAGTCGTGGGGTGACTGAGACGATAAATCAAGAGTGATTGAAATGATAAATCAAAGTCCTGAATATAACATGCAATCAACGCATGTAAAAGAACCCACGGCAACAAAAGAGTTGACTAGCACATTTTCGAGAAGAAAAATCACCACTCTCACGGGAAAAAAAAAAAAACGTGTGGAGGAAAAAAAAAAAAAAAAAACTTAGCACCCCCAAATGGCTCTTATAAACTCTTCCCGGAAAAAATTGCAAAAAAAAAATCTGCTCACTAAGACTTTTAATTTTGGTATACACAAAAATTTTTACATTGTTTGGTCTTTTTTCTTTTGCTTTGGGGAACCATTATACCCCCAGTGTATATCAGAAATATTAATTTTGTGTTGCTTCCTCATTCAATGCCCCCAATTTGTGTTAGAGATCCACTTTTAGGAGGTCTGGCCCCCTTAAAAACGGGGGCTGTACTGGGAGGGGGCCCTGAATCCGAACAAAAAGGGGGTTTTTTCCATTAATTTTTGATCATTTGAACCTGCGGGCTACCTAAAGGCCTTCAGTGATGTGATAAATGCCCCGGTTTTGGAAATAAAAAGCTGAAAAAAGTTCCTTTTTCCCCTGGGGGGGGAGAAATTAATACTTAAAAATTTTTTTGTTTAAAAATTCAAAAGCCTTTGTGGGCCCCCTTTTTTTTTTTTGGCTTTTTTTTTCCCCTTTAGTTTTCCCTCTTTTTTTTAACAAAAAATTTAGGGGGGTTTTTCTGGGAGAACATAACAAAAAAAAACCCCAAATTTTTTCCCCTTTCCCCAAAAAAAACGAAGTCAGTAAATTTTTTCCCCACTTCAAGTAAAAAGCAGATCCCCCCCCGGTTGGAGGGGGGCACCCCACAAAAAGCAGTGCCAAATTAAAACTTTCTTGTTTCTTTTTCCTGTCCTGTACATGTATTTTTTTCCCTTTTTTCCCCCCATTTCTTAATAAGCCTTTTCATTTTATCGTCTGCATTTTGATATTTTCATTGACCCCCAAAGGGGGGAAATAAAATTTTTTCACACCCCCGAGAAAAAATGCTTTTTTTGGGTTTTTTTGGGTGAAAAGGGGGGGGGAGAAAAAGGGGGAAGGGGAGAGAGGGGGAATAATAGGGAGGGGGTAAAAGAGCAGGGGGGGCAAAGTATTGGATAAAACAGGGAAAAATTTTAAAATTTTTGGTGTAAATGGTTTTGGTGTGGTGTTGTGTGTGTGGGTGTGTGTGTGTGTGTGTGTTTGTGTGGTGTGTGGGTGTGTGTGTGTGTGTGTGTGCACCAGAGAAAAGGGCCACACTTAGACCTATTAAAATTTTTTTGAGAGTTTGGGGGTTTTTTTCTTTTGAGTACCACTGCGCATCATTTTGTTTCTTAAAAAATTTTGGGTTAAAATTTTGGGGAGAGATGAAAACTGCTATCAATATAAAAGAAAAGTTTTTTTTCAAAAATTCATTGTGAAAAATACAAAGCCACAGAAAAAAAAAGAGAGAGAGAAAAAAGAGGGGGGAAAAGAGAGAGAGAGGGGAAGAGAGGAGAGAGAGAGAGGAGAGAGGGAGAGGAGAGAGAGAGAGAGAAGAGAGAGAGTTGTTTATCTACTTTTCTTGAAAAATGATTTGCAAATTATTCCCCCTTTCGACAAAAGGGAAAAAATTTAAAAAACATTTTAAAATTTTATTTTTAAAAAAGTATGTGTTTTTTTGATAAGTTAAAAAAAAGAATGCAAACGCCTTGGTTTTTTAAAAAAAGAACTTTTAAAAAAAAAAGGTTTTTAAAAAAGCTTGTGACAAGCAAATGAAAGCCAAGGGTGTTGATGTGTGTGAAGGAAGGGGGGGGGGCAATTTTTGCACTGAGACCCCAAAATTAAATGAAAAAAACAAAAACCCCGTAAAATTTGATAAACCCCGATGTGTCAGCCCCTTTGGTAAGCCTCTCTCTTTTCTCTGTCCCCCCGCCCCGTCTGTCTGTCTGTCTACCCCGTCCCCTTTTTTTTATACACACACACACACACACACCAAAGGGGACGCACACACACACACACACACACACACACACACACAGCACAGCACAGCACAGCACAGCCCCGCACGGGGACAGCACAGAAAAAAAAATACACCCCCCCCCCCCAAAAAACCGGGAAAATCGGTATAAATGCACACACAAAATGAAAAACCCCCTTTAAAACAAAAATCACACATGGGCACGGGCCCAAAAAAACCCACCCTACGAAAAGCACGCCGCGCCCACACACACACCCCCCACACCCCCCACACACAAAAAACACACCACACACACCCCAAAAACCCACACACCCCCAAACACTCACATCATTTTACTCACCACTCATCAAAAATTTTTAAAAAAAAAATAATAAAAATTTTAAGGGGAAAACACAAGGAAAAAAAATTTTTGTTTTTAAAAAAAAATCTCAAAATTAAGCAAAAGGCACATGACAGCATTGTCACCTAAAAAAATTTCCCAAAAAATTTTTTTTTGAAAGTGAGTCAGTTTTTTGTTTTTTAAAAAAAGGTTTTTGCTCACGGGGGAAAAAGGGGTTTTGCTGATAAGGGGAAAAACATATAAAACGTAATGGAGCCACAGAAAAAAATGAGGACATTTATTTTAAAAAAAGATTCTGGAGAGTGCTTCTTTGTCAAACGTTCGACAAGCACTTTGTTGCAAAAACATGACCAAAAATGTGTTGGGGAGCCCACTGCTTGAAAACGCTTGCCTATTTTTGGGGTTGTTGCTTTTTTTTTATTTTTTCCAAAAATTAAAAAAAAGCAAAAAAACGATTTAAAAGGATCTTTTTTGGGGGCCATCAAATTTCCCCGAAAAGTTTTTATCCCAAAAGGGGAAAAAAAGGGGACGGGGAGGTTTTTCACTTGAAGTTGACCAAGGAAAAACATAAAAATCCCCCCCCCCAAAACCCCCAACCCCCGCTGAGTTTAACACACACTCCATGAACCCACGAGTTTGGGGTTTTTTAACTTTTTTTAAAAACCCCCCAGCTATTGTTTCCCCTTGGGGCACAGTGAAATGCCCCAAAAAACAAAACAAAGGCTTCTTTTGGGCCTTGAGAAAAAGCAGTTCATCAGGCACCAAACTGTGGATCTATTAAAAAAAATTTTGGGGGAGTTTTAAAAATAAAAATTTATCCACTTTTCCCCGCTCCTTGGGGAAAACTTAAAACTGGAAGGGGTTCCTTTCGCCTTGGTTTGTTCAAAATTTTAAAAGAAAAATTTCTTGTAAATTAAAAAAAGAAATTTAAATTTTATATTTTTTTTTATAAAAAACCTTGACACAACTATTTTGGGCCTTTTTATACAAGTGAAAAAGGTTTGCCGGGGCCTTTTTTAAAAAAACAAACAAGTCGGGGCCCCCAAAAACCGAATTTGGCTTGAATGGAACATTTGTTTTTTTTAAAAAAGTCTTCCCGGGGAAAAGGCGGGAAAGGGGGCAAGAGGGGAAAAAAAAAGAAAAGATGGAGGTGACGGGGAAAAAAAAAAAGAGCAAAAACAAGAAAAAGGCGGGAAAAAAAAAATTCCCACCCAAAAAACCCGAAGGGGGGGGGGGGGTTTCTTTTTTCCCCCAAAGGCCAAAAAGGGGATGCCAAAAGGGGGAACTAACTATATGAGGGGGGCAAAATTTTACCCCCTAATTTGAGAAACACAGACAATGAAAACCCAAAAATTTGCTTTGTATTCAACCCCTTTTCACATACAAACCCCCACTACCGACAACACCCCCCAAACGAAAAACCCCCAAACCCCTGCATGCAAGAAAGGGGAGCAAGCAAGCCCCGCACACAAAACACACACAAAAAACCAAAAAACACACACAAAAAACACACACAAAAAAACAAAAACACACCCACACACCCCACACACACAACATCACAAAAAAAAACGCCCCCAAGAAAAAAAAAATTCCAACCCCTATTTACCCTTTTTTTTTCTTGATTTTTTGCAAAAACCCCCCCTCCCCCCCCTTTTTCCTATCCCCTCTCCCCAATCCCCTCTCTTTCCCTCTCCCCCCCTCCCCTTCTCCCCCTTTCTCTCTTCACTCTCTCTCCCCTCTCTCCCCCGCTGCGGGGTCCCAAGCAGTCACACATTCTGCTGAGTCTCCCCACAAATAATGACAAACAATGATACTGACAAAAAACACAAGGAAAAAAAGAAAACATAAAAATTGGGGGGACTGAGGACAAACAAACGACATAAAAAATAAAATCTTGTCAACAAAATGGCAAACACAACAGCAAAGAACCCCCTGGGTAAGAACTAAAAATTTCCCCAAAAAGAAAAGGTTTTTAAAAAACATGACCTTTCACAACAAACCAAATTAACAGCATGCCCCAACTTTTCTTTTTCTAATAGCTACAAGGACAAAAGGGCACCAAAAAAACAGAAAAAGGGGAAAAAGGGGAACCCCCAATCAAAAACTCCTCAAAAAGAAGAACCCCAAAGGAAAAGGGGGGAAACAATGTTTTCCGGGCCCCCCAAAAGGGGAAGGGCCGGCCCCGGGGGTCCCCCAAAATTCCCAGCCTGCCAGGGGACGGTTACGCGCAAGACAGGGGAAGGAAAAATCAGGGAAAAGTGAAACACGACTAAAAAAAAAGGAAAAATTTCGCTTTTGGGCGGCAAGCAGAAAAAAACACTTGCCAAAGCAGCATCGCTGAAAAATTTTAGGCGGGGCCAAAACAAGGTTTTTAGCTGGAAAAAATGAATCCCCGGGAGAAACAGGGAAATGACCGGGGGCCCCAAAACCCTTACCCCCGGGGGGGGAAAATTGAATAGGGGGTGGCCCCCGGGATCATACAAAAGGGGAAAGGGACAGCATAGTAAACAAGCTTCTAAACCCCGGGGGAACCCCAAAAATGCCTCCCCCTAAAAATAAAATTTTAAAAAAAGTGAAGTTTTAAAAAATTTTTTTCTACAATGTTAATGTGGGTTAAATTCAAAATTTTTAAGACCCAATTTTTGTTAATTTTTTGTCACAAAAATATGATTTTGTTTCTTTAACCGAAACGTTTTTTTTTTGGGGGAACTAGAGACAGCAAAAATTTTCAAAGTTTAAAAAATTTATATTTCAAAAGCTACAAAAATTACTAAAAAACGGCAGATGCTCCGGAAGGGGTGGTTTTTTTTGAGGAAATGGGGTTTACTCTGATATGTAAAAAGAATTCATACCGAAAAATTAAAATGGGGTTTTTAAAATTTAAAAATTTTGTAAAAGGGGGTTTGAACACAAAAAACCCTTAAAATTTTTTTTTTAAATTCTTAATTTAAAATACCACCATTCGAAATTTTAAAACCTTTTGGAGCAAAAACAGACAAAGGTTTTTTGGATTTTGGAAAATTAAAAAATAAATGTGTTTTTTGACCTTTATGAAACACTTTTGAATTTTAAAATGAAGGTGTGTGGTGACATTTTTAATTTGCCGAAAAACTGCTTCCCCCAAAAAATTTGATGACATGGAATTTTGATGACAAATTTTGGGGCCTTTTTATTTCCTTTTAAACAAATTAATAAAATTTTCTCTCTGAAAAACGCATACAAAGATGTTTTTAATTTTATTTGGAAAACAACTTTTGGAGTTTTGTAAAGTGACTGATTGTTTTAAAAAATTTTTAATGGTATCCCCAAAATTTTGGGTTTTAAAATGGCAGTTGCACCTAAAAATTGGTTTTGCTCAGGGGCATGTTGTTGATTTTTTTAAAATTTCTCTTGTATTTTTTTTTTCCGTGTAGAGTTTGAACATTTAAAGGCTAGATCCCCAAAGATTTTGGGACCACAAAACCGAAAATTAGTTTTTTTAACTCTGTATACAACAAACAGGGGGGACAATTTTTTGGAAATCCCCTGACAAGGAAGAAAAAAAAAATCTATGAAAAGGAAAAAAATTTTTTGGGGGAAAAAAAAGGGAAAAGGGGTTTCAAAAAGGAAAAATTAAAAAAATAAAAACAAAAATTAAGATAAAAAAGGGCCCCAAATTTATACACAAAAAATAATGTAGAAAAAGGGCCCTCGGTTAAAATTGGGTTTATTGTTTTCTAACGGCAATAATGCAGGGTTTAAAAAAAAATTTAAATCTTGGTAAAAACCCCCGGCAAAACCTGGTTTGTTTCCGGGGACGCAAAAAAAACCCCAATGACAAAAAAAGAAAAAAAAGAACATTTAGAAAAACCCCGGGGGATTTTGACAGGAAAAATTAAAATTTTAAAAAAGGGAAAAACAGTAAAAACTTTTTTCTAAAAAAAAAGAAGAAAGGGGTTAGGGGGAGATTTTTGCTTGAGTTGTTGACAAAAAAAAAAACCCAAGATTCACATCTTTTGGGGGAAAAACTAAAAAGTTTTGGGGGGAAAACGAAAGTATTGGCATCATTTTATAAAATAAAACTTGAAGAGGGGCCCTGAACACTTCAAGAACTTTCACAATACAGGAAAAACAGCCCATAGATAACACTTTTTTTTGAAATTAGTTTGGGGTGAAACAAAAAACTGTACAAAAACCCCCCAAAAATAAAAAAAAAAAAATTAAAATTTTTTTAAAAAAAAAAAGGGGAAAGTGGCAAAGCCCCGGGGGAAAAAATGGTGTTACAGCAGAGATTTTAAAAAAGGGGAAAATGGAATTTATAGAATTTTTTTGGAAAAAAAATTTTTTTTAAACATAAATTCCCCAATCACGGTATTTTTTTCCCAAAGAAGGGGGAAAAACAATTTTTTTCCTATCTTCCCCAAAAAAGGGGAAAACAGGACAACCCCCACAATTATAGAGGGGTTTTCATTAAAATTAAAAAAATTTTAAAATAAATGTTATACCTCAATTCCAACAAACCCCAAAGACTGTACTTTGGTTGGAAAAAAACACATAGCAAAATTTGGAAAAAAAAACCGGCTGGTTTTAGAGAAGCCGTTCCCCCGGTTTTGGGGCCCTATCTTTACATTTTTTTTCTGTTATACAAAAAATGTCTTTTTAAAAAAACGGGAAAAGAAAACTGGGGGTGAAAAATTTTTTGATATTTTAAAAAAAAATTTTTTTCTCGTAAAAATCACCAAAAATTAAATTTTTTGCCCTTAAAATTTAAAAAGAAGGGGGGCCAGGGGAAAAATTTCTTTTGCCCCCCCAAAAGATATGGATAGCTCACCCCCAAACCCCTGTCAGAATTAATAAAAAAAAATACCGAATTTTTTTTCCTTTTCCCAACCAGGGGTTTTCCCCCCAAAGGGTGTTTTCTTTTTCCCCAACCCTTTTTCCGTTTATAAATTTTAATTTTTCTCAAAAAATCAATGAAGTTGGTGTTCATGGTATTCACTTCTCCCCCCAAAAAAAGACAGAATTGTTTAAATTTCTTAAAATTCCGATGAAAATTGTTTTGTTATCAACCACTCCAAAGGGGTTTTTGACTCAAAAAAAACCAAAAAAAAAGACCTGTTTATATAAACTAAAGCTTAAGTTTTAAAAAAAGGGGGAAAACTAAAAGGAAAAGGTTTTTTTGAAAAAGGTTGGAAAAATAAAAAAAAAATGGAAAAATGGTTTTTTATGGTGATCTTGTGGGGGAATTGTAAAAAAATTACACGTACCTCGGATTACTTTTTAAAAAAAAGAAAAAAACTGAAAAAATTTGGGAAATGCTGCTTTGTCACAAAAGGGAAAAAAAAACAGTACAAAATATTTTAATAAAAACCTATTCAAAAAAACAAAAAATGACACAAAAAAACCCTTTTTTCCCCAAATATTTTGACGCAAAATTTTATCCCAATTAAAAATTTTTTCCTCGGAAAACCGGGGGGTTTAAAAAACTAGATAACCTTAAAAAAAAACAAAACCTCCCCTTGGCCCCTTCAAAAGATATCGGGGGTACCTTTGAAAACCCCCGAAAAACTATTTTAAAAGGGAGCAAAAAGATACCTCTTTTATTAAAAAAAAATCAGATCTGTTAAGATTCAAAAGGTTCCGTATACTGCAAAAGGGAAAGGGGAGACAGACCCCAAAAAAAGGGTTCCAAATGTTAATTTTTTTTTGATGCCCGGGGCGGAAAAAATGCTGGGGGACAGATTTTAAAAAAAAATTTTTTGTAAAACGGGGTTTTAGTTTGTATGGACAAATAAAGGGAAAAAAAACCCTACGTTTTTTTAAAACAATGTTTTTAAAAAAAAAATTTTGTTGATATAACATGCAGGGGGGCCTTTAAAACCTATGTGAAGGGATTAAAAATAAAGGGGACAAAAACCCCTTTTAAAATTTTTCCTTTGGGCAAAAAAAAAAATCTCGAAAACCCTTGACATAGGGGTTTTGGGGGCCTTTCCCCACATTTTTAAGGGAAGGCTGGCTTTTTTCCAAAAAAACTGCAAAAGTATAGGTCCCCGTGAACACCCGGGGTGGAAAAAAAAAGAAAAAAGGGGCATGGGTTATCGGGGAAAAAATGAAAAACTTTTCAAAATTTTTCCCTTTTCCCTTTTAAAAATGATTTTAAAAAAAAATTTTCCTTAAAAAAAAATTTTTTTTTCATTTAAAACCGCGGGGCCAAAAATTTTCAAAATGGAAAGATTTTAAGATCTCTGCGCCAATTTTGGGGAAAAAATTTTTTTTTAAACCCAAATTAAAAAAAGACAAAGCGATTTTGAAAGTTAGTTTCAACTTCTTTTTTGATAAACCCCCCCCCCCCCCACCACCCCCCCCTTTTAACCCCCGGGAATTAACATAAAAGGTTTCCCCGGGGGTTTTTTTTTTTTAAATTAATTTTTGTTGTTTTTGTTTTCTGTTTTTTTAACAGAAAAAATTTTGGTTTAAATTTGGAGTTTCAAAAAACCCTTTTTTTTGTGAAAAAATAAAAAATTGGGGGGGAAAAACCTTTTTTAATTTTTTTTTTGGGAAAATTTTCATTTCAGTTTTTCTGTATTAATGGAACCCCAAAACCCCCCCAACCCCCCCACAAAAGGTAGGGGATGCCTATGGCCAAAAACATTAAACTTTTGAATCCTCTTTCTCCCCTTTTCACACACACACACAAAAAACACACACACACCCCCCACACACCCCCCAAACACACACCCCCCCACAAAAAAACCCACAACAAAAACCAAAAACAAAAAAAAAAAAAGGGGTTTTTCCCCCCCCCCAAAAAAAAAAAAAACCAACCCCCTTTTAACCCCCCCCCCCCCCCCCACCCCCCTCCCCCCCCCCTCCTAAAATTTTTTCCCCTCTTTTTTCCCTTTTTTTTCCCCCATCCCCCCCTTTTTTCCCCCCCCCCCTCCTCCTCCCCTTCAAGGGTTTCCCCCCCTTTCCCTTTTTTTCCCCCCCCCCCCCTTTCAAAAAAACACCCCCAAAAACAACAAAAACCCAAACACACCACACAAAAAAAAAACCCCACCCAAACACCCCAAAAACCCCCAAAACACAGAGACAGGCAAAAAACGGAAAAAACCCTTCCCCAAAACAAGCATTGATCCCTTTTTTTTTGGAAAAAAGGCCCTTTTCCCCAAAACCCGGCAGGGGGAATGGTCCCCCCCAGTCTGGGAAGACTTTTCCCCCCCGACACATTTGGGGGCCAAAATGTTTCACCAATTTTCCCCTCAGTTTAAAAAAGTAAGTCCCCCAAAGATCAACAACCTGAAAAACCAAAAAAAAAACCCCTACCAAAAAAAACCAAAAAAAAAAATTAAAATTTTTTTCATTTTCACCCCCACACACCAAAAACCGCTCAAAACCAAAATTTTTTTAAAAAATTAAATTAAAAAAACGAAAAAAAAAAAAAAATATTGTTTTAGTTTTTCAAAAACCTTTTTTAAAAAAAAAAAATTAAAAAAAACACAAAAACACAAAACACACACAACAAAAAAAAACCCCCACACAAAAAAAAACACAAAAAACACACACAAACCCTTTCTAACCCACCTCCCAAACCAAAACCAAAAATTTCCTTTTCCTCTCTTTTTTTTTTAAACCCAAACCTTTAACAGAAAGGAGAATAAAAAAAAAAAAAAAATTTTTTCCCCTTATAAAAAACAAAAAAAAAAACCCCCAAAAAGTTGAAACAAAAAACTACAGCCACCTCAAAAAGAAAACTTACAAAAAAGGGGCAAGGCATGAAACCTCCAAAAAATTTTCCCCCCCGGTTTTTTTTTAAAAAAAGGGGTTTTCCCCGTGAAAGTGAAAACACTTGGGGGTTTAAAACAGGTAAAAGTGAACAATACAAAAAATTTTTTCAATACCTTGAAGAAAATTTTTGACTCAAAAAGAGCCTATGAAACTCCAACTAAAAACCCTTTTTATTTTCCAAAAAAGTCCCCACCCCAAAATCATTCTCCCCAAAATGAAAAACACCTTTATCTTAAATTTTTCCCCTGTTTGGGGGGTTTTTTTTTTTTGAAAGAAAAGCCCAAAAAATTATAAAAACCCTTTTGCACAGAACCTTGAAAACTAAATTTCGGGTTTTTTTCCCCCCCTTTCCATTCAATATGAAAAAGGTTTTCCCGTCATTTTTTTAAAACCCAAAAAGGGTTTTTTGGGGTATTGCTGAGGGGGGACAATGATTTTTTTCACTCATGTTTTTGGGGGGGGCAGTGATCTGGGGAAAAAAAACCCATCTTAAACCAAATTTTCAGGTTAAAACCCTGTGGGTTTTTCCCCCTGTCAACATATGATGAATGCAAGTAAAAGGGGGCCCCCCATAAACCAAAAGGGTGCCCTTTGGGGAAAAGGTTTTTTTAAGAAAAAACAACAAATCTCGAAATTTAAAAAAAAAACAAGCTGACAAAAAAAAAAATTTTTTCTTTTTAGGGAAAGCCCCAAAATCTTCCCCAATTTTTCCCCTCTCAGGGGGCAACATAAAAAAAATTAAAAAGAGAGAAAAGTGCCAAAAAAAAAAATGGTAACTTAACAAAAAAAATTTCCCAAAAAGCAAAAATATCAAAAATTATTCCCAAAACCTCGCAAAAAAATCACTCCAATCTTTTCTTTTAAAAATCCAATCTAAAAAAGGGGCACCATTCGGCAGGACCACCAACAAAAATTCCCCCTCAAAATAGTTTCAGAAGTCAAAACAAGTTTATCTTAAACCTGTAAACAGAAACTAAAAGACAGCAAAAAAAAACAAACGAAAAACCCCCCTTTTTTGGGGGAAATTTTTTTCTGTGTACAGAAAAATTTCGCTGGAAAATTTTGAAGACCCTGTTCGAGTCCGCCCCAGGAATTTTTCCCCTTTGGGGGGTTTAAAAAACAGTGCTGACCCCCCCACCCCCCCCCAAAACCCCCTTTGGAAAAAAAATTTAAAAACCCAGACCCGTGTGTAAAAACCCCACGCAAAAAAAATTTTTCCCCCCAAAATTTAAAAAATTTCCCGTTCTGCTTTTTCCCAAAAATAGGGGCCATCGTGTGCTGGGGGGGAAAAGATCCCCTTTTAAAAAACTTTGCATACACACAGGGACGGGAAAATTAAAAAAAAACACAAGAGGCTTACCCCAAAATTTTCCCCCCGATAAAAAAAGGGGAAAAAATAAAAAAAAAAATAATAAAATAAAAACCCCCAAAGGGGAAGGGGGAAAAAAATTTAAAAGTTTTTAAAAAATTTTTGATGTTTTTCTAGTGGGGGCCCTGTTTTGGGGGTTTGGGGTGTGTGTTTTTTTTGGGGTTTTTTGCTCGAAAAACTTTTCGTGCTTTTGGGGTGTGGGGGCATGTGTGTGCGTCCCTTTTAAAAAGTCCTTTTGTTTGGAAAAGGGCCCCTGGCATGTTTACGAGTGTGTTTGGGGTATATTTAAAAAGGGTAAATATGGGGGGGTTTTTTAAAGTAGGGAAAAAATTTTTTAAAGTTTTTTAAAAAAAAAAAAGAACAATCTATGAACAGAATTTTCCCAAAAAAAAAAATACTCCTTTTGAAAAAAGTCTGGAAAAATATTACCCCCTTTTTAAAAGGGGTTCCTTTTTAAAACCCCCCCCAAAAATTTTTAAAAAAAAAAATGTTTTGGGAAAAAAAAACCCCCAAAAAAAAAATACATAATTTAAAAAAATTTTCCCAAAAACAACAAACAACACACACACCCCCCACCCCGCCCCCAAATTTAAAAACCCCCCCCACATACAAAAGGGAAAAGGGGGGCAAAAACCCCACACACACAAAAAACACACCACACACACACACAAAAAAAAACACACCACACACCAAAAAACCCCACACCAAAATTTTGGGTTTACCCTTGTTCCTTATTTACCCTTCCATCAAACATTTGTTTAAAAAATTTTCCCCCAAAAAAATTTTTTTTTTTTTAAAAAAAAATCCTAAGCGGTAAAATTTTTTTGGGTAACGCTGATTGGCAACAAAAAAAAACATTTTCCTCCCAGTTTACTTCAAAGCATTCATGCAAAATTTTTTAATTTCCCCCCCAAAAAAAAAAATAAAAAAAACATTGAACACACCACACACAAACACACACAAAACCAAAAAACACACACAACAACAAACAACACACTCTCTTTTCCCCTCTCTTTTTTTTCCCATTCCCCCCCCCTTCCCCCCCCCTCTCAACCCCAAAAACCCCCCCAAACCCCTTTTCCCCCCCCCTCTCCTTCCCCCCCTCCTCCCCCCTCCCCTCTCCCCTCCCCCTCCCCCTCTCCCCTCTCTCCCCCTCCCTCTCCTCTCTCTCTCTCTCCTCTTTTTAAAAAAAAAAATGGCATTTTAACTTTTGCATCAAAGCCAAAGAAAAACCATGATATAAAAAGGAAAATTCCCCCCTTTCCCCCGAAAATTTATTCCCCATTCATCAAAGCACCAATCTTTTTTTCCCAAAAACAGAAACAGCAACCCCTTAAAACCTTTTTTGGGAAAAATTAAAAAATTTTAGCTTTTATTTTACAATCTGGGGAAAGGGGGTTTTTTGGGGGTTTTTAAAAAAAAAAACAACCCAATTTTTTAAAAAAAAAAACCCCTTTTTTTTAAAAATTTTTAAACATAAAAAAAAAAAAAACCCCCCTTTTAAAAATTTTTTTTGATTGAAAAAAATTTCCCCCCCCCTATTTTAAAAAAATCTGTTTTTCCGCAACTTTAATCCAGGATTAAACCAAAAAAAAAAAAAATACATGTTTTTAACCTGAGCCCAAAAATTTTTGTACATGCCCCCCCCCAAACATGCATTCTTTTTTATGTGCATGGGGGCATGTTTTGGGGGGTTTTTTTCACATGCACATCTGTATGAGCGGGAAGCATTTTTTTAAACTGAAAAAAAAAAGGGTTTTTTTTTTTTTAAATTTCCCCCCTTCCCTTTTTTGGGGGAAAAAAAATCTCTGTGACTGGGGGGAACAGCTCATGGGGAAAGGCCCCCTTTTTTCCCCCCCCCCCGGGCTCCCCCCCGCAAAATAAAAAAAAGGGGGACAAAACCCAAAAAATGAAAATATAAAGAAAAAAGACATCAAACATAAAATTTTGGAAATCCCCGAAAAAAAAAAGGAAAAATAATCCCCGCTACCATCAATTTTTAAACCCCTAAATTTCATACTAAATTTTTCCCTTATCTTAATCGCCAAAAAAAACTTTTTTTTAAAAGACCGGGGACTTCAAAAAAAAATTTAATAAGGTAAGACTAAAGCAAAAAAAAAAAAAAAAAAATTATACTAAAGAAAAAACACAAAAAAACCGTTGAAATATAAATTTTTTGCCATCCCCTCTTCCCTTTTAAGGTTTTTTTTTTCCTTTTCTTAAGGTTTTCTCGGGGTTTTGAAAAATAAACTTTCACTTGAAAATATAATGATGAACAAAGAAACTAAAACAGAACCGAAACAAGGGGACATCATAAAGCAAAAATGGAGGGTACAAAGCAGAGTGGGAAAGTTGGAGGGTGATTGCAGAAAATCATACAAAAATTTGATTACACAACCAGAGAATAATACTTAAAATACCTCCCCCTTATATTTATGTCTCTGTTCAGTATAGCCTATGAAAAGAAAATTTAAAAATCTAAATATTTACAGTTAAAACTGGTCCCTTTTGAAGTGCACAGAAGTGTTTTGAGATGACAGACTTTTCCTTTTTCTAAACCTTGATAACGGGATTCTGGCAAAAGAAAAGCTTACCACAATATCAGCCATGGCGCCGGAGGAGAACTGGACTGCCTTTGGAAGCAGAGAAAAGATGGTGCTGAACACTTTGTGGTTTTAAAAATTCTAGATGCAAGAACACTACTAGCCTTAGCCATTTAGATAAGCCTGCAACACAAATTTCATCATTTGATAAATTCCATTTACCTTTATCCTTGGAATGGACATAATCATAATGCACACATTTCAGTATCATGAACGGCTAAAAAGCAGTATGAGAGATCCCCAGCAGTCTTTTAAGTAGATATGTTTGTCGTATTCGACAATGACCTCTAAAACAGCAGAGGAGGCAGCTGCTGTTTCAGAAATTGGGCAAAATTTGATTATAGAGGAGATGCCTTAAACCCCCAGTACACCCTCACTCTCTTGGCCATGAGGGCATATGGACAGTCAGCATTGGAGATGTTCTCCAAAGGCCAACTAGCCCCCTGGGCTGCAGAACATAAGGACTGTGCAAGTCAAGCCTCATACTGTCTTAGTCAGACAGTCATAGTCGATCACTAAAGCTAAGCTGTAAAGTGGAATTTCCCTGAGTGGGAAACAAAAGCCACTGATCATACAGCCTCTCACTTTCTGTTGCCCCCAAAAGTCAATGGTTCTAAATCAAGATATGTGCTAAAGCCCAGGCACTGAAGTCCTTTAAGTATAACGTCTTTTTTATGCAAGCTAAGAAAACTGGATAATTTAACTTGGCTCCGAGAACCACTATTATTATTCATGCTTGTTTCGAGGCAGAGTCGAGGGGTTCTCATGCAGCTGGAAGACATGGAAGAAGAAATGCTATACAATTATAATAAACACATATTTCATTTCTTTTCTCTGTATATTGTGCAAAATATTTGATTGTTGAAGAAAGACAAATATACCATTAGCATGATACAATAACACCTATTATCTAAACTTCATGTTGATGTAAAAAGTCTCAGAATTCATGCAATGCTATGATTATGAGATCTGATATTTGAAATATATATATATTGTAATTATTTTCCAATTATTTTGCTTAAATGTTAGCCTCACTAAAATGCAAAAAAACCTTATTTTAGCACTAAATTGTTAAACTAATATGAATTCATTTACTCACTCTTGAAAGAATTTTTAATGTTAAAATGAGCAAGGCATTATCATTATCATGAGAGAGACAATGATGTGTGTGTGTGTGTGTGTCTGTGTGTGTGTGTGTGTGTGTGTGTTGTGTGTGTGTGTTGTGTGTGTGTTGTGTGTCTGTGTCTGTGTGTTAATAATAATAATAAAATGGAGGCTTTTAAAAATATAGCGCGAATTTAAAAAAAAAACATGGGCTCACCGCCTGTACAATCAAATCAATTTAAATAGGTTACTATATGAACGTGAAAAATTTGACTAGCACAAAAAATAAGGAACAAAAATGCATGCACATACAATAGTCAATACACAGCATATTACATGGCCAGACAATAAAAGTAAAATAAGAGCAATATCATCAAGAAAATGTGCAGTGCAGTAACATGCATACTCCATACACACACACACACACACACACACACACACACCCGCACGCACAGCACGCCACATGCACGCATGCACACATGCACGCACACGCGGCATGTTGTGTGGAGTCTTCATTTCCATGAACATCTTTGTCTAACACAAAAATTGCATTGTACTTTCAATCTTTGGGCCATGGGGGATTCCTCAGGTATGGGTAAAGCCCAATATTAAACATCTTCTTGGGGGAAATGGGTGCTGTTTTTTGAATTCCCTAGTAGGCTACATACTTTGTATGCCGTATGAAAGGGCTTTGACACAGCCCCAAACAGTCTAGAGGCCCACAATGAACTAGGCCTACACCCAAACTAGAGTATAAGTGGGAGGGGAAGAAAAGGAAAGCAAAAATGTGGGAGTAAGGGAGGATGGGGAGATCCCGTACTCCCGGCCATGATAGGCCTTTTTCACAAAAGAAACTTTTACCATGGAGTGTGCATGATTGTATAATTGTCTTCACACGAACACTGAAACAGGGTGTGTGTGCTCTGTGTGTGTGCATGCTACGACAGATTTTTTTTTTTTTTTTACTTCATTCAAAGTACCTGTCTTTTTGTCCTAGCTGAGTACGTCAATGCGTCCCCTGTGCATTACTTCCCTTGGAATGCAGAATGTTTTCTGCTATGTTTGCCATAATAAATGTGATTGGACCATCTCTTTTTCATTGACCAATCGTTGAACCGAATTGATCGAGGTGACATCATTGAACAAGATGGCGACCTTTATGGACGTCGATCTTGTTCGTTATCTCTGCACCTGCGGCAAAAAGCGGCCAGCATGCAAACTCTATTTGTGCAGACATTGTTTAAAACTTAGATGTGCAGACTGTGTGCAGCATGAGGTAAGTTATTTGTAGTGTTTTTAATCACTTATTGTTGGTCCGGCTGTCGGCTGTGTCGGAACGGGAAATCGGCTCTTTGCAGAATCGATCATAAGGCTAAATCATTTTTTATCAAGATAGGTCAATCTCTTTTCCAAGAATGATACCTGTGGACAATATATTTACACTAATTACAGTGTTTTTTTTTCTTCCACAGGACAAAACACACACGCGCGCGCGCGCACACACACACACACACACACACACACACACACACACACACACACACACACACACCAACACACACACCACAATGTACTACATCACACACACTTACACACACACACTTACACACACACACACTTACACACACACACTTACAACACACTCACCACTACACACACACACACACACACACACACACACACACACACACACACACACACACACTCTGCATTATGCATGTGTGCTGTACTTGTGTTGCTGTGTCAGTGTGTGGTGCTTGTGTGTGTGTCACACACTGTTTTTTGGGGGGGGGGTTAATTTATTCTTTTATATGGAGGATAACAGAATAAGCAATCATGTGCTTTTTTTCATCCAGTCCCCGTGTGTATGCAGTTTTGTAAATATATTCTCTTCCCACTGGCACACGATGGCCTACTCTTATGAAAAGCAGAACAGGATTTAATGTGTGCACAAGATGTTCTGCGTACCTTCGTACACGGGGCCTCGGTTTAAAGTCTCATCCGAAGGACTTTTGGGGAGAGTGGAGTCAGCACTGATGTTTACTCTGTGTGTGTGTGTCTGTGTGTCTGTGTGTGTGTGTATGTGTGTGAACATTTTTGTTTAAATGTTGGTTGTCTCAGTGTCTGTTGTTGTTGGATTTGGGGGGGGGGGATTGTTTTGTGGGGGTTTTTGTTGTTGCTTTTTTTTTGGGGGGGGTTGTTTTGTTTTGGAGGGTTTTGCTAGATAGATGGCTTGATTTGATGAAAAAAAGCAAATTTATTTCTTACTCAATGTACCATCTGGAAATAAATTTTTTACTTGACTTCTCACACACACACACACACACACACACACACACACACACACACACACACACACACACACACACACACACACATAAGCACCACACAGAAACACAAGTACAGCACACATGCATAATATATTATGGGCGTATGCATGCCCGTGTATGTATTTTAGGCTACTTTGTACTCAGATTGCATTTGCTGAATGAGGAATGTGACTGGTAAGCCTATTTCACCTTAAGATATTTGACATACAATGATCCAAGATCACATATAATGATATGTATATGAGACAGTGCCAAAAGGTCGTGCCAAAAACGGGACATTGGTCATAGAATTTCACTGGTGAAATCATATAAAATTATCTGTAATGTTTGAAAGTTAAACCATTTACCTGTATCATGTGTATGAAAACTAAAAGCAAAAGATAACTTATGGATTATTTTTTCTGATTACATGGATAATGTCAGACCACCCACAAAAAGTCAGTTAAGATGCTGGACATGAAAAATGTCTACAATTATACAGTTATAGCTGAGCAAGGGTCATAAAACAAGGGCTTTTATGAAAGAAAGATGACACTACTATAATGATGAAGAAATTCAGTGGTTTTGTCAATTTTAACTGGTGAATGGAGTACACTTTTCATGTCCACCATCATAACTGACACAAGTTTATGTTTGTACTTTTTCTTATGTCATGCAAACTTCTACTGCAGCTGTCATAGAGCATGAAACAGTTCAATATGCCCATTTTTAAGACAATGAAGCATTCACAAGCAGTCAGGTTCCCTTTAATATTTTTTTTTTTTTTAAAGAATGTATGTCAGTTATGACATGGACATGAAAAGCACAATAAAATCTGCTTTTTCATTAAATCCACCATTAATATGACCCCTTAAATCATGGTCTGCAATATCACTAGGCAAAACAAGCCCAGTGAGTAAAGTTTATCAGCTTTTGATCATTGCTTTACATGGCTGATAAGATGAATATGTCAGTTATGACTGTGGACATTTCTGTACAGCTGCCGGTGGTGACATGAACATGACAGAAATTCCAGAAAAGTGAATAAAAGCATTGTTCTTGCTGTGTGCTTCATGACAATATTTTGTTTTGCTTTAAATTCTTTTTTAGGGAAAAATTTTTCCACGCTCAAAAATCATATTGTCATTTGATGTGCTAGTGAAACATGCATAAATCCACTACTCAATAGTTTCACTGTCCAGCATCTAATGCTCCTGTTTGTATTCGTCATTAATCCAGAACATTGACAATTTTGTATTCTAACAGACTGAACAAACAGATACAGGCAGCACATAAAATTTTTACTGCAAGATGTTGAAATATGATGACTGGACATGAATTCTGAATACGGAAGATTTTTTTTCTGTTTTTGAAAAATGTGCCAATTGAACATCTTCCTAAATGGGTTTATTGTGTTACTGACACATCTTGATTTAATAAATTTAAGATGTTGCATTATTTCAACAGAGCAAAAAGCTACAAGAAGCAAATCAGGTGACATGTCTTTTGGACATGACAAGTCATAACTGACCAGTTCAATTTTATGATGTGACACAAACTTCACCAAAAAGTATGCACATGTGATTTAGGGATGAAAATGTTGGCAAAGGTATGTTTTAATTGTTCCATATTTTAAAAAATTTTTGTTTGAAACTTAGAATGGCTGTAGAGACACAATGTTTATGGCCTATCAGTAAATGTCCCATTTTGGATTGGTCAATTTTGACCATTTTCTTTTTACAAACATCAATTTTATCAAATCTAAACCCATCTTCCTAATATTGTGGTATCTATCTATTTATGGTATAAGCTGATAGAATTACACAACCAACCAAAGAAAAAAATATTGTAAGTAGTTTATTTTTCTTATCAAACACAGTAGGGTCCGCCACCACGACCTTTTGACACTGTCTCATATATATATATATATATATATATATATATATATATATATATATATATTATATTTTATATATATTATATATATACAGATCTGTAAAATTTGTAGTAGGATCTAGGTCGCACCTTATTTTAGTTGTGTTTAATGTTAACAGGGGCATGCCCAATATTGTAAGCTGGTTTTTGTTTAATTTTTTTAATCATTTGCTGATTGTACTTGTAAATTACAAGTACATATTCACATAATTCAGTGTATTATATCTACCAAGTATGAGTTTGATTGTATACATGTATTAATCAGTGTGTGGTTATGAGTATTTTTATTGTGTGCTTTGTTCTTTGTCTAATGTAATTTTTGGGTCTGTAATTGTTGTCTCGAGTAGTAGAAAACTAGTACTAATAGTGACTGCAGGCATTGTCTGATGATTTTATGGGTACCGGTAGTGGTAATGTAGTGGTATTCACTATTTGACTGGTTCTGAAAGACTTTGTGTGAACATATTGGGGGGGGGGAGTGAGTGTCTTTTTTTTAAACAAAATTTCACTTACAGACCATCTCTCTCTCTCTCTCTCTCTCTCTCTCTCTCTCTCTCTCTCTCTCTCTCTCTCTCTCTGTTGTGAGTAGTGGATGTAAAAAAAAAATGTTGTTTTGTGTTGTGCTTTGTAAAAAAATGTTATGCTATTTTATAACTTTTAACTTCTTTTTTTTGCATTTGTTCATTCTAGGTGGATTCACCATATTGTCCAAATTGTTTGGAAAACATGCCTGCAGCAGAAGCCAAGCTAAAGAAAAACCGGTATGAAGAACTTACTACTTGCTGTAATTTGGAAAGTAATCATAATTTGAACTTAACTAAAATCAAATCAAGATAAATGATCAGCCTTATCATTATATCAACTTATGATTAAAGATATCATAAGTACATGAAGTGTTCCCTTACATCCCAGATTGTATTTTTAGTCTTTAGATTTGAGAGTGATCAATCTACTCAGTTAAATGATAATTCTAAGTGAATCGTTGACTGATTTAGTGAACATTGATTTCTTTGTATTAATTTTCATCATTAAGTGTGTGTGTCACTGTAAGAACGATACAAAGAATCATATAATGCAAAGTTGCTTGGAGATTGATAAATGATGGGCAGAGAAGGGGAAAAAAAAGACAATGGAAGAAAAAGTCCATAAACTGATAAAGTTCTTCCCTGTGTTGTACTGCAGGTGCAGCAATTGCTTTGACTGCCCCATCTGTGGTCACACTCTGATGACAAGAGCCACAAGCCAAATGGTGGCCAATCCTGAGGACCCCAGCAAATCCACTCCCAAGAAAATGTACTACATGGCTTGTAGCTTCTGTCGGTGGACCACCCGTGATGCTGGCCTGCCTGACCAGACTGTCTGTTAGTTTGAGGGGTTTTGTTGTTTTTTATTTCAAATAAATACACTCTTTTTCTGTTGTTTATATGCATCACCTTTTCTCTGCTATTCTGTTTGTATCAAATCTGTTTCTTGGACATAACATGTTTATATATTCTGTTTTCGTGTACCATGTTTTGTTTGTTTTGGACCTTTAAGAATCAAGCATAAAAGTCTCAATCAGTATTGTCATTTATACTAATTGTCTGGGGGGGAAAAAAGAAGATTGCTTGGTTTGGGGAAGGTGGGGGGGGGGGGGGCAGGAGGATGGAATGGAATTTTTTGGTAGGTTTTGTTGTTGTTTCGGGGAAGAGGGGGGGGGGAACATGGTGGTTGTTTGGTTTGGTTTTGTTGATTTTTGTTGTTGTTTGGGATTGTTTTGTTGTTGTTGTTTTTTGAGGGGAGGGGTTGTTGTGGTTATTTTTATGGGGTAGTGTTTAGTTCTTTTGGGGGAATGTTTTCAAGTTGGCTTTTCTTTTCGGGGCGGGGGGGGGTATTTGGGGTTGGGTTTTGTAATTTTTTTGTTCTTGTCTTTTATTCATTTGTCGGAGGGGGGGGGGGGGGTAAGGGAGTAGTGCTCACTTTGTTTTGTTGTTTTGGGGTGTTGTTTTTTTGTGCGTGTTTTTTTTTTTTGGGGGGGGGGGGGGGGGGGGGGTGGAAGTATATGTCATTTCAGATCTTTTCAATGAAAATGTGTTCAAAAATACAAGTCTGACAATGCTAAAGGTGGTATGAGATACATTGATATGCTTGTTGCATTTACTTTCCATTATAATACATATATATCTGTAATGATTGATACCGAAACATGTGTGTGAAGAGATCTGATGACATTTGTAATGATTTGATTAAGACATGATGTATTACAGCTTGTGGTATACAGATTTTTGTGTTTCAGCTAACGGTGGCTGGCAAGACGAAGAAAACACAGATGCAAAAAGGGTTGGTGAAAGATAAAACCTGTGTTGCTGTCTCTGTGTTTCTATCTTTACCTTCTCATTCCCTTTTCTCCTTTCTCTCTCTCTCTCTCTCCTCCTCTCTTCTCTCTCTCTCTCTCTCTCCTCTCTCTCTCTCTCTATATATACAGGGGCACACACACAACAAATACACAACACACACACACACACACACTCACACACACAATTATACCAACACCACACACACACACACACACACACACACACACACACACACACACACACACACATGCGTGGGCATGTGCACACATGCACACACACAGCATAAACACACAGAGGCGCACACACTCACACAATTTATACTGGCATACACGCTTGTGTACATACACACGCACTTGCACACACACAAGTTAAAACTCTTTCAGCTTTACAGGAGAGTAGGCCATTGTATGCTGATGGGAATGGATAAGCACACTCACATATACACACACAGACCACACACACACACACACACACACACACACACACACACACACACACACCCACACACACCACACTCCCACCTACTTCTCACAGCTACAGTGTTCGGGTGTATTGGACAGTTGGTGGGAAACATGTTTTTTTATCGTAAAGATATGTTGGGAACACCGCGCGCGCGCAGCACACATGCACGCAACACGCGCGCACACACACACAGCACAAACACACAGATGCACACACACTCATGCAATTTAAATTGGCATACACACTCATGTACGCACGCACGCACTTGCTCATACACACACACAAACACACACACACACTAACACTCTAACACACTAACACATGCACTAACACACATGTGAAAACATGTTCTGCTTTTTGGAAAAGCAGGCCATTGTGTGCTGGTGGGAACACACACACACACACACACACACACACACACACACACACACACACACACACACACACACATATGGTTTATTTGTTTCAGGGTAAGAGTTTTGTAAAAAAAAAAAAATTTTAAGGGATGGAGACTGATTTATTTGAATACTTCTTTTTTCCTCTTTTACCCAGTTATATGAAACACTCATTGACATCGAAGATGTGTTTATTATTAGTTTGATGCATTCCTAAGCCTAACCATTTGGGGTCATTCAATGAGTACTTGTTCCCTCATCTCTGTAGAGAATCACTGCATTAGCATGCAGTAAGAAGTATAACTAGAGGACAAAACTGTATGAAAATACTGCATAGGTATGGTTGCTTTTAAATTTTAGTACTCTGTCATCAGAGCAGTCATACTCTGGCATCAAAGGGGACTGTTTTATTTCTCATCAGATCAGTACTTTGCTGGAGAGCTACCGCAGTGTGGCACAGAGAGAAAAGGCGGAGAAGGAAAGGAAGAAGTACGTGAAGCGCAGGAGCCATGCAGGGTTTCAGGTATGTGTTTAGGTTGTTTTGGCTTTCTGTTTTGGGTTGGGTTTTGTTTTTTTTTAGGGGGGGGGTTGTTGTTTCATGCTTTGTGGTTGTCATTTTGGTTTCTTTGAAGTCTTTTGCTGTCCTGTGTGGCTGTGTGCAGGTGTCAGGATATTCTTGAATGATTTACTAAATTTGTTTGTGCCCTGTATTGTTGGGTGTTTGTTTTTTAAATCTTTGACAAACAGTTTTGTGGGTGGGGTTGTATGTTTTGCAGTAATCGCATATGTAGCAGTTACCATATGGGGGGGTGGGGGGTTGTTTTTAAGTTTGATGTAATGTTTGGCTGGTGGCCATTTTTGTCTAAATCTTTTGCTGAAATTTTGGTCAATCACATTTGCTTGGTGTTTCCTTTTTCTTGAATGGTTCTTAGCTACAAGTATCATACCTATTATTTTGTGTTGCTGTGTTCAACAGATGTCATTCATAAATTGTTATCATTGTGCTGCAGTGTGCTTGCCGCCATCAAGTTGTTCTGTTGTTGTTGTTGTTTTTAATCTTTTCTTTGGGCATTTTTTTTCATATGCTTGCAGCAATCATCTTTTTAAGTAAAGGTTTTCATTGTTGTCTGTTTTACAACAGTTGGTGTTGAAGATAAAATACTTTCAACTTGTGTCCATTTTTTTTAACTTGCAAAAATAAAACATTTCAGGCTTGCATACATGCAGTTGCTTTTCTTGCATTTTTGGATACTACTATTCCTGAATAGTACACATCTACACACATGGTATGATGTATAAATTTGTCATTAGTGTTAATAATACTTTCTTTGATTTAAGCTGCATACATGTTGAAGTACAGTGCATATTTGTTGAAATTGTCAGAGGTCCCTGTGTGCATGTTACAGGACAAGTATGGGCTGACTTCTGTGGCCATGAAATGGAAGATACAACCAGCAATGGCCAATATGAGGTAAGTTTGCATTTCATACATGTGCAGGTAGTGTTTGTGTATGAGTTTCAAGTTCCCTTATCTTAAATTGTTTTTTTATGTCTTTTGCAGACTCTTCATTATTTTGATCTTGCAGATTTACACAGTCATTACCTTAAAACGGACATTTAAAAAGAATATAGAGATCAGTGAAATGAATATTTGAGAGATGTGTACTCTTTTGAAACAGACCATGGGTGTCAGAAGTGCTTTTGAATATTATACTTTATAATTCATTATACTTTATAATTTGCTGTACATATACTGTTATCATTCTAGGGTTCATCCTACCTGTTCATTCTTCTTTTGTCTCCAGTTGCATTGTCAGTATCTTTATAAAAAGAGTTTCTCATCTTTCTTTTGATGTCAGTGTGAAGGAGACAGAGAAGGTCCCCCCACCATTGGAACAAGTCACCCCTGTCACAGACTTTGACCCCTTGCCTGCCTCCATCTATTCAGAACCAGTCCAGCTTGACAAAGGTATATATATCAAAAAGTAATAGGATTCACAAACAAGATCACACTAGCCTCTATAAACACTTACAGAAAAGGAGCAGTTCAGCACAAAGATATGGACAACATCCTGAAAGAAAGGAATGAGGGTGGATGTGTTTTTGAATGATCAGTGATTCTCAGTTGTCTTTTTTTTTTTTAGTAACCATATACATGAAGTTAAAAAATATGACAGAGAAGGAAGTATCTTTTTTTTTTTAACCGAAGAGAAAAAGAAGGGGGGAAGGCACAGAATTTTGAAGAAATATTGAAGTCTTTTTTTAGTCTTACAAAAAGATTCAGAGTAACCTAAACAAGGCACACTTACTGCAAATATAGATTAGATCACATGTTATTCTGATTTTTTTAAATTTCTTATTTAAGAATTAGTAACTCTTTACACTAACGAATCTCCACTGATTCAAAAACGGAGGTTTCTATACATAAGAAGTAAAAAATATGGGCAATATCACACACACACATGCATACACACGCAGATGCACACACCTCATTTTCACAGTTTTTAGCAGTTTTGAGGTATAATGGGTGGATGTACAAACTGAGAAGAGATGACAGGATGTATTCAGTAACATATCTTTACTCAAGTAAACTGGGTCAAATCAGTTCACTGCAATTTTGGCTCTTTTTCAGTGACATACTTGACGCATAGGCTGAACGCCCCAGAATTTCAGCCCCCGAGCGCTAGTGACCTCAGACCTGTACACAAACATCTGCTGATCAGAAGGTCTCTCCGGTGTCGGGTAAGGTTTTTCTCTTCTCATCAGTTTGTGTGCATATGCAAAGGAGCGCAGTTGTTTCAAGATTTTTTCTGTAATCCTTTTTTACAGATGTGCACAGGCATTGCGTAGAGGTATACCAAATCAGAGTTCGGGTCATCAAATGAAACTCAGTAAAGTCTTACCTTGATAGCTCAGACTGCCTGATTTATGTTCACAGGCATATGCTCTTTTTTTTGTTTTAGGAGTAATAAATTTGATGAAAGAGTTGACATCCACAGTATAATGCCTAAACACAATGTCATGAATTGTTTGCATTTGCAGATAAACAATGTTACAAGTTGGATATCATTGGCATATTTAGGTTGGTATTGGAAATATTTTAACAGCTCTGACTGGGCCATAGGTATTGGGCTAAGAATAGTATAACCAGTGTGAAGCCCAAACTGAAAACTGTCTCTTTTTTTTGTTTTACACGTACACGTATAAATACTTGTACCGTTTGCTTGAGAACCAAACTTTATAAAAATGTATGGATTTATTTGATTTCACCGAATTGCTCTTTATCCCCTGTTGGGTTTTTTTTTCCAGGAATGTGAGCACAACCTGAGCAAGCCAGACTTCAACCCCTTGTCCATCAAGTTCAAGATTCAGCTGATTGCTCTGTAAGTTTTTGTTCAGTTTTCTGCACAGTTTTATTGTTTTGATAATAGACATGAATGTAGTGGTTAGTTGCTGGCTTTTTTATATTCTGTGTAACAGACCTGTAATTGGGGTCTTTCACAGATGTCTGTAAAATTTGTCCCTGGCCCTGTATGCAGGCAGAGCCAGGGACAGATTTTACCCCCAATGGGTACAGTTATTAGTTGGTCAGTCTTGAGTATTTGTGATGATTTCCCACAGGTTTTGTTCTACTTAGGGCTTCTCTGTTTTATATTGTGTGTCCACTGTATTGATGTATGGGAGGTTTTTGATTCTTATATCATTTCATTTATTTATGTTTTCCTTTTTTTAATCTGTATCCAGGAACCACATTCCAGAGCTGAGAATCATGGCCCCTGCTACATTCACTGTGAACAAGGTAAAATGGACCTCCATTTCTTTTTCTTCTCTGTCTTATTTCCCTATGCCTTTTTTCTTATCTCTCCCATGTACAAATTTTATCAAGTGTGTCATACATTTTCTTTTCATGTTTCAAACTTAGTGGGTACTGTTATTAGTTGGTGAGTATGATTATTTATGTTCAATCATAGATTTGAGTTATTCTTGGTCAGCCTGATAATTTGTGTTCTATAAAAAATGTAAGTCAAAGTGACATATTTTCCTTCAGAGTCTGTTCTCGTCGTGTGAATGTTATTTTTGCATAACATGGTTGCTTATTCATTGGTACACAGTGTATTCTAAAGTGTTTGGAAGTGATCAGAAATGTTTTTTGTTTGTTGAGATCAGGGGCTGGCAGGAAGAGTATGTCAGTATCATTGTAAATTTGTATTTTTGAATTGTGCAGTGTGGCTCATTTTCATGGAAGTTTTCCTGCTTGTGGAACATTATGAATGTAGAAAATGAATTGCTGTGCAGGATACAGTGGTGACCTTTACCCTCAGCAATCCCTCTGTGTTCAATACTGTGGTGAAACTTCTGCCTATTGACGGAGACACAGACCTTGACTACATGACTGCTAAGGTAACACATTTTTTATAGTAATTAGATGCTACCTTTTTAAGCTGTGTATGGGCAACTCCACCTCCTCCTCCCGTGGCCTCAAAACTCAAGATCTTATTATGACCTGAATTTTTTTCACGTTCCTCATCTAGGGCTCTGAGGTTCATCAATGGTGAGATTTTGCGTATGCGACTGTTTCATCTCACCTTTAAGGTTGTTGTATTCCAACTTTGGGGGATCATGTCTAAACATAACACCTGTGTGCATGAATTTTTAATGTTTGTCATCTGTTCCTACCAGCACAAAATGGCATACTCTTCTAAAAGGAGCTGGTTTTTAATATGTATGCAAGATGTTCTGCATGCATTAGCACATTATGCCTCAGTTTATAGTCTCATTTGAAGGACTAATGGGGAAGTGGAGTCTGCACTGATGTTGACTCCAGAGTGAAATCCCCTAAAACAGGCACCTCTATTGTGGCTTGATCCTGAACTGTCAGATCACGAGCACAAGACTCTAACCACGTGGGAACATATAACATTTACAAAAACTGCATACACATGGGGACTGGATGTAAAAAAAGCACACTAGTGCTTATCCCATTATCTTCGATATAAAAGAATAAAATAAAATAAAACCACTGGGCTTTGTTGAGAATATTTTTTGCTGCATAAAGTCAAAATTATTGTGTCGTGCAATCCAAAAATTTGTATTCATTTCTTGTGAAACTAGAAGAGCTTTTAATTATCCTCAAGATTGCAGTATTAACATCTTTGAAGGTTTTAATTAGAAAAGGTTGAAAGTGTAAATAACATTGCTTTTGTCTTGTTTGAAAATAAATGAAAATTGATTCTCTCTGATGGCAGATTGACTTGCCCAAGTGTGATTTGGTGCTGGCCCATCATGATGACACTGCTGTGTATGATGACAGTAGCAAGGCTCAGCAGGAGTTCAAAGATGACCCCAGGTATAGTGCAACATATACATGTAGCTTCTGACATGTATGTCATCCTCCTGCATGTGTGTGCCAGCTCATTGTGTATGTACATGTGTGCTAACAGACTTATTATTCTCATGCTTGTTTGCACACACACACACACACACACACACACACACACACACACACACACACACACACACACACACAACACACACACACACACTCAGCCCTGCAACATGTGCTCACACACACACACATATGCTCACACACCCACATAACACACACACCCCGTCCAAGAGGATTTTCCCCCCGAGGTTAACATCAGTGCTAACTCCACTCTCCCCAAAAGTCTTTCAGATGAGACTGTAAACCGAGGCCCTGTGTGCGAACGCACGCAGAACATCTTGCGCACATGTTAAATCCTGTTCCGCTTTTCATAAGAGTAGGCCATTGTGTGCCAGTGGGAGCAGATGACAATATTTACAAAACTGCATACACACAGGGACTGAATGAAAAAAAGCACATGAGTGCTTAATCCATTATCCTCAACAATTTCCTTGATATAAAAGAATAGATAAATAAAACACACACACACACACACACACACACACACACACACACCACACACACACACACACACACACACACACTCACTCACTCACTCACTCACTCACTCTCTATCTCTGTCTCCTCTCTCCACTCACTCTCTATCTCTGTCTCCTCTCTCTCTCTCTCTCTCTCTCTCTCTCTCTCTCTCTCTCTCTCTCTCTCTCTCTCTCTCTCTCTCTCCTCTCTCTCTCTCTCTCTCTCCTCTCTCTCTCTCTCATATACACACTGAAAGGCCCATACAGAAACAGATTAACTCCAACAGACCCGTACATGAAACACACACACACACATTCAAGCTTAATCATGTATGGGCATGCAGTTCATATAGTATTCACAGAAACCAAGTGAATACTAATCTCCTCTTCTCTTTATTTGCTATCGTATCACATAGTCATAGTTTGGTTGTCTTTAGGACATGTCTGTCTAGAAAATGAAAACTGAGGCTGGAATTCTGCCTGAATGCACTTTCCTCTGATCTATGAGGCCACAAGTGGAGATATTGCTGCTAATCTTGTTTCATAAGACTGTTCACTGAAGCCCCATTTGTAGTTTGCATCAAGGGTAGGTAAAGGAACCCAGGGCAGGTTGTTACTGCAAGCAAATTTGTTGAAAACTCTACTCTGAGAGATGAATAAATACTAGGCAAACTGGGAAAAAATGGTTCTGCACTATGACAGATCACTCCCCAAGGAGAGCTTGAATTTCACACAGAGAAATCTGCCCTGGCAGTAAATAGAGGACACTATTTAAGTTGAATCTTTACTCAGATACAGAATATTATTTTCAAACCGTTGAGGTTACTAAACACAAGCCTGAAATTTTAAAGTCACAAAATGGAACTCCCCCCCAAAAAAGTTATAAAATACAAATTTGAAAGTATTCAAAACATGTAACAGAACATGCTTTCTTTGATTTCAGGGTCATTGTGTTTCGTCGAGCCAACAAGATTGGATTTGCTGCCTAAGGTCACTCCGTTGAGTAAAACTGGGGATGTCAAGGTGTGTACCCCCATTGTTTTTATTACATTACATAACTTTTTCAGGTGTGTGTGTGTGTGTTACTGATATATTTTACTTCAAATTTGATTTTTTTAACTCTTTTTGTTGAAGGGAAAGAATGTGAGCCACTTTGTGATTTTGATAGGGCAGGGTTAATATAGTCAGGTCATTGGTTGTATAATCACTTACAGCCCAGAAAATGTTTGCATTCTTTCTTTTCAAACATTTTAATGCATTCTTTCTTGTCAGATATTTTGATGTAAAGATGGTTTCTCTTTTTTTGTTTTACCTATTCAGAATAGTAAACCAAAATGACAGTATTAGTAAAACTTTCATTTTCTGCAACTTTTATTTACTTTGTACACCTCAAAATATATTGGGGGTGGGGGGGGGGGAGTTTTGTCTTATTTGAGACATTTGTATGTTTTTTTCAGTCTTTTTGTTTAGTTACACACACAAGTTTTGTTTTGTTACTCTCCCTCAGATAAGTTTCCTGATGAAGCATGAGTACCGCAACACTGCTGCCGCCATTCAGAGCGACGACAAGGAACCCAAAGTGGAGTGGTTGGAGCACCGCCTCTATGTCAATCTGGGTCGCATCCAGTGATGATCGCTGCTGACAGTGGTCTCTCCACTCCACTGTGTTTTCTGAACAAAAGGAAATCTTATGTGATTAATGTTCCTTGTTTGTTTGCTTGCTTATGATTATAAATGATGAGAACTGGTCAGCTTGCCTGCAAAGTGGGATGCTTTATATGTTTTTGTTGTTGTTAATGCTCACCATACCTTGGAGATAATTTGTATTTTTCAACCTTGTGCAAAGCAACTCTTGCTGTGTCTCGCACATGCTGATATCTCTCTCTATCTCACACACACACACACACACACCACACACACACACACACACACACACACACACACACCACACACACACACACACACACACACACACACTCACACACACAATTTACATTCATTGATGAAATATTCATATAGATTTAAAGACTAAACACACAACTTCTAAGACCCTCAACAAGGGGATGGGATAGCCTAGTGGTCAGAACATTGCGCTCGCAATTTGACAACCCGGGTTTGATTCCCTGTAAGGGATTTTTCCGATGGAATTCACATCAGTGCTGACTCCACTCTCCCCAAAAGTCGCTCAGATTAGACTTTAAACCAAGGCCCCATGGGTGAACGCACGCAAACATTTTGCACACACGTTAAATCCTGTTCCGCTTTTTGTAAGAGTAGGCCATTGTGTGCTGGTGGGAACAGATAAGAATTACAAAGCTGCATACACACGGGTACTGGATATAAAAAAGCACATGAGTGCATATTCCATTATTCTCGATATAAAGAATAATGAATAAAAACAGTGCACAGTAATCAAGCAAAAGACAACATGAATTGATTACTGCCTTCACACATGTATCCATACCCGTATACACAAACACTCATACATACATGTGTACATCTTTCTGGTTTCTTCTTTGAAAAAAAGAAAATAGAATTTTGTTGAATCCAATAAAATCAAATGATAAATCCCTTCTATTTGAAGTCAACAGAGTGTAAAGAATGGAATCTCAATGGCAATTTATGTTGACATGTGATATTAGAATCACGATTAACAAAAGCAGACATTGAGAGTAGACATATCTGAATTTATGAAGACACGGGAAAAAAATCTAAAACTATGTTTTGTCATTGTAAAACTGTTGCCTTGAAAGAAAATTCTGCAAAGTGGCTAATGAACCTCAAATGAAACCTTTTTAACAGTCATCTTAATATGGAATGAATGTCAAGAATGATAGAAAAAAATGTATGTAGCTTGTTTGTACAGTTTTGGAAAAAGAGATTTTTTTCTGTCTAAAATATTGCCTATTTCAGTCTGTTTTAAGTCAACTGTTGCAAAGGTTTTTTTTTTTTTTTTTTTTTTTTTTTTTTTTAACTGTTGCAAAGTTGGATTGACTATTTTTTAACTGTAGCTGTCGTTTGCTTTGAAATATGTTTGTGTTATTCATTATCTATTTATTTTCTAATTTCATAACCCTCTTAGTCCCAACCCAGGATTTGCCAGGATTAAATAATTTCCTCCCCTGAATCCCGACCCGCGGTTGCCAAGATTTACACACAGTAGTTTTCCATCACACAGTGACCTTCACCAATCGCTACCACATGCCGAAGCTCTATCAGGCCAGAGGCACAGAGCCTGTTGTGAGAGTGGAAGTAATCATAGCTGCTGGTATGTACTTCGAAGGAGGAAAAGGCGAGCAAGCATGTGTGCCTGACCTGATTTCATGATGGAATGCAAAATCATGGGGCAATTTGTGTTCAGAGAATCCAAATGCAAGATGGTTAATCCATTTGCTTTCCTTTTCCCCCCTCTTTCTTAGAATGCTACTTGATAAGTTCCCTGCATTTATTTTGGTATAAATTAGACTAATATGCTTTATGTAAAAAGTGGCGTCACATTCAGTGAATTTTTTTTTGAAAGAATGCTAAATAGCTGTGCCTCTTGCAAATACTTCATATGGCTTCGTTATGCTTTCTTACAGAATGGTTTTGGGGTTGTTGTTTTTTTGTTGTTCTTACAGAATGTTATATAGATGGTGACATTTTTCGTGATTATTTATTTTTTCCATCCATCATTGACATTGCAGGTGGTTACGCTGAACTTTTGGGGATTTAGTTGCTGGGCATTTGCTGTAGCTCCTTCTTATCTCTCTCCCCCTTTCTCTCTCTCTCTGTCTACCCTCCCATTTCTTTGCCTTCCCCTCTCTCTTCCCTTCTTGCTCCCCCTTGCCTTCCTCTCTCTCTCTGTCTCTCTCTCTATCTGTCTGTCTCTCTCTCTCTCTCTCTCTCTCTCTCTCTCTCTCTCTCTCTCTCTCTCTCTCTCTCTCCTCTCTCTCTCTCTCTCTCCTCCTCTCTCTCTCTCTCTTACTTGCTACTGTCCCCCATAGACCCTGTGCAATAGCGTGTGATTTAAGTAAATAATAAAACTTGTGACCAAAAACTAAAAAGACTGCCTTGTATTTGAAAGAAATGTGTTTTATACATTTTTTTTCATTCCTCAGCTACAGCTCCACAGTTCACCTATTGTGATATTTTTCCTGTACAACCTTTTTGTCCATCATCAGGTAGTTGCATTCCGACTCGGCAATGTATGCTGGGTATGTTCATGTTTCTGTAACCCACCAAATGGCTGACTATGAACTACTGGAATCTTTAACATGTACTGTACGTCTGATCTGCTGCGTATGTATATATTGAAAGGAAAAAAGGATTTTTTCATCCTTTAACAAAGGTTACAGTTGTACTACGCACCCCATCATGGATGAAAACAATCCTCACAAAACATTCCAAAGCAGAACTACTCTTCAGTGTTGGCCTTTGCACTTTTCGTACATCAATAATGGACAAAAAGTTGGGCATGAGCCAAGAAAGTAAATTGGAGCTGTTGTATAGAACACTTTATAAACACTGCAGAGTGTGTGCCTCCTGGTCTAGTTAACATTAGAGTGTGTGAATGAAGAAAGCAAAGAGCCATCATATAATTATATCCTCAGGTCTAGCTGGCCCCATGTATCGCCATTATCATCTTCAACCTCATTGACCATTACACACTAAAAAAAAATGTCTTGCATTTGGTGGCTTCCCATGCCCAAGTTCATGGTGAACTTGGTTTAGTTTTATCCTCAACTGATATGCCTTTTTGTGTTCAGAGTTGGCAGGTTCAAAGAGAGGGGGACTTTTTTTCCCCATTCCTTGGCTAGACTCCAAGGTTCTCCAATGATGAGATTTTGCGCATGCGACACTTTTGCCCACCATGAAGGTAGCCTCATTCTGACTTTGGGATGTGTGATGGGTATGTTCGTGTTTCTGTAACTTACCGAACACTAACATGAATTACAAGATCTTTACGTGCATATTTGATCTTCTGCAAGTGTATGTAAACAGAGGAAAATAATGCACTGGCAGGTCTGCACTTAAAGTTGACGTAGGAGACTGTAAAATCCCCACCCCTGATTCACCAGATGCTGCCAGATTCAAACCCATGACTTCATGGACCCATGGGGTTAAGTCAAATGGCCTTAACCACTCAGCTTTAGTGTCATTGAGAGGGACATGATGTTGGTAATCATTCTCAAGGTAAATAACTTATTCAGTTTCACTCTGTAAATTAATTTACATTGTCAACAGTAAAGGCCTATTGTATCCGACATGCACTACTATAGATCTCCCACTCTTTTCATGCCATGTTGATGTGGATGTTCTCTTGATGGGGCAGGGTGGGCAAGCCTCAAGGTGTGGCAAACACTGCACTGGTGTGGACAGCCAGTGCAATAACTTAGGTAAGTAAGTTGTTCTTGGCATCCTCCACCAAGGAGGGTCACAGGCTACACTGGTCATCCAATATGGCCATGATCTCAGTTACACAGTGCACAGAAAGACACCAGTGAGCTTTACTAAAGCTAGGCTCCATGGGTCCTCTGGCTGGTGGCCTTGCAATCATTATACATTACTGGCGGCTGGATTTGGTTTAGTTATTTGCTAAACATAGAAGTATTGTATGTAACATTATAGAGTAGCACTGTGTGTAAAATCGTGGTGAGTGGCATAGTGAGTAGTACAAACTCGCCAAAGAATGGAAGTAGCCCTTAAAAAAATAAAAACCAAAATATCTGAATCTCTCTAAGCACAGAATTCCAACAAAGACACTTTCAATGAATGATCCACCATGTCACATAAGCGTGCGCACACACACACACAGGGGGACGGATAGCCTAGTGGTCAGAACATTGCGCTCGCAATTTGACGACCCGGGTTCCAGTCCGGTCGAGGAGATTTTTCTCCTGGAGTTAACATCAGTACTCTCTCCACTCTCCCCCAAAAGTCCTTCGGATGAGACTTTAAACCGAGGCCCCGTGTGCGAACACACGCACAACATCTTGCGCACATGTTAAATCCTGTTCCGCTTTTCGTAAGTGTAGGCCATTGTGTGCTGGTGGGAACAGATGACATTTACAAAACTGCATACACTCGGGGACTGGATGTAGAAAAGCGTGCTTATTCCATAATCCTCGATATAAAAGAATAAGTAAATAAATAAATAAATATATACCACAAATGAAGAAAGTGAAGACTGAAACATGCACACACCTGGCAACCTCCCATACTGAATGTGTTGGTTTTCCTCCAGTGAATCTCGGCCTTTAGGACAGGTTAGGCTTACTTGTCATTTTCTTGAGCAGCCTCGTCAGAACTTGGAGACTTTACACCACTCAGAAAAAAATCCCATCTTTACTATCCATGCCCATCAATGTTGTTTCAGCCCTATTTCCTCAGCACCACCAATCTCCTCACACACACACACACACAACACACACACACACACACACACACACACACACACACACAAGTCCTTAGAATGAGGCCGCGTGTGCGAACGCACGCAGATCATCTTGTGCACACGTTAAATCCTGTTCCGCTTTTCTCCGTCTTTCCCTGCCCTCCACTTCTTGAAGGACTTCTCTCAACCTCGGGCCTCAGTCTCCATCCAATCCTCCCACCTATTTCTGTGTCTTCCTCTCATTCATCCTCCTTGCTCTGTGTCTTGCTGAAAATTTGTGGCAAGCCCTTTAGTTTGTGAGGCATACCCATAACACTTCAGTTTTCATCTCTTCACTGTGGTTAAGAAGTCAACATAGGCATAAGGCCCGATTGCTTGCCTGACTGTATTCCTTGCTTTTTCATCAGTAAAATAATCCTTTTGGGAAATGCCGAGGAGTTTGCAATTCCATCTTACATCAATGACAGTATTTATATCCTCTTCTTTATGTATGCAGTCAAAATCCAAGGCTCACAGGAACGTAGCAGATTTTAGGTAACAAAGGAGCACATCATGCTGTTAGTGCCTTGAATAATCTGATCCTTTGTAAATAATAAAAACAACTTATAAAATATTGATTCAAATAGAACAACAAATCTCAATAGGGCAAAAGTATAATGTAGATCAAGAAACAAGTAGCCTACGCACTGCCGAAAAAAAAATTAAGCTGAGGTTAAAAAAAAAAAAAGTTTAAGCAAATGGCAAACAAGTAAATGAGAAATCGAAAAAACTGAAAGAGAGAGAGAGAGAGAGAGAGAGAGAGAGAGAGAGAGAGAGAGAGAGAGAGAGAGAGAGAGACGCCCAGAGAAAAACGCACAGAGAGAGACAGATAGACAGACAGAAAGCGTGACATCTCATTATCTATGGAGAAACTAGAGAGAATCGCCAACAGTGACTAAGTAAGGTCATATTTTATGACTGTTTCCTGGGATAAAGAAAACAACTCTTCAGCCGTTGGGCATCCAGCCCCTCCCCCCCCCCCCCTACTTGCACCCCCTTCCTACCCCCCATCCCCATCCCTTTTCTTTCCTTTGATAAAACCTGGCCTGATGTAGTGGCCGAGAGGGATGACTGCTTCGGGATGTAGACAAATTTAGCAGGAAAACCAAGACTATCAACTAAACACTGGACAAAGACTTTTTTAAAATTCTATTTCTGAAAGCTGCAGAAAGTCTGACAAGCCAAAGAAAAACGTGAACCTGAAGAGAAAATGCAGCAACACATTATTAGGTTACTTTCAAAAGAACCTGTCAAAGGTGCTACTCCTAGCATCCACAGCGCCCATGCCCACCCATCGTCTCAGATATGACATTTTACTCGTGAATTAGGCTACTGGCCAGAGGTTCCAATCATTCCATTACTAAGCAACATCAGCGCGTGCACACACACACACACACACACACACACACACACACACACACGAGATTCCTGTAAACACAATTATTTCATCAGATTCGTGTATGATGTACCAAAAACAAATTTGATAAGGGAGTTTCAAAAGGTTTATGAAACCCCCTGAAATTGCAAGAGATTTCATCAGATTCATGTATGATGGTCTGCACTGCTATGTGGGGGAAAATAAGTACAAGTTTCTTACATTCATGTAGGAACACAATAGAAACACAAAATGTAGTTTCATCTCTTTCACGCCTAAGATTCTTGTGTGAATACGTTTTTCATCACTTTCATGCCCAAAATACGTTGATCAATGTTTCAGTTACTTTCATCATTTGGCTTTCTGGAAAAGATACTTTTCTTTTAACACATTTTTTGTTTGGTTGGTTGTGCGTTTGGGGTTGTTTGTTTCTGCTTTTTTGGGGGAGTGGGAGATATTGATTTACTGAGCAGATATGATAGAGCGCTTTGCACGCATTGGTATTCTCTTGAGGAGCCGGAACTGATAGGCCTACTTAACCTTATGGCACTTTGCTACAATCAGCCACGCAATTATAATTTCCCCGACAGAAGTTTCGAAGTCGTGCGCCTATGCGCAATGCTGCTGAGCCCTTCATAGGGTTGACAGAGTTACAATTCGTTTCATAAGAATGGCGGACGCCGACGGAGAGTTCTGCGGCACGCCGCTCTGGGTAAGACATAAGTTGTGAAACTTGTTCTTGAGAGAAAATCTAGTTTCAGATGGAATCTTTATTACAGAAAATAATTATTGAAATCCAAGTTTGCTTCAGAGGTTGCGGTGTGTAGAATATAAGATGGGTGTATATGTTTGGTCAAGAAAGCGTCCTAGGCCTATTATCTTTTGTCTTAGGCCTACTGGTCAAGTCCAGCTGCAACTATTTTGCTATTTCACCAGACCAATTGTAGCCATGTTATGTTTTTGCTCAATGTAGATTTGCCTATAGATTTTCCATAATTTTTTGCTATCGTTGATCCAGAAAATGTTTTAATCTAAATCCTGAAAGCATCAGTTACAAACGTTGTGTAATGAAGGTTCTCAGTTCTGGCATCACCATGGTTCTGCAAGGGCCCACGTGGTCTGACCGAAATGTTAACAATAACAATGATCCTGACATTGATTGATTCATTCACATAGGGCTGTATTCAGCTGGATTAATTCACAAGGTGTTCAGCCCTCACAAAACTAGATAATTGTGAATATAATATACTATAAAGTACAAAGAAAATGGTTAACATAAAGGCAAAGGTGATAAACTCTGGAACTCTTTTTATTTTCATTTCCCAAATCATTACTAAAATATAAGACTGGGTTGTAAGTTTCCTGGCTTAACCTTTATTGTGAAAGTTGATGTCTTTTGTATTATATGGATTATAAGGGGTTCTTTGTCAATGTTGTACAGTGTTGCCTGTTTGGGCATACCTGAATTATTACTGCTGCAACAGTGATGTGTTTTACTTTCACTGTTTCAGCCTTTGAACAATGTATTTAACAATGAATGTGTGTGTGTTTGATTGTCTAATTTGTGTGATTGTTTAATTTTATTTTAAATCTGATTTATATACTTTTATATCTAGGATAAGTGTGTGCGTGTGTGTTTATGTGTGTGTTAATTCATTTTTTATTTCAAGGATAATAATGAGATGAGCACTAATGTGCTTTTTTACATGTACAGTTCCCATGTGCTTGTGGTTTTGTAAATTTTGTCATCCCTTCCTTCCATGACAAATGGCCTACACTACTCTATGTGAGTTGTGTGTGTAGTTTATATCCAAGATTCATGTTCACATTTTGTAATTTGTTGTCTTCTGACAAACAGACTTTATCAAAACTTAGCAAATTTGTAGTTAAGAGTATCTTTCTATTTCTGTGAAATTTTATCTTGTAAACATATTTTGTTAATTGAAGTTAATGCAAATGATATGTATGTTAAGTTGATTTTGTTTACTGAAATCGTCCATGCCCCAAGAGGGGTCAAAGGCAAATTAAATCTTGAATCTTGTGTGTGTGTGTATGTGTGTGTGTGTGTGTTATGATAGTCAATGTATGCATTGCATGTGTGTGTGGTGTGTGTGTGTGTGTGTGTTTGTGCCTGTGTGTGTGTAAGTGCAACACACAAGACACGATATTCACACTTGCAGGGAAACACACACACACACCACCACAGCATTCACACTTGCACTGCAAGTTGCAGGGAAACAACAGCCTTCACTGTACTTATAATTCAGCCAAAAGAGCTGATTTGGCAGTGCACCTTTGAGTTTGTACACTCATTGTGTACAGATATATTGTGTACACATGAATGCAAGAGCATTGCAATGTGAAGTTCTGAATGTCATTCGCTCTCTTCTCTTACTCATTTCTGTATCATGTCTCTCTGTGTCAGCTTGCATCACATGTTATGCATGCATGGTGCGTGGGGTGAGGAGGGGTTGGTGCATTTAAGAAAGCTTATATATATTCAAGCTATAAATTATAGACTATAGAGTAAGCCTTAATATCCTGGTGCCCCCTGGAAAGTTGGAAATGAATGTAGCATATATTTAGTTTGTTTGGATTCGGGGAACAGTGATTTCTGTAAAGTTACATCCTACTGTGACTAAGATGAAGTTTCCATCCTGGTTCATGAGGACAGGACAGGAAATATTTGACAGAGGGCATCATTCAGATGAGACTATAGACCAAGGTTCTTGTGTGCGAACACACGCAGAACATCTTGCACACACATTAAAACCCCGTTCTGCCTTTTGGAAGAGCAGGCCATTGTGTGCCGGTAGGAGTGGATGACAAAATTATAAAAACAGTGTGCACACGGTGTCGTGTTTAGACACCATCCCTGAGGATAAATTGGGAGTTGGCTCGGGCTGTTTATATAAAAAGAAATAATGAGTAGGCACTGCACATGTGGCAATGCGCTCTCTCTGGGGAGAGCAGCCTGAATTTCATGTAGAGAAATCTGCTGTGACGTAATGTGGTATAAAATAAAATATAAAATAAAGGAAGAAAGGAACCAAAAGCTAAAAATAAAAATTACTGTGAAAGGAAGACTTTGCTATAAAGTGCAGATTAACTCTCAGAGGATGGCCATCCACGATAGCGGATCGGTAAGTAAAGCAACGGTTTTGGGTTGGATCAGTAGCGGGGCCATCCACTATTTGCAGATTTTTCACATGCGGCCACACTGAGACTATGACTAGTACAGCTTAACATAGCTTTGGGAGCCTATCCAAGGTGGAATGCAGAGCGTTGTTGGATGATTCCATGTGTTCCAAACTCTGATCATGGTTGCAAAGAATAGCTGACATGGAATAGCGACATGAGTACAAAATTGGGAGTATTTTCTTCATGCTAATCAAAGCTCAAGTATTAAAGTGAGAGCTTCAATCTTTCGATATGTACTAACCCAGCATGTTATTCATAAGTTAAGAACATTTTATTTTCTTACTATGTGTTTTGTATTTTTTATGAATTTTTTTTACTAGTCATTATAAATGGGCAAGGGAGAGAATGGCCATCCCAAGTGAGTTAAAGAAGTCAGATGAAAAGGAAAACCACCATCAGAACTTATATAGTCAGTAAATAAATTATGGGTCTAAATCTTTGTTGTTGTTCTTTTTAGAGCAAGCAGAATTTGTCATTG
>CM060316.1:77703352-77718352 GCA_030674155.1 Stramonita haemastoma | reverse complement strand
GGGGTTTTTTATTGTGCAACTAGGGAGTGATAAAATCACAACTGTAGGCCAAGGAGCACTGAAGTGGGAATCTTTGCTTTTCTATTGCTATTTATTGATGGACATGAGTTGAGCATGCATATTACCTCTCTCCTGTCTCTCTTGCTGTGTCTCTGTCTGTCTCTGTTGTCTCTATCTGCCTCTCTGTCTCTGTCTGTCTCTGTCTCTGTCTCTGTCTTCTGTCTCTGTCTGTCGTCTGTCTTCTGTCTCTGTCTCTGTCTCTGTCTCTGTCTCTGTCTCTCTCTCTCTCTCTCTCTCTCTCTCTCTCTCTCTCTCTCTCTCTCTCGTTATTTGCTGTAAGCCGGTAGGCTAGAAGTGCTGGTCATCAATTACCCTCAATTAATAGTCTCATCTGAAGGACTTCCATGGGAGTGGCATCAGTACTGGTGTTAACTCAGGGGAAAAATCCCCTCGAACAGGTGTCTTGATAGTGGCTTGAACTCAGGCCATCAAATACTGAGCACAACACTCGACCACTAAGCCCCCCTGCCCCCCCAGTTTTACTGTTTGATTATGCACTTTATTATACATGTTTGCTTGATAAGGAGCATCAATCTGCCTGAAGCTTTTTACTGGTGTATTATTTTTTCTTTATCTAGAGATGTTGAACACGTTATGTGTCGTTGTTTGAGGGATTTATTTCCTGTAGTTATTCCGTATTTTCTCCAATCAGGCATACAAGTCTTGTTGTGGTGTTTGTGCAGATATTGTCGATGTATTTCATCTGCTTGGACCGAAGAAAAGGTGTCCGGACATCAGGCTACCTCCTCATTTTCTGGCTGCTGCTGCTCATCTGGGTTTGATCATTTTGCGCTCCAAGATCAGTCAAGTCATTGCGGCGGTGAGTCTTTAACAAAGTTCTGTTGAGTGAGATTGTTTGTTTTGTTCAGATTTTATTTCGTGGTATGAAGGCTTCATCCAATAAGTTTACTTGCTTTACATAAATACTGTGTGTGGATGAAACCCTCTCAGTTGACATAGGAATCAGAGCAGCTAAGGAAACATTTCTGAACAATATTAGTTTTTGTTTAAGAAAAAATCACGAAAATGGTGTTAGTTTGACGAGTTGAAAATAATTGAATTGATTTTTATTTTTACATTTTGCGCTACTGTCTATTCATATTTTTGGTGCTTTCTCTGGTAATGTGCTTTTTCCTTGCTGTGTCAGCTGCACACCATATTGTTATAGGTATGTGTAGATGCAGACAGTTTCAGTTATATCACCAAACACTTCTGCCAATGAAAGGATTTATATTAAAACGTACTCAGTGATATGTTGCATGCTTGCCATAATGATAAATGGGGCACAAAAGGTCATAGTTGCTTCATCTATAATCTGAATAAACAAAAGTTTTCACGTACAGTGTTCTTTAGTTGTATGCCTGTCAACAAGACTTATTGTGTTTCTTCTTCAGAAAGCATCACTCTGTCTCCCCCTTTCCCATCACAAACATCTCATTGTTTTTAAGTTGTCTCTGGTGCCTTGCTTGATTTTAAATATTTGATTTTTTCCCCATGTTGTTGATGTTGAAAATGCTTATAAACTGATTGTTCTGAGAGAGAGAGAGAGAGAGAGAGAGAGAGAGAGAGAGAGAGAGGAGAGAGAGAGAGAGAGAGAGAGAGAGAGAGAGAGGGTCATCTTTTTCAAGAGAGAGAGTGAATGGGGTGTGTGTGTGTGTGTGTGTGTGTGTGTGTGTGTGTGTTGTGTTTTTTTTCTGTAGAAAAATGTCTGTTTTTTTGGTAGTTTTTGATACTTTTTGTTAATTTCGTAAGCATATCTCTAATGAAGACTACTTTTTGTTTGTTTGTTGATCTCAGGGTAAATTTGAGAAGAAGATGGAGTTCATAGTCTTCAGTATGTGCCTCCTGTTGGTTTTTGTCGCCTTCATCCTGTCTGCGTTGGTTGACCAACGACCTGAGTTTGAAGAAGTCCAGCAGGATATTGTGAGTGTTGCTCTTTTTCTCTTTCTTGATGTTTTTTTTTGTTTGTTTTTTTGTTTTCTTGTTTAGATGTGACCCTTCTCATGAATTCTGTATCCCCCCAGGTCACAAAGCATTGCAAGTCACCATGCTCACTAAAGTTATCAATCCTTTAGTACGGCTTCAAACTTGCATACAAAAAACTGATAGCTGTCATCTGTTATTTTCCCAAATGTGGAAAATGTATATGTAGCCATCAGACAGACATTGTCATTCCTAAGCTTTTTTTTATATTTTGTTTGTGAGATTTCAGTATATTTGCCTAATCAGTGAAGGTCTTGAAAGAGTACACGAGAATATAACTCTGTAAATTACCCTTTTAAGCATGCAGAAGACATTTCTTTTTAGGATTAAGACTAAATTTATCTTTGAGTTTTGAGTTGTATCTGTTTGGGCAGTTGACCTAGAAACGTTTGATTTTCAAAAAGCATGGGAAACTGTTTCCCATTGTTTCCTGTTTCTGCTTCTGCTGTCAAAATCCAGTTGATCAGAGATCATGTGACAGCTCTTTACTGGTGAAGTTTGAGCATCGTTTTCAGCTTTGTACAGATCTGTAAAGTGAGTGATGCTTCATTGCGGTCCCATTCTGTCCATTAAGATTACAGCAGATCTTCATTTAGAAAGGCAGGGCCAGAAACAGGCATGTTCCAGAAAAAGTAATGTAACTGACAGGGAGAGGTATTCATCTTTTCAGCTAAATATCCACACAATACTGACTCCTGTGCAAACTTGGTTTGTGACGATAGTCTCCATTTTAATTTTTTTAAGTTGTTTTACAGTTGCTAATGCTTTTTTGTTCAAGGTTTTTGTCATCCACATCATGTATATTCTTGACAGAATCAAACATTTGAAGTCAACTGTGTCACAGCTGGAAGTAGTTTCTGCTGAAATGTCAAACTTACATGCAGAAAACAGATTACTGTGTTATACCTGTTTCTATCATTTAGAATTTAAAAAAGAATTCAGCCATTAGACAGAGGCATCAGTGTTTTCATTTTTCTTACTAGTTGCATATTGCAGTTGTCTGACTTAATGGGTTTTGTATGAACAACTTTGTCCCAAACCACCTCACAGGTGTCTTTGGATGGATGGTTCATTGGTTTGCTAGTTTATCAGCTGGTTGGTTGGTTGATTGTTTGGCTCATCGGCTAGTTCATTGGTTGTTTGGTTTGCTGATAGGTTGCTTTGTTAGTTGACTTGTTAAATGTTATTCTTAACAGCCACTGTTTTGTATGTCCCCCCTTACTCTGACCTACTTTATACTACAACACAACTCTGCAAGTCACCATGCTCATCAAAGGTGGAAGTCTTTGATGTGGCTTCAAACTTGCAGACAGAAAACAGATGGCTGTGTTTGACTGCTTTCTGTGGTTCTGGAAGCTATTGCATTGCCACCTCACAAAAATAAACAAGCTTGAGATAATACACTTTATTTATTAGATTCAGATCAGGTTTGTCCTCCCCCCAATATTTGAAAGGCAGATTGTGAGTTTGAATTGCAGACAGCACATTTAGTATGTGTCAGCAAAAGAAAGGGAAAGAACAATATTTTTAGATATCCCGACTTTTACCTGGCAATAGTATTTTATATACCTCTCTTTTTGCCTTTTTGCACATATACAGAACCTCATTGTCCATATTACATGATGTTGCAAGTCACCATGCTTATCAAGGGTGTGAAGTTTTTGGTGTAGCTTCAAACTTGCATACAGTAAATAGATGGCTTTATTTCATGGCTTTTTTTATGGTAAAGCTCTCATATAGTCATCAAACATGTCCATCAGTCATTTATTTCTTGTATTGTTTTCATATGAATTATCTGCATTTGAAAAGTTAAAATGGAGAAATATGGAATTGGTGGAAGCATAGCTCTGAAATTTGCAGTTGCAGGTCGGAAGATATTTTTCAAAACTAACATTTATGCAGATGTTATTTTCCTCTTGCAGTCCTTTCCATAAGACTTTAAACTGAGGTTAGGGTGTGAACACATGCGTAGGCCATTGTGTATGCACATTGAAACTCATTCCACCATATAGACGAACTCTTGCTGGTAGGGATGGATAACAAAATAACAACATACGGACACTGGCGTCATGTTCAGACATTGTGCCACAGTTAGAATATAGTAAGCATGATGTAAAAAAGGAAAAAAAGTTCCATGCACAAAAATCTCAATATGGTTTTGAGCCAGTCTGCAGTTTTTATTTTTTAAAGCAGGAACACCTTTACTTGAAGGATTGCTGTATACTCTAATATATAGATGCTGTTTGTTCTGCTAGTTTATTTTCCCTTTGCGCTAACAACAGAACTTTGCAAGTCACCATGCTTACCAAAGGTGGACATCTTTGGCATGGCTTCAAACTTGCATACAGAAAACAGATGGCTGTGTTTGGTTGCTTTCTTTTGGAATGGGGGGCTTTGGCATTGCCATCTCACAAGAAGTAGATGAATAGTATTACATATGTTTTACACATTCAGCTCAGCGTTGTCTTGTTTAAAAAGGAAATGAACTTGCTGTACAAAACACAATTTCCTGCCTGCATCAGCAATACATAAACGACAATCATTGTCTTTAAATTCTGGACCTTTTTTTTTCTTTGTCTTGAGATACTGATATGCTTCTTTGTTTCTGTCACTTCTTTCCTTCCTTCACCTCCTCTCTATTGACTACAACAGAACACTGCAAGTCACCATGCTGGTCAAAGGTGGAATCTTTGATGTGGCTTCAAACTTGCAGACAGAAAACAGATGGCTGTGTTTGACTGCTTTCTTTGGAATGGGAAGCTATGACATTGCTGTCTCACAGCCATATCTGGGGAAGAAAATTTTCTCTGTATGTCAAAAAACCCCAAAATAAAATGTTACAGTCACACTTTAGAGTCCAGAGCAGATCCTTTTTCTAATTTTTTTTTCATACCATTCCTTAACTTAAATCAATCAAATCACCTTCACACTATATCTAGTATACTTGTTGAGTTTCTCACATAGAACATGTCTTTTTTGTAATACAAGCAACTTTTGTTGTAGATTTTATAAAATGATAAACTGATTCCACTGGTGGTAGTCCATTTCCCCAAATGCACATGATGTGTTGCTGATATATATGAATAATTGATATACCATGTGTGTGGTGTGTGTGTGTGTGTGTGTGTGTGTGTGTGTGTGTGTGTGTGGTGTGTGTGTGTGTGTGTGTGTGTGATTGTAGAACCCAAGTCCTGAAGGCAATGCTTCATTCCTGTCTCGCATCACTTTCTGGTGGTTTTCTGGGTAAGAGTTGTTGACTTGTGTCGTTTTGTTGTTTTCTTTCATGAATGTGGACTGTGTGTTTAAGATAAAGAGATTGTTTTATGTAAAAGGGAAATCAGATGTAACTTTCAAAATGAATTACTGGTTTCTGTAATTTCTGTTTAAAAGATTTTGTTTTAAAAGATTGCTTGGGGGTAATTCATAGAGTTTTTAAGTGGAATGCATAGATTTTTTTCTGGATGTCTGTTTAAATTAGTTGAAAAGATTGACTGGGAATTAATTCATAGTGTCTTTGTATACCTTTCTTGATTATTCTTTTTTTTTATGCTGCCTCGTCTTCTGTGACATCCCTGTCCTGCTTTCCCACGCCGCTCATTCATTTCCCTGCCACAGCCATACCCTGATTGGTTATGTCTCATCCTGGGGTCAGGAGGCCATAGGGAGCCCTCATTTTAGGTCGCCGTGGGCCACCAGCCAGAGGGGCCCTACACTTCTGTTGGGTCACTTTGGTGGTTGTTCAGTGGTGCCTGTTCTGAGCTAACATACGCAGGACACCACCTACTAAGCCGCCTGACTAGAACAATATTAGTCAGTTGCGGAGCCAGTCTGAGTTAGTCATCCACCTGAGGTGGTGGGCCACCACAACGTCCCTTTAACAACTGTCCCCTGCAAACCCCCAACCCCAAAGGCTTTGGCACAAACTCACCACTGGCACAGAAGTGTACGGGCAAACCAAATCTGAGGTCACCATGAGACCAGAGCAACGGGGGCCACCGAATCAGAGGCAATTTTTAATTTTGCATGATGATCAATGGTGATGGGAATGATGTAATGCTGCTGCTGTGGAAGTGCATCCGCTTTGAGACTACTTGACAGGGTTGTACTCTATCCTTACTGTCATAATATATCCCGGTTTCAACCGGGCCTGAGAGATACAGACACCTGCAGTGTTGGTCAGGCAATTTGAGAAACACTCTCAAATTCGCATCCGTAAAGTGGATGAAGCTGACTGTATGGTCCCAGTCTCCCCACCGAGCCCACAGCATACTCACTCTGGGTAGGAGCCAGCCGGAGTCCGAAAAATCCCTATGACTCTATGGGAATTGAACCTGCAACCTTCCAGTCTTTCTTGATTTTCTGTATATATTTATATATAGAAAGGTAAAGGTGTCCCATAACCTGGGCAGTCATAGGGAAGCAAGGTATCAGAGACCTCAGCTTCTCTAGGGGCCAGCATATTGAGGGCTGCGCCCATCTCTTCTCCCTCGCTGCTTTACCTTCCCTGACCCTAAAGAGGGCAGGTACCCATTTACAGCTGGGTGAACTGGGGGGACTGTACTGAAGCCAAGGTGTGCAAACGGTCATCCATCCAACTGGTAACCACGCTCGATGCTGCTTAACTTGACTGGGGGAAAGCGAGCGCTCTGACCACTTAGCTATCCCGTCCCCATATTTATATACATTGGTTGTTAATTCTGTGTGAGATTTGTTCTAGTTTTTTGTTAATTAGTATGTTTAACAGATTTTTCTTTGGTAGGAGTTGTATTATCTACATGATTATTACTTATCTTTTTTTCTGTTTTAGTCTGGTGATAACTGGGTACAAACGAGCCTTGGAACGATCAGATTTGTGGTCCCTCAATAAAGAAGACAAATCGGCGACTTTAAAAACCATTTTTGAAAAACACTGGACTGCACAGGTCAACAAAATTGAAAGGTAAAGGCTTGATTTGGGGGGGGGGGGGGGGGTATGAATTTACAGGCATGGTTCATCTCTGCGAGTTTGCAGAAATCTGTGAAAATAAAATAAAAAGGGGGGGGGAGCCACAACCCTTTATAAGGGATGTAACTCTTCCATGCCCATTACTTCCTTTCTCTGCTTTACATCACGAATCATTCTCTCTCTCTCTCTCTCTCTCTCTCTCTCTCTCTCTCTTCTCTCTCTCTCTCTCTCTCTCCTCTCTCTCTTTCTCTCTCTCTTTCTCTCTCTCTCTCTCTCTCTCTCTCTCTCTCTCTCTCTCTCTCTTCTCTCTCTCTCTCTCTCTCTCTCTCTCATGCTCGCTCGCTCTCGGCACGAGAAAGAAATGACTGATAAGGTGATTCCTGGAGAGCTTATTTTATGGCAGAAATTGCTTTATATGAAGAACTAAAATTAGTTCAAAGAGAGACATTTTTACAGTCTAGAATTGCTGAAAAACCTTCAGCTTCAGGAGGCGTTGCCCCCTGACCCTCACAAGGTGCTTTGCCCCTTGACCCCAGTAGGGGGCAATGCACCCTGGACCCCCCCAATTCATTTCAGGGAAAAGTACCATGCCTGATTTAGGATGAGTTGCCCAGTGGGGATGCAGGGGGCCTAATCAGTATTAATAGCATCCCTACCTTCTGGAAATTCTGTGCTTGGAGTTCCCTCTTTTCTATCCCTCTCTTTGCTGTTTCCTGTTTAATTTTCTTCCTGTCACCTCCTCGTCTAGTTTCTGCCTTCTTTGTCCATTCTCCTGCCTTTTTTCAGAAAGACATCAAAGATAACAATCCTCTCCCAAGCTGAAGTTGGATGCACTGGGCTTGACTTGACAGGTGCTTAATGGCAGCGCAATGCATTTCACTCATATGACAGACAATAATAGTTGCTGCCTGAGCATTTAACGAAGAAGAGGAAGGATGATTGAGAATAAAAATGTTGTGATTACTTTAAGAACTGTATTTCTCTATCTATCTCTGCCTGTGCATCTGTCTCTGTCTTTTGGGTTTTTTCTTGTTCCTTGGCTAAAGCTTTGCAGTTCTCCTGGGGCTGCTAACCCTACGATTTTTCCATAATTTACATAGAAAATGAGGTTAAATCATGATTGCATGTCAAAATGTACCATTTTTGCCACATCAGAAATGTGATTTGTTTTTGTTTGCTGTGCTGCCATCATTCTTTCAAGAGATTAAAAGTTTTTTAGTACAGCTGTGCTGTAAATGGCCGTTTTTTTTTCTCTGCTCATGCGTGTCTGTGCAGCGTTTACAAAATGGCAGTTAACAAAACAGTCGTGCTTGAGAATGGGAAAACAATTTATTTATTTATTTATTTATTTATTTATTTATTTATTTATTTATTCTTTTATATCGAGGATAATGGAATAAGCACTTAAGCGCTTTTTTACATCCTGTCCCCGTGTGTATGCAGTTTTGTAAATGTCATCTGTTCCCACCGGCACACAATGGCCTTCTCTTACGAAAAGCAGAACAGGATTTAACATGTGCGCAAGATGTTCTGCGTGCGTTCGCACATGGGGCCTCAGTTTATAGTCTCATCTGAAGGACTTTGGGGAATAATGGAGTCAGCACCTATGTTAACTCCAGGGGAAAAGTCCCCTGGAATGGGAATTGAACCCAGATAGTCAAATTGCAAGCGCAATGAGACCAGTAGCTGAACATTATTCAAGGGGATGACCACACAGATTTCCTGCAGAATGTGTTGGTTTTTTTTGTTTGTTTGGGGTATTTTTGCAGAACGTGTAGTTGACATGGGATTTTTTTGATGTTGTTCCTCAGCTAGAGCTCTGAGGTTCACCAGTGGTGAGATTTTGCATATGTGACTGTTTTTGCTCTCTATATTTGATAATCATGTGATGGGGTGGTAATTAGATTACTTCCTATGCAATCGGAACTGCCAATCACAGTGTCGTGGATCTATATTTAGATCCACACCTGTGAATTGTGCAACGTTCTGTATTGTTGGGGGGTGATCGAAAGCCGTCCTCTGCATGCACTTTGCCCGTAGCGGTAAAATGTAGTATTTATGCAGCCTCTTTTTAGAGGCCACTTTCCCACTGTCTGACCATGCTGTTCGTCGCCGAGAAGTTGTACAGAGTCACGGCAGATCAAATAGGCTATCTGTGCTCTGTTACAATCATATTCCAGTTTTCTTATGTGTTTTCTTGATTTTACTTTTTATCATTAAAGACAAGAAAGGTATTTGTCAGTCGTGTTACAGTTTAAAAAAAGAAAAGAAAAAAAGAAAGTAGGGTTGGGAGGTCATTTCTAAACTATTTTGTTTTTCAACAGTATCACCTTGTCTCTTGCAGGTCAAGGTCAGGGGAAAGGTCAAGGCCTGCACTGGAAACTCAAACAGAGGCATTGTACAAAGATGGCAAGGTGACCACGGAGGTGAAGGTGGTGGACGGGTCAAAGGCGAAAAAGCCCAGCCTGCTGAAGACCCTGGTTCTGTCCTTTGCCTCCTCCTTCTTCATCGCCATGGGCTTCAAGCTGATCCATGACATACTTCTCTTTGTGGGGCCTCTGATCCTCAAGTAAGTCAGAAAGAAACTGGTACTATTGCTTATGTTCTGGGTGGGAATAGCTTAATGGTTGGAGCAGCCCCCTTTTTGAGCTGATTGTGCCTAGTCTGTGGCTTTTGAGTCTTCAGCTTAGGGAAAAACTACATTACTTTTGTCCATGTTTACTTTTAGCTGAAGTCTTTGACTTTGCTAACAACAAGGTTGTTTTTAGGAATCTGGTTGTGGTTTTATCTCATTTTATATATGACGCTCCACCACATAAGGAGTCGCATTGCACCAGAGGTCAGTTTTTAGTTATTAACATGTTGTAAATAAGCAATAAAATGGCTATACAATACAAAAAAAATTTTGAAAATCGGACAATTCTGTCAAAGGTTATCACAAATTGAAATGATAGACTGCAGGAGATGTCAAAATGAGAAATTGACAAGTTAAGCATCATAATAGGTAGTCAGAATGAGGGCTTTGCTATTTTGAAAGCACCTTTAAAGACAAAAGGAAACAAAATTATGCCTTGATATTTCACTACAAGGTAGACTAAGCCCTATTAATTTATAATCCATCAAAATCTCAAAATCGAGAACCTCACCCCCACCTGCCTTTAATGGCTCCTAGCAGAAAAGTGGAATATGTGCTAAGCGACTCATTTCGTGGTGGAGCGTCACAATGTGATTGATGTGATTTTTTCCACAACGCGGTGCCCACCCTGGGTTGACTCTTATGGTTGACCAGGGCGTTGATACATGGAAGAATAGTAGAGTTGGTTTTATTCCATGTTTTAATCTGTATATAGTTGCACAGTTTATTCTGAGATTTAAAATTTGACAAGGTGACAGCCCCAATATGGCCTGTGTGGTCGGTAGGGCTATAAACAACAAGATTGGATTGGATTGATTGGTCTTTGAGCTAGCAGTAGAGTGCATAGTGTTCAGTTGCGTTTGTAAACCAATAACAGTATAAGATAGCAAAAAGAGAGAGAGAGAGACCATCCAATTATATTGTTAGATGTTCACAAACATAGACAATAGATACATAGATTGATATTTGATTAAATCATGTGTGCCTGCATCATGAGCTTTTATAATCTTTTGGTGTCAACACAGCCAACGTAAGCTAAAATGTTCATGCCCCGCCCCCTCAACCCACCTATCCCCCCTCTCTCCACCACTGTGGGCGTAAGACACTAGAGGCACAGGACATTTGTGTCTTTTTAAAATATTTTTTCCTCAAGGAAATTTTCCACCTACTTGGTCATGATGAAAAGATTTCCTTTTCCCACAGATACCTGATTCAGTTCATCAAGAGCAAAGACCAGTACGTGTGGCGGGGCTACATGTATGCAGCGTGCCTGTTGGTGGTGTCCCTCGTGCAGTCTCTGGTGCTCCACCAGTACTTTCAGGGATGTCTGGTCATGGGCATGCAGCTTCGCTCCTGTCGTCATCTCCGCTGTCTACCGCAAGGTAAGGAATAACCTGGATAGGGGCTGAAGCTACTGGGGGGAGGGGGGGAGGTTAAATTTTAATTTTTTGTTTTATTTGGCTACAGTTCTTAGGTGCAACAATGTTGAGATTTTCCATATGTGACTATTTTTGGCCCACTATGAAGGTAGCTGCATTCCAACTTCAGGCATGTATTATGTTTGGTATTGTGTTTCTGTAACCCACGGAACGCTGACATGAATTACTGGATCTTTAATGTGCATATCTGATCTTCTGTCTGTTTATGTACACAAAGGGAATTAAGACTCTGGCAGGTCTGCACTTAGAGTTGACCTGGGAGATCACAAAAATCCCAACCCCTGATTCACCAGATTTTTAACTCATGACTTTGTGGACCCATGGGATTGAACGGTCTTAACCACTCGGCTATAGCATCCATTGCCATCAGGTTTAACTTACCCAAGACACCGCATAGAAGTTTTAGTGCATGATTCTGTGACTCCTCAGGGAGTTAAGAAGGAAGTTAGTAACCGGGGAAATCTAGCTTTGGCTTTATCTCATTATGTGTCGTTTTTTCCCACAACACAGCGACCTTCCTGGGTTACCCCTTATGGTTGGCCAGGGCTTTGATACAAGATATTACAGTAGAGTTGATTTAAAACCCTGTTTTAATCTGTATATAAAAGTTAAAAAGTTAAAGTCTGTCCCAAGCCTAAGGCTTATCAGGCCATTGCTTATCCCGGTTTCTGTGGCGTTAAGCGACTGAGAGTCATAGACTCCCCTGGATAGGACGCCAGTCTATCGCAGGGTTAACCCCCACACAAGGTTGGTACCCCTTTTACACCTGGGTGGGGTGAGAAAATAGCGTAAAGTGCCTTTTCCAAGGGCACAACGCCATCACTGAAAGCTGGGATCGAACCGGCAACCTTTAGATTACGAGTCCAACACCCTAACCACTAGACTGCGGTGGCGGCTAGTCTGTATATAGTCGCACAGTTTGAATCTGAGATTTAGAAAAGTTACAAGGTGACAGCCCCAATATGGCCATTGTGGTCAGCAGGGCTCTAACCAACAAGAGTGGATTGGGTTGGAAGTAATTGGGGTTAACGAGTACTTCCCTGGATATTCTTCAAGTTTTACTACTCAACATGTGTATGATTTTAGGATTACCAAAGCTTTATTTTGGTCATTCAAGTCTTGGAAGTAGGTATTGTGTCCTTGCGAGGGCTTAAAACGCTTCATTATTTTGCCTGTGCTGTGGAGGGGGGAAGTGTTTCATGAAGCACCATTCAAACTGTGTTGTTTTCATACTGTTCAAAGTGTGCTGTTTATGAACATTGACTCAATTATTCATAACGATACTAGAAGTGGATTTCAATAATCAACAGCTGACTAGTTTGTGCACTAATTGTTCATTTGGTATTTTGCTTACTTTTTTCCCTTTCGTTTATTAATTTGGGGGAGGGGGGGGGGGGGGGGGGTATCATGACAGGTAGTTACTACACTTGGTTAGAAGTATTCATATATAACTCAAATCATATGTATTGCAAAAACATTTTCAGACAGCTTTTCATTAACGTCTGTAAAGAATAATGATAATAAAAGCAAAACTGATTCCCAGGTGGCTGGGCTTGTTTTGGTTTTGTTTTGCTTTTTCACATTCCCTATCTAGATCTCTGAGGTCACCACTGGTGAGATTTTGCATATCGAATCTTTTTAGCTACCCTGAATGAAGCCCCGTTCTGACTTTGGGGATGGACTGGCTGTTGAAAACCTGGTGTTGCAGACCCTGAAGTTGTCCAGCTCTGCCAAGAAGATATCAACGGTGGGGGAGATCGTGAACTTGATGTCGATGGATGCCCAGCGCATCATGGACCTGATGGCCTACTTCCACACCCTGTGGTCCGGCCCCTTCCAGATCCTGATGTCCCTCTACTTCCTCTGGCAGATCCTGGGGCCCTCGGTCTTCGCTGGTGTGGCCGTCATGGTTCTCCTCATTCCCATCAACGCTCTCATCGCCCACAAAACTCGACAATATCAGGTCAGCTGTCAGTTTTGACTCTTTTTTTTTATCCTTTGGAGGAGGTGGGGTGGGTGGGGGGGGGGGTATATTTAGATGTGATTGTTTAATCTGCTTCATCTCAGTATTCCCTGCTGTTGAAAAAAAAAGAGGCAAAAATAGCTATAATTTCATGATATGTTTTTGGATCATGTATTATAAAAATATCTTACTATGAATCAAAAAACTGTTTTGATTATTTAACTTAAAAAATATGTTATGTGCAGTGAGGTTTTATGTTTATCGTATTGTATGTCCTTGTATTATAATTAGTCCTTGTTTTGTGTGTTTTTGCTATGAACAATAGTCACAAAACTTGAGTATCACTTGTCCATCAGACTCATCGTGAGTACATACCTTCTTTTCAGGTGAAGCAGATGCGACTGAAAGATTCCAGAATCAAGTTGATGAATGAAGTCCTTAATGGCATCAAGGTAAGCCTTTCTCAGGTGGCATTGACACCAGTTTTTGTTGGTCTTTTCATTCCTCTGGCTAGAGTTTAAGGGTGAACCAGTGGTAAGATTTTTGCATATGCAATGTTTTTTTCCCACCATTTAGGTAGCAGCATTCCAACTTCTGACATGGTGTTTAAACATGACGCCTGTGTGCATGGCTTATTTTGGTCAAAGGGAAGAACAGGTTTTTAACATGTGCTCAAGATGTTCTGCTTGCATTCACATCCAGGGTCTTGATTTACAGTCTCATCTGAAGGACTTTGATGTTCAATTCAATTTTTTTTGTTGAACTGGGAAGAAATAGTGAGGGTGGGAATCAAACCCAGAGCCTCACGGATTACTCGTTAGCAGGCAAACGTCTTTGCCATCCTGCCACCTTTTATCTTATTGACACAACTGATCCAGGTAAACCAAAAAAATACACCTTCAATTAGTGAATTTTTCTGATAGTGTTGGTGAGTTAACATTCTGTGATATCTTGGTCTGGATTTTAGTTTTTACGGTTATTTCCCCATGTCATGTGAAATTTAACAAACTGTTGAAGCATACAAAATTATGTCTCGTTTGACTACATACCTTTGCATATATGCACTTTCTGTTCTCTGTTATGTAATATTACTGCCTCTTGTGTACAGTTAAACTTTAAAAGTAAATGAGGACTTCAGACTGTCTTAAAGTGTAAATCTTTCATATCTATGTAAGAGTAACTCAAACTAGTTGTCTCAGTGATGATAATAATAATTATAACAATGATGATAATAATAATAAAGATGATTTAGGATGCCTTATCTAAAAAAAATTCTTAAAAGCCTTGGGTATTTACATGATAACCATTTACAAGCACAGAAAAGGAAAGGAAAAAAGCAGCATTGACATATGTTAAATATCTTATTTCATATACACACAGAGAAACACACACACACCCTCCATTCCACACACACGCATGCACACATGCGCACACATGCACGTACACACACACACACACACACACACACACACACACACACACACACACACACACACACACACACACATATGGTGACCTTCACACTCCCTCAATTACAGCCATATACACACCCCTCTTCTCTCTCTGAAAGTCTTTGCTATAACACAAACACAACTGAAATGTTGGATTATCAGCCTATCATGTACAACAGCATCACAACTGAAATGTTGGATTATCAGCCTATCATGTACAACAGCATCACAACTGAAATGTTGGATTATCAGCCTATCATGTACAACAGCATCACAACTGAAATGTTGGATTATCAGCCTATCATGTACAACAGCATCACAACTGAAATGTTGGATTATCAGCCTATCATGTACATTAGCATCACAACTGAAATGTTGGATTATCAGCCTATCATGTACAACAGCATCACAACTGAAATGTTGGATTATCAGCCTATCATGTACAACAGCATCACAACTGAAATGTTGGATTATCAGCCTATCATGTACAATAGCATCACAACTGAAATGTTGGATTATCAGCC
>CM060316.1:77680852-77693352 GCA_030674155.1 Stramonita haemastoma | reverse complement strand
GCACACAGAGACTGAAATTAAAAAGCACATGTTCATTCTCCTCTTCTCACCTATCCTGGAGTCTTCATAGACCATTGAGGCACCACCACAGATTTTACAGCCAGGTTCCTGCTGTCATTGTTCATTATCCTTGAAATTAGTTAGTTTACTTTGGCCGATACCACCACAAGCCAGCAACCTCCCTCCAACCTAACCCACCCCACCTCTTTCAATCAGGCCTGGGATCTTTCCATTATGTCACAAACTGTGCCAAGTCATAGACACACGGTGTGCTGTTCCTTGCTGGGAATGATATATGATGATCCTGTGGTGCTGTTTTTGAGTCTATAAAAGGTGCATGCACGTCGTGTGCGACACAACACACACACACACACACACACACACACATTCACACACGTCTGATATTACTAATTAGTGGAAGGACGTTTAACTGAAGAACTAAACACACACACACACACACACACACACACACACACACACACACACACACACACACACACACACACCACACACACACAAAGCACATGAGTGCTTATTCCATTATCCTTGATATAAAAGAATAAATAAATAAAAGAATAAATAAATAAACACACATACACACAGTATGTTTGTGTGTGTGTATGTGAGGGAGAGAGAGAGAGAGAATTATAGTGGAAATCTAAACTCCATGAAGATTATGGGTGGAATTTCAGAATCTGATGCTTATCATGCAGGGCCATCACACCAAAGTAATAATACATCATTCAACACAACATACAAAGCTTGTAACAAACTTCCCTGCTCAAGGGTTGTTTTTTTTAAAGATTTATTCATAAGTTGGTTCATGTGTTAAACTGATATTACAAGTATGTCTGTCAATGCTGTACATTGCAGTTGCCCTTTATATATGATGGTTTAGATAATGGATTTGTTGTGTGTTGTCTACAGGAAGATTTCAGAGCTCAGCGGACATTTGAGTAAGTCTCCCACAGTGTATGAGAGCCAGCTGTCAGCCAGTTCTAAAGGTACCAATAGATCCGTGGTCAAGCAGGTTTTGACAGTGGAGGATGACAAAAAGAGGATAGAAAAGCAAGCCGACGAAAAGAACAAGCTGATCCAGGATGAAACCACAGAAACAGGCAGGGTAAGCCCTCTTGTGTTGTTTTCTTTCAAATCAGAAGTGTTGGAATGAAGCAGACGTAAAAATCAGCAGATAAACTGGTTCTGGTTTTTTGGTGCGCATGTTTGTATGTGGTTAACAAATGTTACCTTTTATCATGTACATTCAAATTTATAGATGTCTAACTATTAGTCGTGTTGAATACAAATTTCTTTTAATGGAGGTGCGTTTGTGTGTGTGTGTGTGTGTGTGTGTGTGTGTGTGGTGTGTGTGTGTGTGTGTGTGTGTGTGTGTGTGTTTTAATAAGTGTTACCTCTTATCATGTGCATTCAAAATATTTATCAATTTCTTATTAGACAATAAATATGTTTTTAATCACTGCAAAATAAATTTCCTATGATAGAGGACAATAAAAGAGTCAAACTGTTGAATTGACTAGTTACTGATGAGTATGAAGAAATCATGGCTTTGAATGTGACGTAGAGGGATTGCATTCCTAATTTAGAAGAGCTGATACCCTAATCTCACCGTATGATAATATGTATTTTCACTTTTGGAACAAATGAGAACTTGTGAAAAATCAGAATGAAATGATGACATCAGCTGATGTCCTATAGGCATTAGAGAAGCACTTTGCCTAGGTCATTGGCCAGCATCCTAAAGGCACCAAACTGGTTAGTCTTTTGTTTTTTCAAATCAATAGTGTTCAATATTTGAAATGATAAGTACAAACTGGTTTAAGGTTGATTGTTCATGAGAGTTTTGCTATTGAGGAGATGACAGCCCTGATAATACCCTTTGTGGTCAGTGGGCTATAAGCAACATGACACAGAATTACATGCTTCATCCATCCAGCAAAGATGAGTTTTAACAGTGGGGCTATAAGCAGCATGACACAGAATTACATGCTTCATCCATCCAGCAGAGATGAGGTTTAACAAGTCAGGAAGACTGTGGATTCATTTGTTTTTTAAGCTCGAACTAGGGATTTCCACATCTTTGGGGTATATTGTCAAGTATATGTTGTACAAACAAACAACAGAAAGAAAAAGAAAAAAAACCCGTTCCCCTCTCAGGATAAGTCTATTTCAACTTAACTGCCAGAAGCAGGATTTGAACTAGTGACCTTAGGAAAAAGAAATGAACATCCCAGTCACTCAGCCAGCCAGGCCCCCATGCTGTTCTAATGCTTCATCAATGTGTGTTTGGTAACCAGGTCAAGGTCTCGTGTTTCTAGCCTACGTGAAGGCTGTGGGGTTGCTCCTGACTGCCGTCATCATTTTCTTCTACATTCTCTACAACGCTTCCAGCATCGGGGCCAACGTCTGGCTCTCTGATTGGAGCAATGATGCCCAGCGGCCCAATGTTACCTCTGACCCTAGCCATCTCAAAATGCGTCTTGGCGTGTATGGTGCCATAGGAGTTGTTCAAGGTTAGACAGATGTTGACTTGTGGTGCATTTCTTTTGGGAGTATGATTTTTCGTCCTTGGTTTTGGAGCTGTCTATGTGACAAATGCTAGAGAAAAGAAAGTCCTTCATTTGTGTTTTTGTCTGTCTATAAGCTTGAGTAGTGTCCACACATGCATGAAGGCAGCATGTAAAAGTTAGCTTTTATATATAGGTATTTATAAGTATGTAAAGTTTTCTCTGAATTGTTAGGGATGACAGATGTTGATTGCTTGAATTTTTATCATATGAGTTAACTTACTTGTTACGACAGTTTTCAGTTTGAAAAATTTTGTGTGTGCGCATGCGTGCAGCATGCGTGCGAGCGTGCGTGTGTGCGTGGGAGAGAGTATGAGAAGAGGACTTTCTACAGACAACTTTCTACAGAGTTATTCAGATGAGACAGTGTGCCCATTGTGAACGCACGTAGAACATCTTGCACACACGTTAAAGTCCTGTTCCGCCTTTCGGAAAAGCAGGCCATTGTGTGCTGGTAGGAGCAGATGATAACAAAATAAAAAACCAGCATGCACAAAGGTGTCGTGTTTAGACATTATCCCTAAGGAAAAATTGGGGAGTTGGAGTCCCCAGGGCGGTTTGAGGCTGTATATGACAGTGTTCTGGCAGCTCCTGCGACAGCACTGGAACTGTTCATGTCAGCTCCTGTCCAATTGACCATTCCAGCGACGTGGAGAGGGGACATCTGCTGCATGGGTAACAGTTTGCCCTCCATACTTACCCAAGCTTTGTGCTCTAGAACAAGAGCATACTCCATTGTCTTCTAAGACTGACGGATGCTTATTAGGACAGATAACAACAGTCTTGTTGTCATAGGTTCTTTTATATGCACACAGGAAATAATGTCACATTTGACAAATTAGCGTCCAGACTATTTCTTTGTCTTATGGATAGGGGAAAAGTCACCTAAGTGGATATCTAATCTTGGTCTATAGGTAGAGTTGTTCCCTTAAAATAGTGTTGTTGCCACTTTGATTTCATTCTCTTCATGTGATTTAGTAGCATTTCAGTGCCCTTATGTATCACTGTTTCACATTTTAAATGTGATAATTCTTTTATTGATGAATTGTGATAACTGTATTACAGTGCAGGTTTGTGTGTGTGCATGTGTGTTTTATGTGCTGCCTGTAGTCTCAAACTGTCTTTTAAACAATCCCAGATTTGTCTGTTTTCTTACATTAATATTCCTCAGCTTAACATCATGGGATCTCCCAGAATATGTGCTCTAACTTTCCATCCAACTCTGGAATCACTGTTAGACCATAAGTACACATTGGATAAAAATTTGGTTTTATCATATTCAAAGAAAAAAGAAAATTTTGCAAATCGATTTCAATAAATACAACTTTTATGTAAATGCTGTCACTGCTATCTCCTTGTGTAAATCAACACTTCGTTTATGTTCTTTTGCATTTCATTTAACAATTCATCCTTTCAATTAAAGAAAACAACAAAACAAATGTACTTTGATTTTATTTGGTATCCTCTTTATGAATTGTCTGTGATATCCATGTACTTACTGCCAGCAGCCATGTTGCCAGCACAGTTGCATTTTGTGTGGTTGATAGTGTCAGGTAGAGTTGCATAGACCTAGCCGGAAAAGAACACAAGGCTTGTGATGCCCCAGGTGTGCTGGTGATGCTGTGTGCATGGGGGACGGCTGTGGGAGGGGTGGTGGCATCCCGCGTTCTCTTCGCCCGTCTGGTGGCCGCCCTGCTGCGCTGCCCTCTGTCTTTCTATTTTGTCACGCCGCTGGGGCGCATACTGAACAGGTGTAGTGAGGACATGGCTGACCTGGACTTTGTGGTCCCCTTCACTCTGCGGTCCATGATGAACTGTGTTCTGTCCATGTTGGAAACGGTTGGGGTGATCGTCTACTTCACTCCTCTGATGCTTTGTTTCCTTCCCCTGCCTGCAGTGGGGTATTGGGCAATCCAGGTAGGATGGCAAGAGCCTCCCTCCCTCGCCTTGAGTTCTCATCACTGTCCTTACCGCTGTGTGCCCCTTCCTGCTGCCACTTTCCCATTATCTCTGAGTGAACTTTGTTTGGTTTTTTTTTTTTGTAAAGGCCATAAGCTCTTGCTTCTGACATGCTCATTTTCTTAAGCTCTGTTAAATTTCTAAAGGAGATGGGAAACAACGACATTGGTCAGATAAAGAAGTTTGTTGCATTTGTTTCGTCAACAATTTTCTTTTGCAAAAGCTTTTCTCAACTTTAAAAATTCTACCCAGCTTTACTTTGCAATTTACAATATGGCAGGAAAATTGTAAGTGTATTGTTGATTACAGCATTCTCTAATAGTCCAGCCTGCTCTTCCTCCCTTGGTGGGTTTTTTTTTCATGCTTTCTCTGCTTGCATGGCAAATGTTGTTGCCGTTGATTATATCTTCCTTTTGTTTTTCCTCTGTTGCATTTTGTTCCTTCAGAATCCTTCAGCAAATTTGGGAGGGATTAGAACTCGTTCATTCCCATTGGAACCATCCATATCCTTACTTTCATTTAACCACTACCATTACTGCGTGTACTTTTCGATCTGTCCTTGTGTCCACACATCAACCCATTATCCAAGTCACCCTCCCTCCTTTGGAATTGGACCTGTGGCTAGTGTCTGGTGTTTTTACTAAATTCTCATCCAAATAATGTATTTTATGCATGCAAGGCTTGGGTTACTAAAGTGCTCATCTGAATGACATATTTCATGCATGCAGGCTTTGTGAGCATGTGTGTCTTGTAACAGGTTAATGCTGTGGCTATCAGTATTTCTATCTACTCTTTTATTTCTTTTTCTTAAGTGTATCCTTAAGCCATCCTCATGACTTGTGTTCTGTGTGCTGTTTATTTATTTTCTACTGTATTCTAGATTTTTCAAGTAGGATGCAGTCTAGTAGTCTTTGCTTCCATAGGTAACTACAAACTGATTCAATCTTCAGTCACCAGATTCTCCACAAAGCTGAGCAGATCACACAACCAAAGAGCTTTTTACAGAAAATCACCCTAGACCTTGGGGGGGAGGGGGGGAGGAGGTATCTATTTTTTTTCTTTCCTCTTCATCCATTCTACTTATACTCACTCTAGGTAGCATCTTGTAGTATTCCAGAATGTGTCTGGCACAATTTGATTGTCATGTCTTCCAGGTGTAGCGTAGATTACGTGTATCCAAGCACACTGAACGTTTATTGCTATCTAGGCCTGTTATGGAAAAATTTTGACATAGAGTAGGTGATGCATTCAGCAAAATGACATGGCTGCCGACATTTAAAGCATGCCATGCCCTTTGAAATCATGCTGTTCCAAGAGAGCAAGAGTAAGACTCCTGGCAGTCTATGTTCAGGTGTATTGTTGCATTGCTACCTTATTTGCACCCTATTCATTCACTGGATATTCATCTTGTCCTCTGAAACTGACCTTGACTTGGCTCCACCTGCCTGCAAATGTTCTCTGTATACCAGCTTAATCAAATACTGCTGGCATTGCCTCCTTTGGTGACTGGACCGATACCAATCTGAATCCACCCCATTTTCTTCCTTCCTACCTGTACTCCACCCCAAGTTAATCCATATCCTTTGCCTACCCATACCCCCTGGCACCCCCCACCCTGCTCTACCACTCTGCATCTATCCCACATGTAAGAACCCCACTTAACATGTATGGTAAACAACAGACTGGAAGTGTAGAGCTTATGGATCGTTAAAATGTGTTTGTAATTGTAGTAAACAGAATTTCTAATTGAATTAACAGAGGTTGGAGGGAGAATAACGTTTAACATAACAGTTAGTTGTTGTCAGTAACCATTATCAAATTTAGAGACTGTAGTTAGGGCCCCAGTAGACATTTTGGATGTGTTTTCTTTCAAGGATCTCCCTCAAATCCCCCACCTTTGGTTTAGGCCTCCTTGGGTATTTTAAACATATTCGACTCCACTGTGAGTCATTCACATAAAATAATATGAGCTAAAGAAAGACGAAGAGAAAGAAAGGATAGTTTGCTGCAAGTTGTCTCCCTTTGCTCTTACTGCCACCTTGTATATGAAATCATAACTAAAAGGGTCTATTTCATGTGATAGGTTCATACTTTAACCGTTTCACACTAACCCTCTACCATACAGTGTAGCTATTATCCCAAAACTTCTTATTTCATTTACTTCCAGTACATTTAATCAAGTTGTATTAGTCCACTAACTTCAGCTGATGTAATTCTCTTCATTCAACTAATGCATTTTAGAGGCTTTTCTTGTAGAGTATTCATGTCTTTGTCTCCTTCAGTCATCAGCTGTATTTGTCTTTCCTGCACGTCACAGGGTAGGCCCCCATTTGAGGAAGTTTATGTTCAGGCTTACAGAGGTGTGTTAACTTCTAGAATTCTGTATCTTGTCAAGTCAGCGGAGGCCACGGCTGTAGAATAATGATCAAGGCACTCAGTCACAAACTTCTCAAGCTGGTGTTTATTGGCTGAAGCATGGTAAAAGCTCATATCCTTGAACGTTTCAGCACTCATCTCACAGCTCAGAACTATTCACTCAGAACTATTCACTCAGAAGATCCACTGAACATGATTTGCCACAATACTGGTACGGTAAGTGGAATTATCCAAACAGAGCATTGACCTAAAATGATGTGCTTTTCAGGAACTGCCTGAAGAGGTTGTGTCTGTTCCCCATTGCCCTGATCACACTGCTGTATTCTCTCCCTATAGGCACATTCATTTGGTTGGCCATCCTGCTGAAAGCACTTGGTGCACGGGAAGCGTCTGGAAGACTCCATGCCGCCCTCCTCAGCACAGTTTTCCGCCTGCCTATGATGTTTTTTGACACCACCCCCATAGGGCGCGTGGTCAATCGGTTCAGCAGAGACATGGACACTATCGATACTGTAGTCCCCTCCAACCTGGAGATGTTCATACGGCTGTTTTGGGAAGGTGGCAGGGACCATTGTCGTCGTTTCCGTCAGTACTCCTCTCATTTTGACAGCTATGATCCCCCTTGGTGTGCTGTACTTTTTAATTCAGGTATTTTGTAGATTTTATCAGAATGTTTCTGGATTCTAATATGAAATGCTCTGCTTTTGCAATGATTTTTTGTGCAGAAATTTGTTCCTGATTTCTAAAAGTGAATCTAATTAGTCCTGACAAATCTTTAACATTGTTTTCAATGAGCCCTAGGAGATGGAGGTCAAAATATTTGGTTGTTGATGTACTAAATACACAGGATGATATTGACAATTAGGCAAAAATAAGGGAGATGAAAATGTGCCATTAAAGTAATTGTTATAATGACTAAAATGATCACTATTGGAAAAAAAGGAAACGAAATATTGAAGCCACTATACATGAGCTTTGTTGGTATTTGCAATACTTTGTACATTTGTGAAATTCAGCTTTTACCTCTACTGTGCTGTTGTGAGAGTAGATTTGACTGTACTTAGAAAATCATGCAGATAACTGATTTAACCCAAAGCTTGGGTTATGCTTTAGGTATATAGAATAAAGAGTTCAAATATATATATATATATATATATATATATATATATATATATATATATATATATATATATATATACAGTGTTGATTCTAGGGTGCGCCCTTGCGGGATTCCCGCATTTTTTTCAACTTTGCCGCAAAATAATGTGACCAGTGCCCCCTAGCCTACGCAAAAAAACTGTGGATAGCGCATATTTAAACAAACAGTGCGCCCCTGCAACTGCTGTTTGTATAGTTTCAAAATAGCGCTACATGTGTTGGTCATTACGTTGATACCCCAGGGACAGCAAGATGCACTGATTAGTGCCTACAGTCGTCACAACCATCACAAAACGGCTGGTCTGACGTCATTTCCCTACTCATTTATGTCATTACGTCATTTTTCAAAGGAGCCGTGACTCCTGAAACAAGTGACGTCATTGTGACGGAGATCGTTAGTGGTGTTAGGGAGCGCCGTGTCCCAGCAGGGTTCAAAGCTGATAGACCAAAGAGTTTTCAAGGCAGTTTTTCAGATCTGGCTAGACAAGTAGCCCATGCGTGGCAACAATAATGATGTAATGATGTATAGGGTAGACGATGGCTGGATATCAAAAATGACTTTGACCCCCCCCCCCTCTCTCTCTCTCTCTCTCTCTCTCTCTCTCTCTCTCTCTCTCTCTCTCTCTCTCTCTCTCTCTCTCCTCTCTCTCTCTCTGTTCTGTCTCTCTCTGTCTCTGTCTCTCCTCCCCCTCCCCCCCCCCCCCCCCTCTCTCTCTCTGTGCATGGGAAGAAAAAGACTGATATTGGATTTCACCTCTTTTCTCATCTAGATCTAGATCTCTCCTTAACAGAATCTCTCTCTCTCTCTCTCTCTCTCTCTCTCTCTCTCTCTCTCTCTCTCTCTCTCTCTCTCTCTCTCACTCTCTCTCTCCCTCCCTCCCTCATGGGGAGGGGGAGGGGCAATACTTTGATATTGGCTTTCACCTCTCTTCTCATCTAGATCTAGATCTCTCTCTAACCCTGAAAGTGGAAATACAAAATTGACTTTGACCCCCCCCCCCCTCCCCTTTCTCTCTGTCTCTGTCTCTCTCTCTCTTTCTTTCTCTCTTGCCATATGGGAGGAAAAGATAAGACTTAGATATTGGCTTTAACCCTTTTCTCATCTAGATCTAAATCTAGTTCTCCCTCCAACTCTGAATGGAAATACAAAATGGACTTTTGACATCCCTTTCTCCTCCTCCCCCACCTCTCTCCTGTGTCTCTGTCTCTCTCTCTCTCATATGGTTAGGGGGGAGGGGGGAGACTGAATTTGGCTCTTGCCTCTTTTTTCATCTAGATCTAGCTCTCTCTCTCCAACTCAAAATGTGGAAATACAAATTTGACTTTGACTATCTTTCTCCTTCCTCCTCCTCTCTCCCCCCCCCCCCCCCCCCCCTTTTCTCTTCTGTCTGTCTGTCTGTCTGTCTGTCTGTCTGTCTGTCCTCTCTCCTCTCCTCTCTCTCTCTCCTCTCTTTCTCTCTCTCCTCCTCTCTCTCCTCTCCTCTCCTCTCTCTCTCTCTCTCTCTCTCTCTCTCTCTCTCTCTCTCTCTCTCTCTCTCTCTCTCTCTCTCTTCTCTCTCTCTTTTTCCTGTGTAAGAAAATCATTTTACAGACCAGCTGCAATACATAAGGTGTATATTAAATCTTGTCTGCCTACATGCCATCCTATTTGTTTTGTTTCTTGTTCTTGAAAAATAGCAGAAATCAGAGTTACTAACGGTATTATGAGCAAAATATACTACTTACTACTTGTCCCCTTTTTTATAAAGAGAAAGGGGGGAGGGGGGCAAATGCCCCCTTTTTTTCATATCAGGGGGCAAGGGCCCCTTTTTTGAAATCCTAGAATCAACACTGTGTATTATATATATATTATATATATATATATATATATTATATATATATATATATATATATATTTTAATATATATATATATATTTAATTTATATTTATATATATATATAAAAGAGACTCAGAGAGAGAGTCATTGTTGAGAATAGGATGGTCCTCTTGGCATATAAATATTGGTTTTTTGATCATACAGTAGTCACTAGAATATTTGGCATTGTGAATAAGGCATTGCTACTGATATTCCATAATAGTTTAGGGTTTGGTTGGGTTGTTTTTTGTCGGTGTTTTTTGTTGTTGTTTTTTTTTTGGGGGGGGGGGGGGTGTCTGTTGTATTGGGTTTTTTTTGTTTTTTATTTTTTGTTGTTGTTTGTTAGGTGGGGGTGGGGGGGATTTATTATCTAGCTATGTTAAGCGAATATTGTTTATCTGCTTTGCTGTATTTTCTGTTTATGCACCATTAGTTTTCTTTTTGTAATATTTATTTATTCAGTTCTTTGTGATACTCCTCATACTATATTTGTAGTGTTTTTTTTAAAAAAACAAGAAATGAACTCAGAGAAAAATTCAACCACTCCTTTCTTCACCTGCACACACAGACTGACTGAAGATAGCAAGCAGTAAATGTCAAACAAAATACTTACCAAAACACACTGACTTGACAGGATAACAAGCAGTAAATGTCAAGGTACTTACCAAAACACACTGACTGACAGGCCATTGGGAGATGCTTCAGCGCTCTTCGTCGCTTAGACTGCAGTACCTGCTTTTTGTGGTAGTGTAGTGTTTGCCAGTGCTTCTGCTTGTTTTTGGTTTTGCGCAGCATTTCTGTCATCAGCTATTCAGCTAACATTGTGTAGGCAACAGCAAGGGATATAAATGAAGAGGGGATATATCGGTAGCTCAAATAGCTGAATAGATAAGTGATATAATTATGTGTTTTGTTGTTGACTGTATGTGTTATTTACATGTTTCATCAGATTAACATTTACCTTGATTACATCTTCATATATTGTATATTTTACTATTCTTTTTTTTTACCTCTACTCTGTGGGTTTGTTATTCTTCTTCAAATGATTTAGGTGTCTTTCAGTTACAAATGGTATTTGATGATTTGGGGGGGGGGGGGGAATGATAGGGAGGAATGATAGGAGGTACTGTTGGCAATGATTATGAAAGCCAAAGAATGGAATATTCGGAAAAAAAACACAAGTACATATCCAATAAGTGATTGTTTAATCACATCTGGACAAATGCATAAATAAAGTGAAATGTGACTGTAGGGGAAACATTAATCAATGAAATGCAGAAGTTGCATTATGAATAGGTTGTATGTATAAGCGCATATGTGCAATATATATGTATGCATGTATGTATAGGTTTTTGTGAGTGTGTGCTTGTACACATGCATGTTTAGTGTGTGTTGCCATGCGTGTGTTAGTTTGCTATATCCGAAAGTGGACTAGATGTAATCCAATGCTCTAGAAATTCTAATTTAGTGAAGTAACTTTCTCGCTTTGTTTGTGGTTTTTGTTTTTCTTAAACAGGCTTTTTTTTTTCTTATTTGCATTTAGATCTGTTATTATATTAAGTTTGTTTTTGTTTCATTTAGATCATGGAATTTAAGATAATTGTGTTGTCGTTTTACTTGATTTAGTTATAAATATGTTATTTTAAATGAATTTGTTTTTATTTCTGACTTAAAAAAAAAAAATTATGGTCTAAATACATATGTGTAGGATGGTGGTTTTTTCCAGTAAAAATCACTGAATTGCAATGACAATCTGGTCCTGTATAGTTCAAGTATGATCTTCCAACATTTTGGTCAGTTCTGTAACTAGAAGTGTGACTGTCGTCTGCTCCTGTTCGCAGAGGTTTTATGTAGCAACGTCGCGTCAGCTGAAGCGGTTAGAATCGACAAGTCGCTCCCCGATTTACTCTCACTTTGGAGAGACCATCACAGGAGCCAGCACCATCCGCGCTTTCCAGCAAGAGAGTCTGTTTATCCAGCACTCAGAGGACAAGGTGGATGAAAACCAAGTCTGCTATTATCCCAGCATCGTCTCCAACAGGTCAGGATTTCTCTCTCCTGTCCTTGTTTAAAAAAGAAAACTGGTTTCTTAGCATTTTGTTTTCGCAACATTTGTTTTGATAGTATTGTTTTGAAAGAAAGAATTTACTGGGAAGGGGGGTGTTCTTTTGACTATCTTTTGTGCAACTTACTTTTTTTTATCATGATAATTTGATTTTGATAACTATGAATAAGAAAACACTAAAACTTTCACACCAGAGCACATCACAGTTTTTTTTTATTTGGCATGATAGACATAAGTGAATAGAACCTATTTTTGTATGTAAAAACCGACTACAGTGAGATTTCTTTCTTATCTACTTAGGCAAGCACGGCTTCTCATAGTGGTCTCTTTAGTTCCCCGCTCAAAGTTCATGACCCGCAGCTGGCAGGGCGTCGATATAAATAAACAGGGCAAAAGGAAAGACGGCAGTAGCAGCTAGTGCTGTAGCCGTGTTCAGCTGTAAATTACCATGGTTTCTTTCACGCATCGTTTTGCACAGTGATTCGTCCAAAAAAAGACAAA
>CM060316.1:77675852-77678352 GCA_030674155.1 Stramonita haemastoma | reverse complement strand
GTGTCTGTGTGTGTTTTCATCACTAAATCTTTTTATTTTTTAAATATGATTTTGTTTCAACAAAGCAGAATGACTGTTTCAGATGGCTTGCCATTCGTCTGGAGTTTGTGGGCAACTGCATCATTTTCTTTGCTTCCCTGTTCGCTGTGATAGGCCGTGACCACCTTAGTCCTGGCATTGTGGGCTTGTCTGTCTCCTATGCCATGAATGTAAGATGTTCAAACTGTGTGTTGCCTTGTTTATTTACTTGTTCGTTCAGTTGATTTACTGTGCAAGTAGCCTAATAGTTAGTGCATTGGGCTCACTCTCTGATCATGTGAGTTTGTGCCACCAATGAGACACCCACATGAGGGGATTTTTCTTCTGGTGTTGATATCAATACGGGCTCCACTCCCCAGAATGTCCTTCGGATGAAACTATAAAGTCCTGTATATGAATGCACACAGCATATCATCCCTGAAACCTGTTCCAGCTTTTGGAAGAGTAGGCTGTTGTGTGCTGGTAGGATAGATGACAATGTTTAAAACCTCAGGCACACTGGTGTCCTATTTAGATATCATACCTTATGTCCGAATGTGGAAAATGCCGATGGTCACATGCACAAAATCTCACTAATAGTGAACCTTGGAGCTCTAGCCAAGGAATGAAAAGAAAGTTCTTTGAATTTGTTAGTCAGTTGTCCTTAAGGCTAGTGCTACCTTATTTGTATTAGCAGTATGTCATATTGTACTGTCCTGTATTGGTAAGCATGCCCTGTGACTGGATATTGGAAATCAGGCGTATTCAAAACAGATTGTAGAATTATCATAAAAACAAAAATAATGTCTGTCTTGTTATATCTGTATCTGTGTGAATGTTTATCCTTTGTTGTGAAAGTATTCAGAAAAATTTCAAAGTAGTGTAAAAACACAAGGCCCTGTCAAACAAATCATTTCTCATTTCTAGTAGATGAGTTCAGCTAGTTTTTTTTCATAGTCATTTGATAAACAACTAAACCGATGTTTTTCCATTATTATTTGACAAAGAACTAAACAGTGACTTTTTTTTTTACAGCCATTTGATATACAGTGGATCAGTCGATTTGATCTTCTTTTACTGTGTAAAGCTGTGGCAGACATACCACATGCAAAATGTTGCATATACCAGACAAGAGATACAGGAAAGAGCAGCAAAATCACAGTGTGAAAGAAAACAAGGTCCTTCATATGTTGAAACATTCCCTGTAGTAGCAGAAGTGACAAGTATGTGTGTTATGGTTTTCAGATTCCCTAAGTGGCAGAAGTAACAAGTATGTGTGTTATGGTTTTCAGATTCCCTAAGTAGCAGAAGTGACAAGTATGTGTGTTATAGTTTTCAGACTCCTTAAGTAGCAGAAGTGACAAGTATGTGTGTTATGGTTTTCAGATTCCCTAAGTAGCAAAAGTGACAAGTATCTATGTTATGGTTTTCAGATTCCCTAAGTAGCAGAAGTGACAAGTATGTGTGTGATGGTTTTCAGATTCCCTGTAGTAGCAGAAGTGACAAGTATGTGTGTGATGGTTTTCAGATTCCCTGTAGCAGAAGTGACAAGTATGTGTGTTATGGTTTTCAGCTGACCCAGACGTTGAACTGGATGGTGCGCATGACATGTGAACTGGAGGCCAATGTTGTGTCTGTGGAAAGAGTCAAAGAGTACACAGAGATCCCCACAGAGGTAAGTCGTGACCAAGATTACTTCTGAAAACAGTTCAGCTCCAATCCATTTCCATTCCAAATATTCCAGCTGCCTGTCATGGGAGTTATCAAAGTTATTGACTTGACTTGCCCTGATACTACAGTTTGGATTTGTTTATTTATGAGGGGTTTTCGTGCAGCTATGTGCGTCTACATATGTCGGGTCCCCCCCCCCCCCCCCTCCTGTGGTCCCCCCTCCCCTATAGACACAGAAGAGGAGGTTAAATTCATACTATGTTTATCTGGTAAGAAATTGCTGCAGAAGTTAAGTACAGTGTTAAGTGTCACACACTGTAGATCTTGTCTGCTCTGCACAGCTTTAAGAGCACTGTCATTAGTAGCTGTTTCCTGCCAATGTACAGAATGTTAGGGAAGTACCACACTGCCAGCACTTGTAACAGGTGTGAAAAAAACATACAAACACAAACATGCGGAAAAAATTGTCAATCAGTCCAATGAAATGTTTCTTGACTCAGTGAGTCAATTACCAGCTTCAAAACCTTTTAAAAGGCCTCAAAATAATGGATAGGAAAAGTTTTATAGTAAAAACATTATGATATTTCTGCAAATGTTAGAGATCATCATGCATTTGATGATGAATGTCTTTTTTTTCTGTCTTTTTTTTGGGGGGGTCTCAGTTTGGGCAGTTTCATTGTCACCTGGTGATTATGTTTTTTTGTGTTTTGTTTTGGGTTGGTTTTTTGGGAGGGTGGAGGGGGTCATATCGAATTGGTGCTTATGGTTTTGTACCCATCTAAAGTGTATAATCACCATGAAATTTTCAAAC
>CM060316.1:77655852-77670852 GCA_030674155.1 Stramonita haemastoma | reverse complement strand
AAAGGTGAATTAAATGCTTACTTCATCGCCATTTCCTTGTGGTGTGTTGTTTCAGCGTGGGTCAGCGCCAGTTGCTGTGTTTGGCACGGGCTCTGCTGCGTAAAACCAAAGTGCTGATCCTGGATGAGGCCACAGCAGCTGTTGACCTGGAAACAGACGACCTCATTCAGGCTACGATTCGCACCAAGTTTGCCGACTGCACTGTGCTCACCATTGCTCACCGATTGAATACAATTATGGACTATACGAGGTGAAAGTTTATGAATATTTATTCTTGTTGTTCTTGTTGGTTTGCTAATGCCATGTCTGCATTTAGAAGAAAGGAGGAAGGATTCTTTGTGTGCATGTGTGTGTAAAGGAGAGGGATGGTGGATGTGAGGCAGTTGATTTCTGGTAAAAGAGATTATCGTCTTTATGCACTTTTGTGTGTTGAGATTCCCAGTTAAGTAGCGGGGGGGGGGGGGGGGGGGTGGGGTTCACCCACAATATGCAATCAGTCTTGTCTTATTACAACAGCATGATGTAGACAGTTGAGTTGAGTTGACATTGTCAGTCAAGTTGAAAGTAACGTATGGGGGGGAGGGGTTGGGTGCATGTGTTGTTGTTTTGGGTGGTTGTGGGTTTTCCTTCTGCTCAGAATAATGTTTGTTTCCGTGTGATTGTCCACAGAATCTGGTTCTGGACGCGGTCATTAAGCCGAGTTTGATGAGCCACAGGCACTGCTGCAGAACTCGGACTCTTATTCTACGGTATGGTCAGGATGCCGGGCTTGTATGAGAGAGACAGAGTGAGAGAGCCAGTGCAGTGCAGTGCAGTGCAGCCTACTTTAGTGTGGTGTTGAAACTTGATAAGACAGCTCTGTCCTGGAGGGGGAGGTGTTGAAACTTGAAGACAGCCAGTCTGTACCTGAGGGGGAGGGTTGAAACTTGATAAGAACAGCAGTCATGTACCTGGAGGGGAGGTGTTGAACTGGAATGTACAGGTCTGTACTGGAGTGGGGAGATGGTAGGTGAGGGTTGTTTTGTTTTGTTTGGTTGGGGTTTTTTTTTCATATGGAATATTTTTCTTTATTTTCCCCTGCCATACTTTGATGCCATTAATTTTGCTTTTGAATGAACCAAAAATAAGATATTGAAAAATCAATAACAATATCAGACTGTATGCAGGATTGTTATATCCATGGTGTGTGCAAACAGGCTTTTGGAAATGTATTTCTTTATGTATTAACAGGATTTTTTACATGTATTTCTTTATACATTGGATTTTTGACTCAGAACTCTTGCCAAAATTTTGGAACAAGTCTTGTTATTAGCTCATACATTTATCAAACGTTTTATCAGTCAAGGGATTTAGTATGTCATTTGCTATCAGATGATGAGATTTTTTTTCCTGCTTTACGGACTGGACCTTGTGCCTGCTCACCCAGTTTGCTCTACATATGTAACTTAGTCCAGAGCAGCATTCTAGTGAAAGGGGGGAGATGTTTTGTATTGTTTTGTTTTGTTTGTTTGTTTTTTACTGTTGTTGCCCACGGTTTTAGTTGGGTTGTTTTGATGATGTTGGGGGGGGGGGGTGGGGTTATTTGTTGTTGATTTGTTTGTGGGTTTTTTTGTTGTGGGGGGGATTGGTGAGATCCTTTTTGCAGCTGAGAATAAGACAACTTTCAGGATCATTGATCTTGAAGTGTTAACAGTATTACCTGCACACAGGTAAAGATAAGAACACAGTTTGAGGATGTGGTGACGTTGTTGTATTGTGATTCTCTTCAAGCGCAGTAAATAGGAAAACTGTTTCAGCTGCAATGAAAAATCATACTTCATGAGCGTGTCACATATCAAAGCCAGCAGTTAAGCAAACTGTTACGCCTGCAGGAGTTCTGGCTGCATTTATTTTATTCTTTTTTTTTTTCTTTCTTTTTTTTTTTTCTTTTTTTTTTTAAATTTCATTTTATACCACTTTATGCATTGTGTCATCTGCAGCTCTGTTTCCTTTCTCCAATAACTGATAACATCCAAAATATCTATTTTGTCTGACAAAAAGCTTTAACATGACCTGTAACCTTTGACCTGTAAATACCCTAAGCTGTTTTTCTTGTTTTAAGTTTCTGGAGAGAAATTGATTCATTTTTCTTTCTTGTATAATTGGATGTCTGTGAATGTAAAAGCTGATAGTGTCATTGTTAATATTGTTGATACTGACACTGTTATTTTGTTGAGGCGGTTTTTATGTTTTGTTCTTATTAGAGTGATGAACATTGTGGCTGTGATCGTCCATCTCCTTCTACTAGTATTGTTAAGAGCCAGTTGAAAATGTGAAGTTTTTTGTTTTCTTTTTCAAGCTTGAATTGTCGCAGAATAAGTTGTTTTTTCTTGAAGATATATTTGGATTAAAGTTTCATTCCTCCTTGTCTTCGTATTGGTCAGTAGGTAGTGAATTTTATTTTATCTGGATGATATGAAAGAGGTGTAAAGAAGTTTTTGGTATACCTTTTTCCAGAGATTTTCAAGTTTTATTTATTTATTCACTGTTTATCCTTGACTAAAGCGCCATATTAGATTTTCTAAATAACCATGACCTGAGAAAGAAATATCAGGCTTTCTTATAAGTTATCGCTTTATGTTTCTTTGGTTTATTACAAAGCTTTTGCAAAGAAGGAGAGAGAGCATTTATACCTCTGTACTTGTTGCACACTGTTGTTGCCTTGTGGTGTTATTTTAAATAGTGAAAATATAATATTGAAAGTTGCTAGTCAACATGTGTTCTTGTTAATATTGACTTGTTGATTGATCTGTATATAAAAAGAAAGTACTATTCATTGTTTTTATTAAATACCATATTGGCTCGAACATGCTCACATTCCACTTGTTATGTATATACATTGCATGAAGAAATGTGTTCAGTGTATTTAGGCACCTTCCAGGGTGAGAATAATCTGAAAAGTGCACTTAAAGGAAAGCAGTCATAATTCATGAAAGTACTCCAAAGCATTTTAAATCTGTGTGAGTATCATTTGAAAGCTTGTCATGATTGTATTCAGGGAACTTGGTGATTTGAAGATTGTCTGGAACCTGCTACCTCCTTAGTTGTAAAAATGAGTGCCAGATGTGCTGTGGCTTGAGACAGTGGAAGGTAGTGAATAGTGGGAGAAAAACAAGATAGAAAGTATTGTCAGCAGAAACTCAACATGTCATGGTCTCTAGTATATATCATCTGAGCTGAAAGGATCAGAGAAGAAATCAAGAAAAAGAGCACTGTTAAGGCCTGAAATCTATGTTGAAACCTGTATATGTAGTACCAAATTTTCTTGATGTATCATTGTTTTTCTGTACCTAATGGGTCAGTGGAACAAAGTACATCTTACCCTGCTGATACATGATAATCTGTGTTCCCTATGGGAAAGCCAGGTTCTCTTTAAATATCACAAATATAGATACATCCCAAAAGTATGAATGTGAATGTATTTCTGACCTTGACATCATAGCAAACCAAAGGCCAGGTGCTAGTCCTTTGGATGCAAAGGTAAGCAGAGGTCCAGTGCACCGCATGTATGTACTGTATGGAAAAGAAGCCGCAGCATCAAAAGAACTGGAAAAAGGAAGAAAAAAGCAACTTTCAATGGGAAGCATATAATTTATAAACATTGACAAGAAAAATTATGTACTGGATCATGCTGCTCTGTGACAAGATTCTCTGCCAAGGAAGAGTTGGGTGATTTTTATGCAGAGAAATCACCATCATCTACAAATAGCATTAATACTCTGGATCAAAAACAAACAAAAAAAGATTCTAGTTATTTTCAACTGAGTTTAAATCATGATAGCTGAAAGACTTGCAATTTAAGTAATCGAGTGAACTTGATAAATTCTCATGTAGGTGGAGTACTGTACAATACTAGTGTTAATTCCATACGTACTGTTTTACAAGTTGTGGCCCTAAAGCCTCATATCAAAATGATTCATGTTTTTGGAGGCCTTTTATAATCTTTTTTTGACCAAGAATATGAATGCTATTTGTAAAACAGATAACTTGATGAATTATCATTTATATTTGATAAACACTCGTTTATTATTGTTTTTTCTTTCCTTTTTAAAAAAGATATGAAAAATGTATGTCAGTTGCTGTTAATGATCTCAAAAGCATAGTTTTCTTTCAGATCCTATAAAAAAAAATATTAAAAAAGCAATCAAAGAGTTATAGCCTTTCAAAGTATTGTGTGATTAGTGCAGTACTTATTTCCACATTTCTTGCTACTTTGATAAGCTACGATCTGTATGTGCAATAGTTACAAAGGTTTGAGCAGAGATTGTTTATAATGGGTTGTTATACATATGTATGTTAAAGATAAGCTGCATACAGGACCTCAGCTTATTGTCTCATCCAAGAGATTAACACCCCAACCAGCAATCACGATCTGATGAAAGGAGGGGAGGTTTGAGTCTGGAAGGGATTCAGACCACAAACCTCTTACTTCCTGTGCAAGTTGTTACGTGTACCTTGTTATCAATACAACTTTTAGACCAACTACCCACCGATAATGTAATTGCTGACTCTGTGTGTGTGTGTGTGTGTGTGTGTTGTGTGTGTGTGTGTGTGTGTGTGTGTGTGTGTGTTGTGTGTAAAGTTATGTGTGTTGTGTTGTACATGAGTTGTTGCAGTAACCTCTGTTTATAATTCCAACTGCTCTTGCTGGCAAGAGCTTCACACCATGCTTTCTTTTTGTTTTACTTTCTGTTTATGAATGACCTAGAAGAGTATGGAATTTTTGGGAGGTTGAATTTTTACAAGGGGCAACTTTCTTGATGGCATCAGTTCCTATACTTTAACATGCATTAAGAGCATGCAACCCTGAAACTTCAGACTACATACTAAACCAAAAGACTAATACCCAAGTCACCACCCCTCAAGGCCAGAAGGACAGATAGGAAAAAGAGGTTCTAGGCATGATGTGGATCATGACAAGTTCACTTCCTGATGGGTGTAATCTTTGGACCAGTTCAGGCATCATGTGGAATAAAGATAGATGCTCTTCTCACAATACACAAAAGAACTAACTAGAACATTTTGTGCACCTAATCTCTCTTATGAAAGTTCTAAGCACTTGCAGACAGATCTATACATAAAAATTATACTGACTACCAAACAAAAAAGACAAATGCATTTCTGCAGCCACACACACACTGTCATGCTATCCTAAAAGATCTAGGGGTTCTGTGAAGAAAATAGTCAAGACTTCAGTTAGAAGATGAGCAGTCTATTGGTGGAGAAACGCCTTGCATCCAAACATTAAAAAAATCATGTTTCTTAATTGCAAAACAAATGATCATGATTATTTCGATGCAAAACAGTATTGCATTGAATGCGTATTGTTAATGGAAAGTGTACTTGTTAACAATTCAACCCATAATTAATCTTTAATGTGTTTGTTTTTATGTTAAAAAATGATTGATTCCATGATAAAGAAGAAAAAAGTAAATGACAGAAGGCAATTTTGCACCAGATGAGAACCGGCTTCAACTAGTAAATTCAGCAGCAAGTCTACTCTAACTTTGCACTGTAAAAGAACAGGTATATGAAAGACACATACATGCGTGCTCACACACACACACACACACACACACACACACACCACACACACACACACACACACACAAGTATGTTATCTTGCGCACACGTTAAATCCTGTTCAGTTTTTTGTAAGAGTAGGCCATCGTGTGCCAGTGGGAACAGATGACAAGATTTACAAAAGTGCATACACACGGGGACTGGATGTAAAAAAGCACAAGTACTTATTCCATCATCCTCAATTTAAAAGAATAAAATAAATAAATAAACACACACACTCTCTCTCTCTGTACCTTCTGGAACTATAATTTTGACATTGATTTAACACACACACACTCAAAATGATGTGTTTTTTTGTATCAGACCTGGCATGTTTACTTATGGTTTGATTGTATGATAGTCTCAGCAGAGCCATCCAATTCAGGGACTGTACCATCAACCAACCATCACCATGGCTACTGACATGTTCTCCATGTTTTTAAATGCCTGTTTGTTGTTATATTAGTGAACTAATCTTCCTTGGTTCACACATGTTTATTGAATAAGCCCATATCTGTTTTAGATGGTATCCTATTTTTTATCTGATCTTTATAACACTGTTTTTATAGATTGCTTTATTCTTGTACCATATCACTGCTGTCATAATGACATCCAGGATATAGTCATGACATACTTCAGTTGTTTTTGTTGCTGTGGCAATGTGAAATTACTATTTTTACTTTATTTTCAATCAGATTATATACTACAACATAGTGTTAAATTGTCATTTTTTTACAGTTTTGCTGAAGGTAAAATACTGCTGACTCTTTGTATTATTCATTATCATGATTTTTTATAACCTTCTGTGTTTGATACATTTTTCATCATTTTTTACAGGTGCAAGTGTCTGTATTTGAGGAAATGTTTATTTGGGGCTAACTGTCACCCACTTTTAAACCTTTTTCTTAAAGAGACTGGGCATGTTTTTTAAGATATAAACTGGGTTAACAAGTTTACAAGAAAAATGACACCCATGTTTGTTTAATCACTGTATTTGCAGTTTGTGTATGTTGGCCAATATTTTTCTTTGAATGAAGTCAGTATTTTAAAATGTAAACTGGGTTACAAGTTTACAATGGAAATAGCACCTGATTTGTTTGAATGACTGTATTGGCGATTTGTGTATTGTTGGGCAATATTCTTCTTTGAATGAAGTCAGTCACATTTGCCACTTTCTGTGTATGCATTAAAGTGTCTTTGTGGATGTTGGAGAGAAGCTAACATCATTATATCTTTGTTGTTATATTTGTTCCTTTAGTGATATTGCATGACTTCAGTCTTTCCAATCTTTGTCACTGTCATTTCCTCTTGTCTGCTCTTCACTTTTGGTTTTTTTTGTGATTTTTTTGTCACTTATGACATGATTGCTGAAGGTTTTGTTGTTGGTTTTTTTAAGCTGTTGAGAATGCTGTGTAAATATTGTACTTGTGGCCTTACAACCCCCCAAAGCCAGTAATGTAGGCCTGTACATATTCCTTATAATTCACTGATGCAATTTTTATGGCAAACTTTATGGCTGATGTGCACTGTTGTATGATTTTAAATTTTTTTTATCAAGGCTTTTTTAGGATGATTTTTTTTTCCCCTAGTTCTCATTACTAAGCTGACTATTTGCTGCAGCCTGTGTATGGTATACCCTGGTGGCATCGCATGGAGCTCCCCCTGATGACAACGATGATGGAGACGGTTGAGTTGAGTTATGAGTCTTATCATGGAAAACTTGAGTTTTTAGAATTTGCCATAGAAACTCTGAGAAATACTGCTCCACTGAGTTAAAGCATTCTCTGTTTTAATGTTTTTTATACTTCGTTTTTCAAGCTTTGATAGCTGATTCAAAAGGGACTATAATCCTGACTTAATGTATAATGTATCCCACAAAAGTTCTTTTACGGTTAAGATCATTAGCATAATTGAAAGAATTACTATGTTTACTTTGAAAGGTGGCAAAGACACATTTTGGTCTAGTCATTTCTTTGTTATTATTGTGATGCTAACTTTATTTTCCTTGATGATTGATTAAGAAAAATGTTTTTGTTCCTGTGTTAAAAAAAATATAATCTAATGCACAAGTATGATATGTTTATTTTCTTGCAACAAGAGAAATAAAATTCAATGCACAATTATAAAACAGCAGTTTGTGTGTTTTTAATGTAACAATTTATAAACACAGGTTACTCTGGAGCAAGAGAGGTTGCTTATGTTAGACACCTCCTACATACTGGAAGTGATAGTAACAGAAGACCAAGTTGAAATTCTTCCTCAAACAGATTAAAGGAGAGTTGATGTGTTATTGAATAACACAATGACCTTTAAAAAAAAAATTTTTTAAAGAAGATTGAGGAGTGTTTCATTTGTTGTCCTGTTCCTTTATGCTGGCGAGTGCTCAAGCAGAAGCTTTCCTCTCTTGTCCACCAGCCCCATCCACCCCTTCAGCATGACAAACTGGCTAGTCGAGGGCAAAAGTGTATTGGTATAATATGTGCTTGCTGGCACACTGATATCTAATCAAACATGAATGCACTCCTTCGCTAACAAACATGGAAACTGCAGCAGGGGAAAAAAATGTGAGCCAAGATCGTTCCTGGACATTGATAAATAAGAATTTCACCACCTCCAAAGACTCACTGTTCATAGACAAGTCAGCAGAGCATAGATGTTGTGGTCCTCATAATGACTAGACTGTTTGTGCTTTTCTTTTTTCTTTTTTAAAAAAAAACTTTTTGACAGACACTATAGCCGAGTGGCTAAAACTATTTGACTTCAATCCCATGGGTCCATGAAGTCGTGGGTCAGATCTTGGCGGCTTCTGATGAATTAAGTGTGGGTTTTTTTCGCTCTCCAAGGTCAACTTAAAGTGCAGACCTGCCAGTGCTTTGTTTTCGTGTATACACATGCAAAGATCAGTATGCACGTTAAAGGGCCCGTAACTCATGTCCGCGTTTGGTGGGTTACAGAAACAGACATACCCAGCATGCATCCTTGAAGTCGGAATGCAGGTACCTTCATGGTGGGCTTTTTAAAAATGGTCACATGTGTAAGTCTCATTGGTTAACCTCAGAGCTCTTGCCAAGGAACAAAAGCCACAAAAAACACCCCAAACCCCTTGTGTCTGTTCAACTATCAAGATCAGAAAGTCTTTCGTTTTAATTAACCTCCTGGCTCTGATGCAAAGTCAAACACCTGACAAAGAAGGAAGGTGGCAGGATGGTAAATACAGTCACCTGCCTAAACAAGTAAATCATGAGGCTCTGTTTTCATTTCCCATTCTTGCCCTTTCTCCCCATTTTGAAGGAAAAAATGGAACTGAATGTCCAAGCCCTTCGATAAAACAATAAACCAAGGCCTCATGTGCGAATGTATGCATAATATCTTGCGCACATGTTAGAAACCCATTGCATCTTTTGGAAAAGTAGGCTATTTTGTGCCGGGGGAACAGTCACATACACAATCATACCATTGGTGAACCTTGAAGCTCTAGCCAATGGAATGGAAAAAAGGAAAGAAAACCACCTGACAAAGGTCTTAAACCAATGCATGCTTTTTGAAAGTTCCTTTTGTTTGTTTTGGGTTTTTTCCCAAACTGAACCCTTTATTTCTGGTTTTGGCTGTTAAGAGTGTGACACTGTGCCGGAGCCTGGACATGGCACTCATTCTTTGTCAAACGCCCAGACAGCGATTATTGCTATAACCATAACTATGACAAAAATGCTTTGTGCTGCTGCTTAGCACCTGACAAGTCAGGCCCTGCGCATCTGACTTCAAGCATGGGAGGAAATTGTTATCTTGCCTGTCTGGGAAAAAAAGGCAGGACAATGAAAGAAAAGAAGGCAGAAATCAGACAAAAAGGTGAAAGGAACTGAGGAAGAAAAGGAACAAGGCAGAAAAAAAAGAAGGAAAAGACGAGGGAATCCCTAGGACAGAACTTCCAGAAGGTGGGGATACTGTTTATACTGGCAGGCCCCCAGCATCATCACGGGGAGGATATGGCACTATTGGCTACAACTGGGGCAGTGGTAGGGTACTGTTTTGCAGGACCTGAAACTTTTTCTTTTTTTTACAGGACGAAACTTTTTTCTTTTTCTTTTACAGACAATTTTTTTTTTTTTTTTTTTTTACAGGACCTGAAACTTGAAATGTATATGAGGTGGAACAGCTTATTGGTTTCAGTGGTAAATCTGTGACTTAACTGAGGTGTTTGCTTTAAGGGTCTTAGTTCCTGGGAGTTAACATTGGTTTGACACTATTGATGTTCACCCTAGGAGAATTTTCCCCTTAAACAGGCAGTGGGTATCTTGGTTGTAGCTGAAACCTGGGATTGTTTTTAAGTGTGCACACAACATTCACCTGTACTTACATAAAGGACCTCACCTGATCGACTTGAATGCGAATCACTCAGAACATCTTGCACACAGGTTAAAACCTGTTCTGCCTTTTGAAAGAGCAGGCCATTGTGTGCTGGTGGGAGTGGACGACAAAATGGGGTTGTGTATAAAGTAGTCTCATAGCACAAAATCTCAATATTTGAGAACCTTGGAGCCCTAGCTGAGGAACAAAAAAAAAATCCATCTTGTATAGAAGAGAGGCTCACCTATAGCTCTGTATTGATAACCCAAACACTCTCAGCATACATTCTGTGGCATGGGGTGGGATTGGCTTTGCCAGATTCAACTTGCCCAAGGCACAAACTTAGTCATGACTTGTGGCACTTTCTTTCATAGAGTGGCAATTCACTGTCCTTAGTTCTGCCCTCATTACTTTTTAGTCTCTTTCAGATGTGTCTGCTCAACTGGTAACAAACAGTCCAGATTTTTTTTTTAAAACAAAAAAACCTATGATTTTTTGTGTTTATGTGTGTCTTCTAATCCTTCTACTGCCATGACACCTTCTTATTCACTTGCTAGTATTTGTTTCACCTCCACACTCAAAACAGGTTAGAAGTCTCCGATAAGAACTCATGTTTGTTGCTACTTGTGAAAATTATAACCATGAAGAAAAAAAAGGAGGGGGAGGGGGAACACTATGAGTAAGGAACTGCATAAGGGCTGGACAGCAGGTCTGTGAAAATACCTTGTTGCAAAGTTTCAGCCCCCAAACATGAAGTCAGTGTGTTGTTGTTGTGAATAAGTTTTTGTCCTAGCAGAGATTTATGATTGGGGGCTGAACAAGATGTCTGAGTCAAGCAGCCTCTTATACTGGAATCTTGTTCATCTAGAGATCTTAGTTTATGTTACTCGGTATTAGGTATCTTTTTATTGTTTATTTTATGTTTGTTTGTTTGTTACGAGTGTGTGTGTAAATAGGAGGATAGTTTCAACAGTGTCTTAGTTGACGTTGGCAAGCTCCCATACTCTCTCTCTCTCTCTCTCTCTCTCTCTCTCTCTCTCTCTCTCTCTCTCTCTCCTCTCTCTCCTCTCTCCTCTCTCTCTCACACACACACACACACACACACACACACACACACACACACACACACGGATAGCCTAGTGGTCAGAACATTGCACTGGCAATTTGACGACCCGGGTTCGAGTCCGGTCGAGGAAATTTTTCTCCTGGAGTTAACATCAGTGCTGACTCCACTCTCCCCAAAAGTCCTTCGGATGAGACTTTAAACCGAGGCCCCGTATGCGAACGCACGCAGAACATCTTGCGCACACGTTAAACCCTGTTCCGCTTTTCGTAAGAGTAGGCCATCGTGTGCCGGTGGGAACAGATGACAATATTTACAAAAACTGCATACACACGGGGACCGGATGAAAAAAAGCACATGATTGCATATTCTGTTATCCTCGATATAAAACATTAAATAAATAAATAAATAAATAATGTGAAAGAAAAAAAAAAGGGGGGGGGGGGGGAATTGTTAGACATTCAAGGGCAGTTACTCTCAACGAACATTTACTCAGGAGGCATCATGGCGGCTGCAGTGGTGACAAGTCAAGTTTGTGAAACTCCAGGCTGCGGTAGTGAGGCGAAGCTTCAGTGTCCCACTTGTATAAAACTGGGAATCCAAGGATCTTTCTTTTGTTCTCAGGTAATAGCAGTGAATCAAATTCGATTATTTATCACGACAGACAGGAACATTATTTCCAGTTACACTATCCGGCCCCAGCAGTATGAGACTTGTAACCTACCTTAGGCTGACTCGTGAACACAAAGTGTGATGGTTTTATTTTTATTTATTTATTTATTTATTAATTCTTTTATATCGAGGATAACAGAATAAGCAATCATGTGCTTTTTTTCATCCGGTCCCCGTGTGTATGCAGTTTTGTAAATATTGTCATCTGTTCCCACCGGCACACGATGGCCTACTCTTACGAAAAGCGGAACAGGATTTAACGTGTGCGCAAGATGTTCTGCGTGCGTTCGCACACGGGGCCTCGGTTTAAAGTCTCATCCGAAGGACTTTTGGGGAGAGTGGAGTCAGCACTGATGTTAACTCCAGGAAGAAAATTTCCTCGACCGGATTCGAACCCGGGTCTTCAAATTGCCAGCGCAATGTTCTGACCACTAGGCTATCCGCTTCGTGTCACTAGCTGGTACAAGACGCTCGACTGCGCAAACCCGGACCATAAGTAACCAAAAACTATTCTGAAACTGCTCAGTACATTGTCTTTATATCAACAGGATCAGGCAACCTGCATCATCTCAGGAGCCATAGAACGATGAATGTAATAGTCGCTGGAGATCAGGGTTCGCGCTAGGATTTTTTAAAACCGGTACTGCGAGTTGCCATTTCAGAGATATCTTGACCAACTCCCCCCAAATCGGTCCCCAGAAAATAAAATCCGGTACATACTGTGAACAAAACGAAACTATTCAGTGAGGGGGTGGGGGAGGGGGGACTGTTCGGCAGCAAAACTAAATCTAAATTGAACGCGAATCTCTCAGATTTTGACTGCCGTGCTGCTGCCACTCGCTTCTTGGGCACGAAGCCACGCAGGAAATAGGATTTTTTTCTAGCGCCTGTGTCACCGTCTGTGTCAGTCTGTTGTTTTGCATGGCATCATTCGTGTGACTTATATTCTTCTTTCTTGTTTCTATGCTTAGCGCTCATCTAGATCTTTCGTTCACTTTAGATTTAGTTTTTCGACTCTTCTCTCTCAAAGCAACGCGCAAATTCATAGTCATAGACCCTCCGTCGTAAGAGCGGGCCGTCGTGTGCCGGTGGGAACAGATGACATTTACAAAACTGCATACACACGGGGACTGGATGTTAAAAAGCACAGGAGTGCTTATTCCATTATCCTCAATATAAAAGATTAAAAGAATAAATAAATCTAGGCCCCATGTACTCATTGTGAATGGAAGTCACTGTCATGCCGAGAAGAGCGCGAAGCTCTATTCTTTCACAGTCAAGCTTGCTGTTCTGCGTGCTAGGCTAATTAAATGAGGCTGGCGCCAAAGATGTTCCTTGGAAGGGGTAGGTGCGTAAGCACAGTACAGGCGCATGACAGACTGTCAGAAAACGTCACTTCAGACTTTTTTTTTTTTTAGACGGAAATCTAATCGGTCACAGGCAAACAGAATCGGTACGCGGTACCGGCTGCTTCGAAAATTTTCGGTATTCCCTGTTTACAATCGGTAAAATACCGACAATTACCGGTTATCGCGAACCCTGTGGAGATCATCATAGGACTCCCAGTCTCAGGGAAATCACAGAGAGGCTAAGATTATCACCCAGATTGCCAAATTAAAAAAAACACTTCAAGACCACTCCATGAAAGGAAGATTGTCCCAACCAACAAAGGGACGACCTTCACTCACCAGAGCAAAACCTATGCTTAAGTACAACAGGACATCCTTGACCATGACTCCAAAGAGATAGATCTATCCTCTTGATGCCTGGCTGCCCTAGCCTGGAGTGAGGGAGTTTCTGCCCTCATTCAGTGTACAACATCCTTGGTTGTAGGACCAAAAGACTTCAAGTGGCTCCAAAGATATAGATCTATCCTCTCGATGCCTGGATGTCCTGGCCTGGAGTAAGGGGGTTTCTGCCTCATTCAGTGCAACATCCTTGGTTGTAGGACCAAAAGATTACGAGTGGCCTTGAAAAAAAAGTCTAGCACTCCCCCCCCCCCCCCCCTCAGGCTTTTTCTTCAAGGCTCTTATTCATTAAAAGCCTGTACTTTGCTGTAGATCTGTACGACTGTAGGCATGCTGTAGATCTGTAGGCATGCTGTACTGCCTGTAGGCATCAGAGATGAGATGCTTCTCCAAACTCCCTGGTATCTTGTACAAAGATCACAAAACTAATGATGAAGTGAAAACCAGAATTAAGCCATCAGACCATATGAAAGCCTCCTGACTTCAGTGTAAAGATGCAAAGTGAAATGGTATGGGCACATCACACAAACACCTGGACTGGCAAAGCAAGACTCCTACAGGAAACATTGCATGGAGGAAGATAGAGAGGCAGACAGAGAAAGTGATCTATAGATCATTCAACATCTGAGATCAGAGAGTGGACTGGCCTTGAGTGGAATGACACATGGTGGAAAGCGGAAAACCATTACAAGTGGAGGGATTTTGTTGCAACATCTTCAGTGGTGCCTCAACAGTCAACCAGACTTGGGGAGAGGTGAAGGTGGAAAAGAAAAATCACAGAAGAAAGAAATCTTACATCTGGTGGCAAACCATATGCTTTACTCAATTACTGCTTTGCACTTCGTTCCCCCATGTAATGGGCAAAAGGTCCGTTGTAGGATCTTTAACAAGGAAACATGATCTTCCATGTGCATTACATATAGATGTGAAGGGGAGTAACTGAAGTGATAGTAGATTTACATATAATATATATAACTCAAGATCGTGGAGTATTTAAGAATGATTCGTTATTGTCACATATTAATAATAATATGTTTAAGAACATGCCAAGGGAAAATTATAATTCTCTTCCACACCCCTGATCCATCAGGCACCTATGAATCTATAACTTTACAAAGTCCCTTGTGGCAGTTGCTCTAGTTTAGAAGCTGGTTGTTTTATCAATTTATTTATATGTGTGTGTGTGTGTGTTATTTTATTTATTTATTTATATCTATTTATTCTTTTATATCGAGAATAGTGTGTGTGTGTGTGTGTGTGTGGGGGGGGGTGTTGTTAATACAATAATAGTGCTACATCACCACAATCATAAAACATTTTCACAGTTAATGTGTTTATTTTTGATTTCTAGAAATTTTGTATTTCTAGAAATAGATATTACCTACACTATTAGCATTTTAATTATTTTCTACATGTGTCTATTTTACATAAGAGTTATTAATTTCAATTATTTGCTTTCAAAAGTTACATATTTCATTTGTTTTAGATATTATGTATTTTTGTTTGTACAGACATGTTTTAAAGGTTCCTGGAATGAACACAAGCAGATCCACAAGAAAGCGAGTGAGTATA
>CM060316.1:77570852-77650852 GCA_030674155.1 Stramonita haemastoma | reverse complement strand
TAAAAGTAATGAACACTCAAATGTTGTGACAATGCAAAATCTCTTTGATTTTTTTAAAGCTGCATATTCTTTATGATTATGATAATAATAATATGTGGGATTTTTATACTTATAGTGCTGAATCTTGTAAAGTAAGCAAATCAAAGTCCTTTATGGAGAGCCATGGTGTTTTTGCAGACACCCAAGCGACAAGTACCTGATCACATCCCTCGTCCCGATTATGCTGATCACCCAGAAGGTATGGTGTTAGTTCATTGACATAGCACAGGTTGTACGTCTTTAAAACCAAAGAACAAAAAAGACTTTTTGTGCTAATACTTATTTGTATGTTTGTGGGTAATGTAAGTTTTTTTGTTTGACTCTTTTCACAGTTATCATTTGATGGCATAAGAAACTGTTTCTTAATAAGTTTATTTTCATGTACAAAATTTAGTTCACTGAAGGTACAGTATACATTTTATACTGTGTAACCCCTATCCCTTCTTATCTCTCTTTCTTTTTTTTTTCTCTTTTTCTGTGTCTCATTTTGTACAATCCCCCCCCCCCTTCTCTCTCTCTCTTTCTCTCTCTCTCTTCTTCTCTCTCTCTCTCTCTCTCTCTCTCTCTCTCTCTCTCTCTCTCTCTCTCCCCTCTCTCCCCTCTCCCTCTTCTAGTTCCCTTTCCTTTTCTTTATCTTCTTTTGCTCTCATACTTAACACACTGGGACGGCAGAAGATTCTGCAAATGATGTTTCAAGTAGTGATGAAGCACACATGCCCTTTAGGTAGAATATGAAAAACTGCTGTGATAGAAACAAGCTCTGTTTCCATCTCACCCCAGAATACAAAGCTAGCAGCCAGTGAGACTCCTTTTCTGTTTACTTTAAAAACTTTTTTTTGTGATTGTTCCTTCCATCAAATTTGCTTCTGATAAATGTCAGATATGAGGAATAAAAGCTTATAGAAAAGAAGTGTGCCCCCCCCCCCCCCCCCCCCCCTCATTTTCAGGAAAGCCCCCACTTCTCCCCAGGTTTCGATGGAGGTCCCTCCTCCCCCCCCTCCCCCCTCCTCCAACCTCCCCTTTAGTTTTTTTGTTGTTGTCCTTTTTTTTCTTTGTTTGTTTTGTTTATTGGTTTGCTATTTAAAGTATTGTTTACCTGCCTTTTGTTTTGTTTGTTGGTTTGCTAAAGTAATTGTTTACCTGCCTTTTGTTGTGTTTGCAGGTGTCCCTCTTTCAGAGCGGCAGATTAGAGGCTCCACAAACATCAAGCTGCTTGATGATGAAGAACAGGAGGGCATGCGTGTGGTGGGCAAGGTGAACTGCTGCTGTGATCAGATTTCTGTCTTTATGTGCCTCTGTTGGCGTTTGTCTTTGAAACTACTGTTTGTCTTTCTGTTTGAATCAGTAGTATCATCAGATGTTTTCATGAATTGAACATCTGTGTATCTATTTATTCATGTGTACTTAGTCTACAGGTGTCATTAAACATATCCAAAGTGCATCATAACTCTTTCATTTCCTGTGCTCTATATTAAACTGGTTTCAGTAAACTTATCTTTGTCTTATCTTCATGGCTTCTTTGATTCCCAAAAGTATGTCTGACTGGCCTGACAAATGAGTAGATTCAATTCCCAACTGTATCCCCGAGGTCAGAATGCGGCTATCTTGATGGTGGGGGGGGGAAATGTGCGCATACGCAACAATCTCACCATTGGTGAACCTTGGAGCTCTGGCCAAGGAACAGGGGAAAGAAAAGAAAAAAGTATTGATTTTAGATTAAGAGTTCCTTAAAAGTTGTGGTTAGTTTATATATGAACAGCTTTGCATCTAACAAAACAAAAAAAATCCAAAAAACCCAACCTCGCTGCCATCATTTTGTGTTGATGTAGAGTGTGTGGGTTTGTGCAGTTGTCTCGTGAGATCCTGGACGTGGGGGCAGAAGCTGTTGCTGTGGGGGTCACCACAGATGAGATTGACAGGCTGGTGCATGAGGTGAGTCTGCTTTGGAGGCCCAGCTGGGGGCCGTACTGGCGAAAATTCGTGATGTGTTTGTGTCAGTGGATAGGAGGAGGAACATTAAATTTTGATAGCTGCAGGGCAAGTTATGGATTGAGGGGAGGGGGATTAATTTTGCTGCAGCGTGTGGGGAGGACAACATTTATTTGGAGTTTGAAGAGAGAGAGATGGTGATGAACTGAAGTTGCAATCAAATAAAAGGTACATTTCTTATACAAGGAGAGGTGATTTTATGACTCGTGGTAGTTTGCTTGTAATGTTATTCTTGATATTTGTGTAGTGATAAATTTTATGTTTTTGTTTTTTTGCTACCTCATCTTCTGTGACAATCCTGTCCTGCTGTTCACACACTGCTCATTTCAATTTTTCTACCCTAGTGGGATAGCCTAGTGGTCAGAACATTGCAGCTCGCAATTTGACAACACGGTTCGATTCCGGTTGAGGGGATTTTTCCCCTGGAGTTAACATCAGTGCTGACTTCACTCTCCCCAAAAGTTTCGATGAGACTATAAACCAAGGCCCCATGTGTGAACACATGCAGAACATCTTGTGCACAAGTTAAATCTTGTTCCGTTTTTCATAAGAGTAGGCCATCGTGTACTGGTGGGAATTTATGACAGAATTTACAAAACTGCATACACACGGGGACTGGATGTAAAAAAAGCACATAAGTGCTTATTCCATTATCCTCGATATAAAAGAACAAATAAATAAATAAATATCTCGATTCATTTTGTCACATCTCAAGGGTCAAAAGTCTACAGTGTCGCGCCTCCATAGGGCCATCACTCAGAGGGGTTCTGCACTGCTGTTGAGTCACTTTGGTGGTGTACAGCAGTGCATGGTCTGAGCTAACATATGCAGGACATGACCTACTAAGCCCATGCTGACGACAAAGACAGCTCAGTCATAGAGCTAGATTGGGTAAGGCACCCACTCGGATGCGACCACCACAACATCCCTCCAGTGTGTGTGTGTGTGTGTGTGTGTGTGTTTGTGTGTATGAGTTACTTGCAGGTCATGGCAGGTCATCTTTTTATTTTTTTTAACATTTTTTTCTTCATGGTTTCCTACTTTTTTCTAGTTTATTCTGATGCACAATGCAAACAGTAATTCTGTTTTCAGGCAACAATTGACAGAGAGTGCTACCCATCTCCTCTGAACTACTACTGCTTTCCAAAGTCCTGCTGCACGTAAGTTGTATTGTGTGAAGGTGTTAGCTCCTGGTAAAAACTATTTCCTTTTTTTTGGGGGGAGGGGACTTATTTTTATTCAGTAATGTTATTTGTTAATGTTATTTAATGGTATGGGCATGTCACAAGATCAAAAGGACTTGCAAAAACAATACTGCAAGGCACTGTCCAAGGAGGAAGAAAAAGAGGCAGACCAAGGAAGAGATGGGAGGACAACATCAACAGAATGGACAGGCCTAGAACTCAACAAAATTTTGAAAAGGCAGAACAGAGAGAGGAATGGAGGGAACTGGTTGTCAAATCTTCAGGAGTGCCTCCATGGTTGCCATACTAAGGGACAGATAGGTAGATAGATGGAATGTTATTTTAAATACAAAACAGACCAAAACTAAAACAAACAAAAAAAACCTACACAAAACTATCAAATCAAATACAAAACAAAGGCACACAAAGTATTCTCAATACACAAACACTAAAAAATATATGCACAAATAAACTAAATCAAAAGATGAATTAAAACAAAAAGAAAAGAACCCTCCATATTCCTTCAACTTCCATTTACATTTGTAAAACATTTTAGAGGAAAAAACTATTTTCAGTTTAGTGCAATGGGTGTGCAGTGTTACAGGGCTTTTACTTGACCTTTCAGTATATTTAGTGTATTTTTTTTTCATGGGCGATTTCAGGGATGGGAGGGGAGAGAGGGGCTTGCGTGTGTGTGTGTGTGTGTGTGTGTGTGTGTGTGTGTGTGTGTGTGTGTGTGTGTGTGTGTGTGTGTGCTAAGTTAGTAAATGTGTGGATGTGTCTCTTTATGTTGGCTGTATGTATAAGAAATTTTTAAGATATAGGTTACTTTTGTTGGATTCCTGTTAAACACTGCTTATGAAGAAATTTATGGATAATTGTTTGGTTTATTCAATGTTATCTGAAGCTATGCAAGAAAAGAATGATTCTTTTGAGATCTGTTTGGATTAGTTCCTTGTCTGTCTTGATGTTTGGCTTCTGAAATTTTTTTGGTAATTTTTTTTTATATTATAGATTTTTTTTGTTTCATTATTATTAGCCAGTGGACAATCTTAGTTAAAATGATTTTTTTTTATGTGTTTGATGCATAGGTCTATCAATGAGGTGATCTGTCATGGGATTCCTGATTTGAGACCTTTGGAAAGTGGTGACATTGTCAACAGTAAGTAGACCTATACATCTGCATTGTTTCAACAGGGTCTTTCTCTGCACCTGCCTGTTTTACTTGATTTTTTAAGGAAAGCATTCTGATGTGATAAATATTGTAACGTATCATATCAGTGTAGAATCTAGGCTGCATCATTCTGGGATTCCGACATATTTTTCCCCCTGGGCTCAAAAGGTGCACATAAAGAAAAAAACAAAGGCCATATTACTGAATGACAGGTGCACCATCATTACTGCCACACCTGTATAAAAGTGAAACCAAGAGCCAACTTCTGCAGATATTTCTGATTGGTTGAGTTCAGTTCTGACCATCCATTGTTTCCCTTTTACCACCATTGTACTTCACTTTGAAAACAAGATGGCAAGCAAAATCAAAGTCAGAATATGTTATTCAGAAAGTGGTAAGCAAAAGAGAATAACAATGACAGATTCAGAGCGCCAGAGTTTAAACCTGGCATTTACAAAAGAATTCCTTTTCGTCACTTCATCAATATCAAGTGCTTCACTAGCAGTGGCTGATTGGATGTAAAGGCTCTCTGGCGTTGGTGCATTACAGATAATTTTATTTTGATGTACATCTCAGTCAAGGTTTTCCTTTTAGGAAGCTACCAACAAACAAAGGTTATGTAAAGATCAGAAACAAATATAGCAGTGATGTCAGAGATTGAGAACTTGCAGACGTGAAAAGAAACAATCCTGTGCCATATTTTTTTTAATCCAACTTGACCATTGCATTAGCCAACAAGTCAGCTGCGGCTGTTGATGGTCAATGCAGCGTATCCAAAGACAATAATGATAACTTAGTGGAGGCAGTAAGAATGGCCAGCACATGGCCATTTAGGGGGATGGGGAGAAGTATAATGGCTAACAGGGCAGAGTATAGGATTACACTTTCCCTATTTTACCTTCATTGATCATAGTAAATAGATCTGTGCCCACAGTATAATTTTTACATTAGTATTTTGAAGAACGGATATAAATTAACTGTTTAAAAAAAACAACAACAAAAAACAGCTAAAAAGAATATCTCCCTCTCAGTTGAGAAACAACCTCCCACTCACACAGACTTCATAAAAATATGGTATGGTATCAGCTTTATTTTGTTTTAAAAAAAATATTCAAAAACAAATGGGAAGAAATAAGGAATGATTCATTTGTGTATTAAAAAAAAATCCTATAAAGAATCATGTCATTTGCATCCTATCAAAAAAAACACATTTGTTTATACATCACAATCTGATCTTTTTTTTGGCATTGTAATTTCAGTAGTTGGTAATTGCTCTTATCTAGCTAGGGCTACAGTAATACACAATTTATTTTTTTTTTTCATTTATGACAGCCTTTCAGGAAATTGTTACACAAATATGATACCTAAGAACATATCCGTTTTCACAACCCAGCTGTGAATTTTTTCTGTCTGACAGTTGACATAAGTGCATACCACCGGAACTTCCATGGAGACCTGAATGAAACGATGTTCGTGGGCGAAGTGGACCAGTCCAGCAAAGACCTGGTGAAGACAACGCATGAATGCCTCATGATGGCCATCGATGAAGGTAACAGGCACCACTGGTTATATTTCCCTTGAAAACAATATCCTTTCTCTTGAATGCCTCATGATGGCCATGATGAAGAACAGGCACCACTGGTTCTTGTTTTCCTTGAAAAAATATCCTCTCTCTTGTTTTTGTTACATGAGCAAATTTTTGTTCTGGTTTGCTTTAGTACGCCTGTTCATGGACAATGCAGTATCATTAGATACAGTAATGGAATGGTAAGAATACATTTGAAAAGGAATAGTTGTTCATTTATAGCATTGTCACCAGGAAAAATAGCAGTCTTAAAGCTGTCTTTAAATGTGTTACACAATTTTCACCAAGTACATATAGTAAACATATATGTAAACAAGCGCTCACAGACAGACCAACACACATGCACACACACTCACACACACTAACGCACACACACACACACACACACAAACACTAACACACACACGAACATACACCTACACACACAAACACTAAACACACACACATACACACACTCACTTGAAAACAGTCATTCAGCATACACAAAGACTTACCACCTGCCTCACACAGGTAACCTCTGTGTCATTAGTGTGACTGACCCTTGCTGTGTCCCCAGTGAAGCCAGGTGTGAGGTACCGGGAGATGGGCAACATCATTCAGAAGCATGCCCAGGCCCATGGCTACTCCGTTGTGCGCAGCTACTGTGGTCACGGCATTCACCAGTAAGTACACCAAGGATTGATCACCAGATTCAGCTATGTTTTTGAAGCAAAGAAATGCCATTTTTGTTGTTTTGTTTCTTATTATATGTGATCAACAGAATCTAACAAATAGCCTGTATATATTTTTATGGTTGTGACAAGTTATATGAAGGTGTGGTCTGGTTTTAGTAGTAATTTTACAATCTGCTAGATATATTTTGACATTCTTATTGGTTTGAAGTTGTAATATAGTCCATAGGACTAATGATAATGTCTGATGTGTCTTCATGCAGTTTTTTTTTGCATGGTATCGTGATCTGTTAGAGGGCACCTATTGCCCGACTACTTCTCCCTCTAGGTTTCTGTCAGGGTTACCCCACTCTTATCTCCTGTTAACCTGGGAGCCCGGGGCAGAGCTTTTGCCGTGGCTCTTGATCGCGTGATGTTCCCGTCATAGGTCATATGGGATATTTCATGGAGACAACAGAGCCACCTGTTGTCCCACCCCGTCCTGGTAGGAACATCGCCAGTTGGTCCGGGGCTGCTTTCGCAGCTAACCCCTATCCTCCACCTGGGGACCTGAGGTTGAGGATGGTCGCCTTGCTAGGGTCCATAAGACATGTGTCCCGATTTTCATAAATCATGGTATAATCCCTCTGAATGTCCTTCAGAACTAAAAGCTTACAATTTTCTCCAGGGGGCCTTCAGGGACCCTTAGGAAATTCTCAGTCATCAACTATAGACTTTGAAGTTTCACCCTGTTCCCTTTCCTTTCATACATAGACAAATACACTTACACAAACCGCACCACATGCACGCATACACACACACACACACACACATGCGTGCGCATGCACACACACACGCACGCATGCAACGCACGCACGCTCCATCCCTCCCTATTTCTTTCTCTAACACACATCTTATTTTGCACAGGTTGTTTCACACTGCTCCAAGCGTGCCTCACTATGGGAGTAAGTATGCCTTCATTTTTCTTCTTTTTATTCGTGTCATTCCTTGAAGGAAGGTCTGTCTCTGCTGCCAAACTTACTGACTAGGTACACATTTTTATGCCGAAATACACTTTGCATACTTGCAAGTAGAACTGGGATTAAGAACAAAATGATTTTTTTCACAGTGAAGAATACTTGGGCTACATTCTCTGAGCAGTATGAATAAAGTTTGGGAAGGAGTGAAGACTGAACAGGCAACGCTTTATAGAAGCGCTTCTTGAAATAACGAGAAATTTGTTATTTGCTGGGTTTTGTTGGGTTTTTTTTTTTTTTTTTACTTTTATGATGATATTAACAAGAGTCAAAGAGGTTTTGTGCTCATCATTTATACTTAAGTTGTAAGTTTTTCATCAACACTTATGATTGTATTTGTAGAGGCTGGTCTATTTTCTAGAAGAAAAAAAATCTTATGGGATTAAAAGTTTGAAAGGCTGTAAAATAGCCATAGTGTAAAAGTCTTCATTTGATTTGTTATATGATATATTACAGAATGACAACTTTCATGTCTGATATGTTCTGATCTACATGTTTAAAATTAAGGTATAATCCATTTGAAGAAACTCAAGTGGTGTTTAAAGATGCTTTTTTTTTTTTCATTTGTCTGTGGTGGTTTTGTTTTTTTTAGGAACAAATGGATATATTACATCAGCCTGGTGTGGTCTTTCTTTTACAGAAAATAAAGCCATTGGAGTGATGAAGCCAGGCCATACCTTCACCATAGAGCCCATGATATCTCAAGGTAACTGGCTTGAATTAAAATGTTTCTGACATGTATAATTCCAGATTTGTAATGTAGTAGTCGGGGCTCAGATAGCTCAAGTGGTCAGAGCATTCGCTTTCCCCAAGTCAAGTTAAGCTGTGTCGAGTGTGGTTACCAGCTGGATGGGTGACCGTTTGCGCTCCTTGACTTCAGTACAGTCCCCCCAGTTCACCCAGCTGTAAATGGGTACCTGCCCTCTTAAGGGTCAGGGAAGGTAATGCAGCGAGGGAGAGGAGATGGGCGCCACCCTCAATATGCTGGCCCCTGTAGAAGCTGAGGTCTCTGATGCCTCGCTCCCTTATGACTGCCTAGGCTATGGGACACCTTTACCTTTACTGTTTTTAATGTAGTAGTTAGTATGAAAGGTGGCAGGATTAGGTCAATTGGTGGTACAGTTTTGGTGGGTTTTTTCCTTTTTTTGGTTTATTTAAGTGTTATTTTCATATTATTTTTGTTTTGTGTCATCAAATTAGTCAAGTTGCATAGTCTTAAAAGAGATTAGTGTTTGGCAGGTTACGACAGTACGTTTCATCAGATTTTTATAAGAAACTCTCAGGTTATTTTGTTTTTTGTGATGTTGTTTGGGGGGGGGGGGGGGTTAGTTTGGTGTTTTTAATCTCAGAATAGATTTAATACATTTATTTTCTTGATCTTAGGGGCTGAAATGACAGTGAGATGGAATTAATAACAGCTAACCACAAAGTTTTACTAAAACGGATAAAAATTCTAGTTACACCCTTTTTTTTCCATTTCTGTAGTCATTCCTTAATTAATGTTTTTGTTTTTTATGTACGCTTTTAAAAAGAATACATTGCTCCTTCTGGCATTTGCAAGCCTTCATACATTATATATCTAATCATGCACATCCACTTATATTACATGCATTATATGTGCCTTCATGTGCACATACATGCATGCACATACATCGCACGCACACGCGCACCACACACACACACACACACACACACACACACACCACACACAACACACAACACACCACATACATACTACACACACACCAGGTCATATACTCACTCACTCACTCACTCACTCACTTTTTACTTTTCTCTCCACCATTCACTATTCTACACATATGTGTAAAACAAAACTTCTCAGCAGCACTTAAATGGTAAAATCATTCACCTTCATTTTTTTTTTCCCCCCTGCAGGCACATGGCGAGATGAGATGTGGCCGGACAACTGGACAGCAGTGACCCAGGACGGAAAACGCTCTGCTCAGTTTGAACACACTCTGCTGGTGACCGACACAGGATGTGATATCTTGACCCAACGTCTGGCAAATAATGGGCAACCCCACTTCATGGACTCTAAATGATTGTGTCAGTGGGGAGGGGCAGTTTTATTCATTTGTTTTAGAATAAATCATAAGGTCATGAGTGTGAGTGTGTGTGTGCATGCATGCGTGTGCATCATGTACTGCTTTGCTCTTACCTGTATGCAAAATGTGAATAATGTCAGAGAGTTCCTTATGGATGTGAGATAAGCATTTTAGGGGTGGTTTTTTAAAAAATTGTTTTGCCAACAACAACATTGGTATGACAATTTTTTGTCTTTTTTTTTTTTTTTTTTAAAGATTTATATTCACTTGAGAAGCATTAAAGAAACCTCCCCACACCCCTACCCCACCTTTACATTGGAAAAACAAAGTGTATTTAGAGACTAGCCATTGTGGAGCAATGAATAGCACAGTGAAGTTGGGGATTGGAGTTCGAGTCCTATTCTCAAACCGTTGTCTTTGGACTCAGGGTCGTCTTCTCCAAGTAATTGGGTACTGTTGCACAAAACTTTTGGGCAGGCAGGCAGATATGCCTACAAATCCTCCTGCTCCAGCTTGTATATCACCTCTGAAGTCAGAGTATAGCTGCCTATATGGCAAGGTACTTGAAAACAGTCATACACGCAAACTTCTCATCCAGTGTACTTCTATATCACAATGTTTCCCACCCAGGTGGGATGAGCGAGTCAAGAGTTCATATTCTGGGTGACCCCCAGGGTGTTGGTAAGCTGGGAAACACACAACAACTTGAATATCAAAGACTTTGGCTTTGGAAGCTGGGTTCCTGCAGCAAGAGGAGATGAGGCAAAAAACTATGCACCAGAAAAGACATCTGCAAATATGTCACCCTCCACCACATGATGATCACATTGTACCAGAGGTCAGCTTTAATTGTTAACAAGTTATCAGTCCACATTGAAAAATATTTTTTTCAAAGTTAAAATCTATTGAATGAAAAGGAAATAAGAAAAGATTGAAAATCAGACAACTCTTTAAAAAAAAAAAAAAAAGTCAGTTATAACAAATTAAAATGCAAGACTCCAGGATGTGCCAAAATGAGAAATTGACAAATTTTGCATTATAGTGGGTGGTCTTGATGAGGGTTTGGGAGCTCTTAAAGAAAAAGGAAACAAAATTACACTTTAAAACATTTCAGTACAAAGTAAATTTTAAAAAATAAATAAATAAAAGAAGCTTATAACCAGTTGAAGCCTTCTGCAAACCAAGTTGTATGGCCCTTGAGAGGAGCTGGAAAGGACATGTTATTATTTTTCCCAGGCACATTTGATGGTGTAAAGCGAATGAGAGATGAAGAAGAATTGAAGTCTTAAAATCTGCTAGGGGATAAATGGGTCAGGTGCAGCTGGACTCATTCCATGGTGGAAGGTCACTTATTCAAGGACTAAGGCTTGCAAACTGGATTCCCACAAGCTAGACGAGGCCAAAAAAAACCCCAAAGAAACCCTGCAAGAAAGTACTTCCGCAAATGTGGTCTTTGTATGTGTTATTATTCCTTTGAAAATTGCATGCAATTTGCGCTTTGTTCTATCCAATTTTTTGTTCTTGTTCTTAATTTATGCATTTGGTGTCTTTTGTAAGTTACAGTGGGATATGCCAGTCTTGTAATGCAACTGTTACCACAGCAGATTCCAGTTTGAAGATGATGGGTGAAGCTTCCTCGTAGGCCAAGTAGTGGGAACTCATCTTTCCATGGCATCTGTTGCCTTTAACCATGATCTTTTTCTTGAAGGATTTTTATCTTTTGTTCTTTTTTTTTTTGGGGGGGGGGGGGGGGGTGCTTTCGTAAATGAAAGTTGTAAGATAAAAACAACTCCTTGTCCAGTTTTTGCCATTATTAGAATGACAGTTTGTTTTTTATATGTTTGTCAGATATTTCTTATTTGAAAAGGTATTCTGATATAAAGTTTGTAGCATCAAAAAAGAGAAAAACATAGGAAATGCTCATTTTTAACAGAGCTTTTAGCCTTTCACTTTAGTGGAATTTGTTTTGATCAGATTTGCTTTTTTCATTGTTCTACTGAATTTAGAATAATACAGCACTACAGGTGAAGAAACAAGAGAACTCCATTCTTACAATTTACATGAGCTTGTGTGTTTACAGTTTTTCAGCATGTAATTGACACACTGTACCCTATCAGAAAATTTGTCTCTTCTTTCACCTTTGTTGCCATCTGGCTTGAGAGGATGTCAAGCAACGTTTTATGTGTTCAGCTGTGTCAGAAATAAAAGAAAGGTTGATGTAGATTTAAAAAAATATCAGTTTTCCCAATTAGCTGACTGTGTGTATCATGCTCACTGAGCAGCTGTTACAATCTTTTGTTTTGGCTCCTTTTTTTTTGTAACAGTCTTTTGTAAAAAATATTTTGATTCAGGCTTTTTACATACAGAAGACAGACAGGTGTTGTGCAGATATTGGAACTGCACATTTGATTACAAATACAGTGTAAATACCAACATGTATACAAAGACAGTACACTATTGAATCAAACATGCACACACACACACACACACTCACACACACACACACACACAACACACACACACACACAACACACACACACACACCACAACACACAACAAAGCTCCAAGATCATAGAAAAATTGTCGTAACCATTCATAAAATAAATATATAATATGTGACATGCTACATCAAAGGTTTTGCCTACTGGCCAGAAAAGGCGGCTACACCTATTTCTAGCATTTTTCATGTTTTTGCAGTTTTGTTTTTTTTCAAACATCTAAAAATCATTCCAAAGTATCAGAGCCTTTTTTTTTATTTCTAAAGTATCAGAGCCCAGTTCAGCTTACAAAGCTTAAAAGCCCTGTTGCTAAGGTCTTCTGATCAAGGCACAAAAGACACAGTTCAAGAAACTTTAACCTCAGTTTCTCAAAATGGCCACCTCACCACTTTGTGAATTCAAACTACTGTGACATTGCTTTTAGTCAAGCTACAGCAAAAACACTGCATCACTGTAAAGCTTAATGATTGAATTTTCTTACTGTATCAAGATCTACAAAATGATTAAAAGGCACTAATGTACCTTTTGTGAAGTGCATCATATGTATATCTATGTGTGTGTGTGTGTGTGTATATATATATTATGTGTATATATATATATATATATGTGTATATATATTATATATATTATATATATACAAAACACACACACACACACACACACACACACAAAGAGAGATTATTTCGAACAACAGTAAAAAATCCTAGCAAATGAACAAAAAAAAGGCAGACAAAAAAATCAAGAAAAATCAGATGATGTAATCCTGTAATGGTTGTTATGGTTGCCCACCATAATGTTTTGATAGATAACCAGTAATGCACATAACTAAATCTAAATGGCTGGTTTTCATGCACCCTTCAGTTGGACAGGAAGGAACACTGCAAGCTTTGTAGTCTTGATGATCATCACATGTCACCTCTTCACCAGCCAAAGGGTACACAGCTATCTCATTTCTTTCTGCAGTCTTATATTCCCTGCAGTGTGTTACCTACAGGGGAGTATATTATATATTTAAGATTGTTGAGTTTTGCTGACATGTTCAGGGGCTGTTTTGGTATATCATGTTAATAAAATCATCCAGCTCAGCAGCTGTCCAAAAAAAAATGTCAATGTTGGTTGTGTGAAAGTAATTTCTTCTTTTGGGGGGAACATTTAAAGTGAATACACTTCTGTTCAACTTTGAAAAGTTCCATTCAGTTTTTATCAATGTTTGGCAGCTCCATAAAGGTAAGATGTGGACATTAAAAAAAACAAAATAAAAACCATTCTCAGTGTTCAGTTCAAAACTGAAGACCCTGTGTAAGGTCTGATTAGTTTTGCACATGTCAAATCAATATTTAATACTAAACATTCAGATGGATACCCTTTTCCTATGCTTCCATGCTTGCTTAGAGTTCAGACATTACTTGTTTGTGGAGTTTGGTTTTACTTAAATCCGGTGTATCATGTTTAGCTTTGTCAGTAGAGTTTATTTTTTTCAAATTTTGGTATATGTTTAGTGTGAGTGGTTCATAAACATCTGTCTATCTGATGAAGTATGTAATCATAGATACACAGAAATGTGTATGTACTCTGTCAATACTGCAACATTTTGATTACAAACTTTTTCTTTTATTCACAAGTTCTTTTGCCACAACTCAAACAGATTTTGACTTGAAACTTTTTTAAATGAACAATAGATTTTTTGCCCTGTGGGTATGGGAAGGTTAAGATGGCTCCAGTTAAAAACCTTGAATCATGGCTGGAATGATGAAGTCTTTTCCAGTGTCTCCTTAGTACTGTTATCAAGAAAGTTATATAAAAGACTTTTTTAGGCCACCCACTTTCCACTTTCCAAAAAATTATGTGTCATGGTGCGTAAGTTGTAGTTGATTTTTTTCCTCCACATGTGTCATAGGGTTCCTTTATTTTAGGTAGCGTCGTAAAATGTACAGCTGACCTTAGTAAAAACATGTCCAGTAATGTATTTCCCGATGTGTGATGCCATGATGTGGAAAGCAGGGAAAAGATCTGTTTTCTGATGATGTGAGAACTAAGAAAAGCTTTATCCATTGATGTTTTATTCTTTTGTAATGCTGCTGAAATGAACTGGATATAATTCTGTGTTATTTCAAAAGCTTTTACATGTATATTGATGCTTTTCTCACATCATGAAGTCCTGTACATATTGCATGACACAATAAAATCGTCTATTCCTTTTTTTGGTTTTGTACGTGTGTGTGTGTGTGGTGTGTGTTGTGTGTTTTAATGTGTGTGTGTGTGATAGAAATGTGTGTGTGTGTGCAAACACAAGCATTGATTTCTCACTGTTGTGGCCTTTTCCAGCTTCTGCTACACACTCAATTTTCAAGTCTCACTAAATTCACTATCTGTGAACCTTGGAGCTCTAGCTGGAACAAAGTTGAAATACCAAGAAATATACAAAGAGCAGCAGCGTACATCATGGTCAGCCCACACTTCCTACAGTCATTCTCTTGACCAACACCCTGTCCACCCTACAGGCCTTCAGTCCCACAGAACTACTAACCTGAATGACTTTTCTACCTTTGCTTCTCTCAGCAGGAGCTATACAAAAGTCCATCCTCTGAAGTTGGATATGGCTACCAATATAACAAGATACGTAAAAACAACCATACACATAAACTTCTCATCCAGTGTGTGTACTTTCAGTCTCACAGTGATTCCCAGGTGGGATAAATCAGAGTGCATATTCTGGGTGACCCCCTGGGAAACGCACAACAAATCAGTGGTCCCTCTGTAGATACCCTACTGTTGCAATGTGCTTGGCAGTGGGACTGCTTACTCCTAACGGAAGGAAGGCACAAGGCAAAAGAAGGTAGATAGACCTCTCGATATTCTGAATCCCAAGATTGTCATAAAGAAGGCAAAGTAAGTAGATAGAGCGACACATCCATAATTATCACAACAGGTGAGTGACAGAACAAAGATGTATATTTGGCTCAGGGCAGGCCACAACTGCCCAAACTACTGTCATATACATGAAACTGCTCAAGCCACAGTGCCCTAGTAAGACTGACAACAGAACACCTACCGCTACATGAGGCATTCTGAAAGAGGATCTGACTTGACCCTACCCTGATAGCCAAAATGAGGTATAGTGACTTGGAGGACCTGCAGCGTACTGCTGCCTTCATTACAGAGACGCAACTGTCCATCTGACGAGCATAAAAAAAAAAAGTCATCAGTTCTTTGACTTCGGTGATCATTTGTCGGAAACAAGGAGTGCTTTGGTCAGGGGTTTGGTCAGCAGATTGTTGTTTTGTAGCAGCATTGCCATACAAAGGCTGGCCCGTTCTTCCATTCTTTGATATTCTTGTATAACTTTTCTTCTGTCTGCGATTTCGTTCTCTTCCCTCAAATGTTCCTTGTAGGATAGCTTGGCAAGAGAGCTGTGATATGTTGAGAGACCAAACAACACAAACTTTCTCTCCTTTACAACACTCCGAAAGGATTCCTGTGGCCCAGCCTTCATTCTTTTTTTTCTTTCTTTTTTTAAGCGGTGATTTAAAAAAAGTTAAATAAGATTCATGTCAGTTTGGTGAGCTCCGCATAGAGAGGGGAACATTGAAAGAGCATCCACTCTCAGAGCCGGCTTGTGTGTGTCCAGTGCTAATCATGGCCCTGAAAACCTTTACATGATAAAGCCTGCTCTGCATGCCACCACAGCAATGGTGGTGTAGAAGAACAAAGTAGGTGGCGAGGTGTGCAGAGCAATGAAGCTTTGCTGAAGAAAAGTATTTATGTCCAGATCATTTTTCTTTCTTTTTGAAGCGAAACATTGTTCACTGAAACAGCAAAGTAAACAATATACTGTGTTGATTCATGGCACATTTCAGTCACAAGGAATCGCGCGCGCGTGCGTGTGTTTTATTTTATTTATTTATTTATTCTTTTATATCGAGGATAATGGAATAAGTGGATCGGTGGTCTAGGTGGTCACGCGCCTTGCCTAGAAAGTAGAAAGTAAAAAGTCCGGGTCGGAGTATGCGGGGTTCGTACCCCGTTTGGACCCAAAACTTTTACCCCATCCATTAGACCCTGAGTGGTGGTCTGGGCGCTAGTCTTTCGGATGAGACGATAAACCGAGGTCCCGTGTGTTACACATCACTATTTAGCGCACGTAAAAGAACCCACGGCAACAAGGGGGTTGTCCCTGGCAAAATTCTGTAGAAAGAAGCCACTCTGATAGGGAAACAAATACAATTGCATGCAGGAAAAAGAAAAAAAAAATGGGTAGGCGCTGCACATGTGGCGACGTGCTCTCCCCGGGGAGAGCAGCCCAAATTTCACGCAGAGAAATCTGCGTGACATAAAGTGGTACAAAATACAAAATACAAAAAATAAGCAATTATATGCTTTTTTAAAAATCCAGTCCCCGTGTGTATGCAGTTTTGTAAATGTCATCTGTTCCCACTGGTACATGATGGCCTACTCTTACGAAAAGCGAAACAGGATTTAACGTGTGCGTAAGATGTTCTGCATGCGTTCGCACACGGGGCCTCGGTTTATAGTCTCATCCGAAAGACTCTCTGTGTAAGTGCATGTGCGTGTGTGTGTGTGTGTGTGTGTGTGTGTGTGTGTGTGTGTGTGTGTGTGTGTGTGTGTGTGTGTGTGTGTGTGGAGAGAGAGAGAGAGAGAGAGAGAGAGAGAGAGAGAGAGAGAGAGAGAGAGAGAGAGAGAGAGAGAGAGAGAGAGAGAGAGAGAGAGAGAGAAGATTAATCACTATAACAACAAAAATTGTTTATTCATTTTTGAAGGCCATTCTGCTCCCATGAACAGGAAATTGCACCTGTATATGTGTTACAATAATATGTTGAACAGGTAAGGCTGCAAGGTATGAAGTTTTTAGAGCAAGAAAAGCACAGTGCCATCAACAAAACATTCGTAATTTCAGAGAGCGGTTGCCTGAAGCTTTTTCTAAAACTACAATATAAGAGTAGCTTTGTCTCCAAGTTTTAGCGGACTTCATTGCCATGTTGGTAGGCCTACATGATTAATGTAATTTAAATTTTGATGAGAAACAATATCCAATAGAGTGGTAAGCCTTTTTCTTTTTAATGAAAGGTATCATAGTTAAGACAGACCTACATAGAATGACACAAATCATGTTTGAGATATTATCTTTCATTTTATTTATAACATGGCTCTATCTTTCATTACTTTTATTTTCTCTGAAGTCGGAATATGGCAGCCTATATGGTGAGGTACTTGAAAAACTGTCATACGCGCAAACTTCATTCACTGTGCAAATTCAATCTCACAGTGATTCCCAGGTGGGATGAGTGAGTCAGAGTGCATATTCTGGGTGACCCCCAGAGTCCTAAGCTGGGGAATGCACAACAAGAACAAATTTTGTTGATTTGAGTGGATCATGCTATTCACAGGCAACCTCTGCACCTTATTTAAAATACAACACAATGTATGATGTTCACCTAAATCTGATTTAAATGAAAGGAGGCAGGTTTACGTATCACTAACGTACACAGGCCTACTCAAAAGAGTTCGGTCTGACTATTTCTAGGTAGTAAGTACAGTAATCAGAGTCTAATGAAAGAGAACCGTGAATTCTAGGCAAAAATGTGTCCTTTAGTCGTTGTTTAAACTGAAACAAAAAATAAGATATGTCTCCACATCCTGGATTTCGGATGCATAACTAAAGCTGTGTAGCATATACACAAAAAGCCGAATAGCCAAGCCACATCTACCATATTGATCAAGCATTTGCAGCATTTTTATAACATTGTTCATAATGTCTTCTATCAGACATACACAAAAGTAAACACCACTGTTTTATAGCATGAAAAAAGTATCGATGAGAAACCTGTCATATACTTCAACAGCAATATTGCTTGCACGCACGCACGTGCGCGCGCGCACACACACACACACACACACACACACACATAGTGAAGGACATTAAACAAAAACAAAACACACACACACACACACACACACACACACACACACACACACACACACACACACACACACACACACACATATGCAGCACTTTTGGATATACTTAGAACTAAAATTTGTAAACAAATGACTTGTATTTGGGGTTCTGATTTTTTTCCTCGAAGGCTGGGTGAAAAAAACCAGGTCTTTGTCCTTTGTGCTGCTCTGTCACTCTTCGCTGTGAACTATTTCATCCCTATTTTCTTTGTATAATTGTTGATAAATTTTCAGTTGTGTCACTTGAACAAATATAGGCCAATGACATGTTTGTGACAGAGATTCTTAAAAGCTTAGTGAAAAGCCCTGTTAGGACATTAATTTGTTGTTTTTCTTCTCTTAGTTTATGCTGTTCGCCCCCCACCCCCCTCCTTCCCTTCAAGAAATGGAACCATCATCATGAGTCTGAATTTTGGTTTAAGATTGCCAAGGAGAGATGATTAGAGGCTATGCTTTATCTTTTTGTTTTTTTAATTTTTACCCAAAAAATTAATATAATATTTTTGCTGACATGCACAGACTACGCACACACGCGTACACGCTCAGTGGAGCTGGAAAACAATCATCAACCCCCTCCTGCATTCCTAAATCCCAACACTCACCACAATCATGATCATAATCATGGTGATCATCAACAATAGTATTGTCATGACCAAGAAAAACGACAACAAAAAGAATCCCTACCCCCAAAAAAACAAAAAGCCACACAAAAAAAGCAAGATAGGGTCCACAGTTCAATCCACCAAACTGATCAGCAGAAAATCGAAAGTAAAACAAAGTTGTCTCCTTTGTTTCGTTGTTTTTATGCTGCACAATCTGCAACGCCAAAGAAAAAAACAACCAAAATCAAAACAAATCAATCGGTATGTGCTTCTTGTACTTGAACTCTATCGTGTATATAATGTGAAAAGGTTAGGATAATGATTTAAGACTAAATTACGATTTAGGCTATAAAACAACATGGTTGACCTAGTAACGTTGATAACGCTACAGATGGCCCTGACCCGACTATTTCTTTGCACACAGCACCTAAGTTTTGGTCTACGATCCCTAGGCCTAGCCTACGGTCCCAAAGCGGTCTTTACACAACACCATCATGGCTGCCGAGACACAGGGACAGGTACTTATACACATGTATAAAGTTTAGCTGAGTAAAAGTGAGAGCGTATCTGTAAGTCACTATGCAAACTAATATTTAAATTAAAGCAGCTATGCAATATCAAGCGGTCAGTCGTGTTATTGTATTTTTGATTCAGTGATTCGTGTCGATTCCACGCGTCACAATGATGAGGAGTTGACTGCTAGCCTAGCACTAGTAGGCTGGTGCTTAGAATGGCTAGATGGTCTGCCCAACAGGACGCACAAGTGTAACGTTACACTTTTTTAAGTGGTTGATATCTGAGATCGCTATGGCATACCATATTATAACTATTGTAAGAGATGCATACCACACCATTTTCAGCTTCTTTGCTTCCAGTCTGGACCACCTACAAGCCTAGGTATCCAAGGAGGGGGGGGGGGGGGTGGAGGATGAAAAAGGGGACAAAGGTGCTAGGCCTACAAAGTCGCACACACACCTGTGGTTTTTGTTTTCTTCTTAAAAAGTGCATGCAGTGATAGGATTTCCATATTAACACATTGAGTGCAATGAATTGGTGTTACACTTAAAGTGGATCATGAATGTGCCTGTTGTAGTGTCAATTTGGGTTGTTTATTTTCCTTTATTTATTCCTGTGTAGTGTATAACACACATCCTACAACATAAGCAAAAAAAAAGTTGTATGTTTGTGTTTAGACTTGGGTTAATATGAACTTAAGAAGTACATAAGACGTATAGTTAGTGTTGCAGTGTATCATTGCTAAGCTAATATAACAATAATTAACATTATCTATAGTGGAAGGGAAACTAATTCACATTAATTGGAGAAATGCTGCTCTTCTTATCCTCAGGCTGAAGACTTGAGGATACTCGGGCCAAAGACATAGACTTTTTCCATAACTCCTTATGTAGTCATATTGGGGAGACTGTACACATACAGAATTTGTTTGTTAGGGTTTTTTTTCATGAATTTTTTAGATAGTTTGTCATGATTCAGCAGTTGAACCTGGTGGAATTGCTATCTGTCTCAAGGCAGTAGGGTAAATGCTGGGTAATTGTATGTTTGTCATCCATGCCACTGACCATAACTTAAGGTATACCTGGCCTGCTGTTTTACAGAAAGTGTAGGATATCAAATGTGTAAGTCAGTAAGTGTTGTGTGTGCAATCTAACTCTGGTACTTTGGTTTACAGTCTCATTCAAATGATTTTTTTTTAGGGGAGTGGAGTCAGCACCAATGATATATCTAAAGAAAAATCCCGTTTAGGAGACACCTCAATTTTCCTGTCTCGGGAAGCCATCAGATCACAAGTTTAGTACTAACATAGTGCCAGGCCTATTTTCTGAGATATGTCATTTAAGATTTTTTTTTAATACAAACCAACTTGAGCATCTGCATGATTGTATGAATTCATGAGTCACAAATGAATGATTAATGGCTTTTATTATGCAGTCATTTGAGTGTACCCTCTAGATCTGATGAGTCTATAGTGTAATGATATTGCTGTGATCTGGTCTTGTTGTTTCAGTGCAGGTGTGAATGGCATAGGCAAGTCTATAATGTTAAACTGTCACATGTCTAGTCCTTTCATCTACCTTGCAATGAACAGATTTGCTTGTGTCAGTCACCCCAACCCATTTTGTGGCAATTTGCAAGTGTATAAAAATTTGTCATGTCTGTCTTTATGTTGATCATTGAAAGTCTACAAGCATTTTAATCAGTTAAACAAATAGAAATAGTGAATTTTTTATTTTAAAAAAAAGAGTATATTTCATAGGATTGTGTGTCTGGGCAAGGGGTAAGGCATGGGTGGGATTGGAGAGGCGAGGGAAGCAAAGCGTTTGAACAGTTGGGCATCCAGAAATCATGATGTGAATGTGTCTGGGAAACTGCACTGCAAAATATATCTTATAAGGGGTGAAACATCCGGTACTGTGCTAGAAAGGGGCTTCTCCTCTGAAGACATCAGCCCATCACTCTTTAGTTCTTATCTCTGTATTATCCATTTGAATATAAACTGATAAAGGTACTTTTGCTAGAGTTTTCAGACAGATTTATTTTAAAATTTAAGTTCTCTCTGAAGTTGGATTGCAGCTACATTTATTATGGGTAAAAACAGTCAAACCTTGGAACCCTAACCAAGGTAACAACAACAAAAAGTTTGTAAGTAGTGACGTCGTCAGAAATAAATCCTAGGACTTGAAGTCTTTTCAACATCTCCTTCACACTCTACAGCTTAATTTTTGGAGCACAGTTTTATTTATGTACGTTAGTGTGAACTGATAAAATGTACTGTTGACATAAGTTAATGAAAGCGTCATCTGAAGTTGATTGTAACTCGGTCAGTTAACTTGATAAGATGTACAGTCAATGACTTCATGACCCATATCTAAAGGTCATGCTTTAAATGTGACATGATGATAAAATCTGATCATGTCTCACTAAATGCTACTACTAGCTTTAAGAATGAAAGTTGACAGTCTTTGGGGGGAACATTTGCCAGTTTACATGATTTAATGTGTGAATTTTTTTTAAAAGCCCAAGTGTTTTAAAGGGAAAAAAAGTACTTTGCAGAGAAAGGATCTGATACAGTGTCTCCTTCTATTTTCTTAGTAGCTCAGTAACTGTAATGTGTATCCAAGTTGGAAAAAAATGTTTTGCTGTCAAACAGTCTAATTCCTTCTTGGAGACCTTAGGAGTGCCTTTAGTTTTAGTTACTTAGAAAAAAAAAGTTTGTCTTTATGCCATATACAAAGTGATTTTCCTTTGGGTTTGTACTCCTGACTCTATATTACTAAAAAGGTTTGGAGATGGAGTAAACCGTGATAGTGATTAGAACAAAATCAAATATGAGAGACACATTTAAACTTAATTAAAGGTGTTTTTAAAGTCAGTCATGAACTATTTCAGATCAGGAAATAGGGCATAGTGCACATTTCATTTGTATGTGCCTTTCATTTGCTTGAAAAAAAATTAAGCATAAGTTAATGTTCAGATCTAGCACACATGTTTAAAGAACATGCCTGTTTGCATTGCTGTGTAATCAGCTAAAAAGGGAAAGATAGAAAATGGACCCTAGATTTGCTATGGCCAATCAAATGAGAAAAGAATCGTGTCTATGAAGATTACTTTTCAATTCTCTCTCCTCGCCCCCCTCCCTCCCCCCCCCCCTTTTTTTTTTTAACCCCTGTAGGAGGCTTTTTCAAAATTTGCATTAGGGCTTTTCCTTATTGTGACTTGCAGTTTCTGTGAGTGTACTTGCCCTAGATTTATGCTTTTAAAGGTTACTTTCATCCAGTGTGAACTGGTTTTATTCAGGAGTGTAAAGAGGGTATGAGAGAAGTGTTTATGAATATTTCATGCACAACTTGGGTGCTTCACAGTTGAATAGACAAGAACAGACGCAAAGGCATGCTTACTAGCATTGGTACTGTGTCACTATTATCACTGAGAAGTGAATATATATATATATATATATATATATATATATATATATATATATATTTTATATTATAATGTAGTTTTGTATGGTTTTGTTTGTTTTGTTTGATTTTACCTTCAGCATTTCCTGGACAGCTGTAAAAGTAGTGATATTCTCCTCAGAGTAAAAAAAAAAAAAGAGACTAAGGTCAGTGTTCTGAATTATCAGTTAAGTTGATTTATCTCATGAGAGAGAATTGGAATGCAATCGAATGACAACAAAGATAAAGGATCAGGGTTGTGAGCACTATGTGTTGAGATAATTGTTCAGGTTAAAACTGGCTGCATTGAAAAAAAAAAAGAAAAAAAAAATGTGGCCGCATTTTACTTGTTTGGTTCACATTTTATGAAAGAGGTAGATAGTGTCAAGGGCTTAACGGCCATGTAATCGGATAGTCACTGCCTGAGTATTTGATGAAGAAGAAGAAGAAGCACCAGTTTGCTTATCTCCCTCCTCCCCCCTCCTGTTTTTTCCCTTTGAAAGTGATGGTTCCATTCCAGTTGAAAATTAAAGGAGAAATTTGGCATTGAAGGTGTTTGTTTGTTTGTTTGTTTGTTTGTTTGTTTTTTTACATAAGCTTGCTAAGTTATTTGCTTACAGCAAAATGCTTTAAAGTGCACTTTTTCAGATTTTAGTGAATATATTTGCTTAAATCAAACACTTAAAAGGTACAGATTTTTAGGTTTTAGAGAATGATTAAGAAGAATTGGTATGTTTTGGTAAGTCTTATGGATGCTGTTTACAGCTAGTTTATGAATGCACTATACTAATTTAGTAGTAGTGGTATTTACCAGAGAACTGTGTGGCCTCAGGTTATCAAGTGCAGAGCTGCAGTGGCATGGGAAGCCAAGCAGCCACTGACGATTGAAACCATCGAAGTAGATCCTCCCAAGGCTGGAGAAGTGCGCATCAAGGTAAATTGACTATGAGTATGAATGATGGAGGCTTTGTGACTTTTTTCTGTTTGGGTCTGCAAAGTTTTCATCCTTAGCTATTAGTATTATTTGGTTTGCTGTAAAGTTTGAGTAAATGGTATTTGAAAGTTACTGGAGCCACTGAAACTGAATGAGGTGACAGCCCTGATATGGCTTTTGTGGTCGGTAGGCCTATAAACAATATTATGATTATGATTATGGAGTAAATGATGTGTGTGTGGTGTGTGTGTGTGTGTGTGTGTGTGTGTGTGGTGTGTGTGTGTGTGTGTGTGTGTGTGTGTGTTAGCGGTTGTTGTTAAGTGCTAGATTTTGAATGTTTTTTTTTCTTCTGTAGATGTTTTCGTGTGTGTGCCACGCCATTCTTCTTCTTTGTGTTTGTGCATGCATTGAAGTGTTTGCAAGTGTGCATTGTTGATATACTGATGTGATGGTTGAATTTGGTTTCTGTAGATCATGACCAATTGGAGACATACATTAATTAATTCCATTTTCATTTGGGAGAAGTTTTTTGGGTTATGTGCATAAATGGGGGTGTGTAGGAATGAATGGTGCTGAGGTTAGTAGTGAAGTAGTTAAATTTTTAAAGTTTTTGAAGATCATTTACATAGGAATGTACCAAATGATTGATTCCATATGTAAGGATTGTGCACAGATGTGGGTGTTAGTATGACTTGAGTGTTGTCGACATGATAGTTCAATGATTGAATTAGATTTTTTGTTCCTGTATATTGTAGACGCACCAGTGTGCCACGCTGATTTCTACATTGTGTAAGGCTTGTGCACAGATGGTGGTGTGTGTATAAGTGGTGTTGACATGATAGTGGAATGATTGGATGGAATTTTGTGTTTTCTGTAGATTACAGCCACAGGGGTGTGCCACACTGACTCCTACACCCTGAACGGCCATGACCCTGAGGGGTTATTTCCTGTTGTTTTGGGCCACGAAGGAGCGGGCATCGTGGAGAGTATTGGAGAGGGTGTGACGTCAGTGAAACCAGGTGTGTATATGTCACTCAGTAATCCACTGTCATAAATGTTGCTTTTGTCTTCATCAGTTTTTATCCTATGATTCAGTATTTATTCATATCATTTTTGTATATTTTTGTCTTCACCATTTTTGTATCTTTGACATTTTGTTGTTCAGTGACTGCCTGGGAATTTTTGTTTTCAAATCTGATAATATGTTAGGACTGTTATACTAAAGAATTTATTAATTAAACTAGGACATATTCCATCAGAAAGTTAAAACAAAATTTGAACAAGAGCGTTATCGCTTAATCATTGTAGCTTAGTAGTAAAGGTCAGATACTGAATTCAGTATGTATTCTGACTGAAGTGCTCACATAATTCATTTTTGCACATCATCAGTAGCAGTTTGTCACTGTTTTGGAGCTCTGTTCCATACATGTAGTCTATACTATTTTCATAAAGTATTTGAAGTATGCTAATGAGTTATTGGACTTTGGACACATTTGATAATGGTATCAGGGCACAAAGTGTTTTTTTTTTTAATGAAAAGGAAAGCTTGTAGACATCAGAGCTCCACATTTGTGCCTGTTTCAAGGAATGAATTCAAGAAAATAAAGGCCAGTTATGTTGTTGTTTTTGTTGGGTGTTTCCCAGCTCAACACTGGGGGATCACCCGCAATCAGTACTGTATCATGTATCACCCTTAGGAATTACTGTGAGACCATTCTTTTCTTTTTAAGGAGAGGGAATGTCTCATGTTTTTCATCTAACCCACAGCATTTTTCTCAGTGCACTTTTTCTGCCCTATACTCTTCCAAAAGTACACACATGAACAAGCACCATTAAATATATCTTAACATCCATGGGATGGTGCAGGCAACAGTATAGAGTTCAAGAATGCTTGCAGGTGACCATGTGATTCCGTGTTACACACCTCAGTGCTAGAATGCAAGTTCTGCAAGAACCCAAGACCAACCTTTGCCAGAAGATCAGGTATGAAATGTATAATGTAGAAAATCCTCTCACCCTTCCCTTTGCCCACATCCTTGAAAAGCAGGTCTTTTTGGTTTCTTTTAAAGTCTTGTGTTTACACATCACAGGGCAGGAAAACTGGTGTTGATTGACTGCTGGACAGCAATTTAGTGTGCAAATGTGTTGGCTGCACAGGAGGATAAAATGCACTTTCTTGGTCTGTGTGATGTTGAAGAACAGAGTGGAGATAGATTGGCTCCTATCTCTGCACGATATCCAAGCTATGGAGCACAATCAGAACAGAGGAGAATGTGGGCTGTAAAAAGAGGTTATTTCCTTTAGATTTGTAAACTTATTGAATATATATATATATATATATATATATTATATAATAATATATATATATAGATATATATTATTTATTTGGTTCCTTGGCTAGAACTCATAAGTTCATCAATAGTGAGATTTTGCGTATGCAGCCATTTTTACCCAATAATGATAGAGGCCGTATAGATTCCTCATTTATCTTAAAGGCGCTGTGTATATTAGAAGTAGTCAGAACAAAGAAACAGAGCATTGCACATTTCGCTTGTGTGCCCAGGCATTGCGTTCTTACTCCTTCCACAAAGGAAGGCAATGAGAATCGCTAAGTTATAAGATGTACATCAGGCAGAATAAAAGGTGTTTTAAAGAGGAAATGGTATTTATTAGAAGCTTGATCAAGCTTTTCAATAGGCTTGGGGCTTTGCTTTTGTGTTTTGGGGTTTTGTTGTTGTTGACAGAAAGCAACATAAATTGTGAAAGTTAATAGACAGCAACCTGACTTTCCAGGATGACCCAGGGAAAAGGGGTGATGCCAGATGGTACCAGACGCTTCCGGTGCAAAGGAAAAGAACTCTACCACTTCATGGGAACCAGCACTTTCAGTGAATACACTGTCTGCGCCGAGATCTCTGTGGCTAAGGTCAGTGGCCAGGCAGCAGTGTGCTGCGTGTTAGTGCAGCAGAGCGAACCAAAAGTATTCATAGGTAGGAAGAGATGGGTGGGAAGAAATATCAGGTGAAAGTTTGATCAGCTGATGTTTCAGGTCTCAGAGTTTATTTTTGATGTGGGAGGTATTTCTTTGTACAGCATAGATAGTTATGAAGGCTGTTTCAAGGTTAACACCAATCTTAAACCTAGTAATAGCTGTTCCCGATTAATCCGAGTGACGTAGTGCAGCATTTCTGCGGCTCCCGAATTATCGCGAGTGACTCGGTGATTATTGAGGTCATTTTTCGCTTCAAAGGTCATCCCGATAACTTGAAGCCATTGTAAGGGCCTTCAGAAATGGGCGTGTTATAGTGTCGTCCACAATCGCAGCAACGAGGAATTGATGGTTTAGAGGTGATTTTTTTTTTTTGAACAACGATCTGAAAACAAAATGCGGCAAAGTGTTTGGTGTATCACCGAATATTTTTCGATTGTTTTTTTGCACGATTTGACTGCGATGAGAGTTTTAGAGCTGATTGTTGAATAAAGATAATAGAGACAAGTAAGATGTGAAATATTTGAAAAACTCTGAAAATTGATTCGCGATCGACTGAATCAGGCGCTAAGTTTTGTCCAAAGCACTTCATAGCTACCTAGGCGATTTCGGATGTCTACATTGTTTTAGCTTTATTTTAAACTGCAACAAGGTCAGTAATCAACTGTTGTTAGTCATTTCTTATGCTGTCGATACTTTGATAACGAATCAAGCGTATTGTCGTTGTTCAGTCATAGAACGCCGCCAGTTCGCACGAAATAAGTGTTCACCGCCATGACGATCGCGATCGCATCGATCATTTCGCTGGACTTTTCCGAGTATTTGACGACCGATAAAGCCACGGAAGCTCTTTATTTTTTCAAAACTTATGTCAAGAGACAGTATTTATCGAATCATGACATTTTTGCACCGCAACAACATTGCATATCGTGTTAAAATCAATCTGGGTCACCGACATCGCAACAGTGATTGGTAGTGCACGCGCAGTTTTTAAACTTTATTTATTTTTTACATTATCATAAACACTACATGCTGCTATAAAAATTTCACTCTTTAAAAGCTTGTTATCTAAGCTTTCCAGTGATTTACAACTTTACACACTTAGTTTAGTTTTACATATCAATATCAGGAGTTGTTTGACCCCACCCTACTGCAAATCAACAATGGCTGCTGTTAATTCAGCCAGCAGCACCTAGTACCCGCTGCCGTTATTACAGCGCTACTAGGGTTAATAAAACAGTAATAATCTTATCACTTAAACAGACTTTTTGAAAAATCAGTGACTAGTTAGTTTCTTCGAATTATGGAGTGATTGATTATACTGGTGTCATTTATACCCTTCATAAATTTCAGATTAACCTCTGGAACACAATGGAAAGAGACCTTCATGAAAATTGGTGCGAAATGTTATGGACTGTTTCTTGTATCACACACATCTGCTGACATTCAAGGCAGTTATGAATGATAAGACTGGTCATGTCCGTTTTATCTTGAAAAGAATTCAAAAATGGCTAGTTTTCCCATTTTGTCACCATTTTGTTTTTCTTCCCGCTCCTGTATTTGTCTGGTCATGTTTATACTGTAGTTGTCAGTAGTGGTCCAGTACAGCAGTATACATGAACAAAGCGCTGAATGTTCCAATTACAGATTAAGCCTGAAGCCAGTTTGGACGAGTCTGCCTCCTAGGCTGTGGCATTTCTACCGGCTATGGGGCTGCACTCAACACTGCCAAGGTCAGTAAGGTCACCATGTTGGGTGTAGTTCGTTGTGTTTGTTGACGATAAGGTATTTTTGCCTTCAGTCTTTTATTGTTCACTGTTGGTGATATTGCACAAGGAGCTGTAGTCCTGTTTTGGTGTGTGTGCTGTAAAAATACTCTGCTTGTCCAGTGTACTATTTTTATAAACATCAAAAAAATAGAAAAAGAATAGAAAAAAAAAATATCATGCATCAGAAATCAATTATGAAAAGACTACAAGGAATGCCTTTAGGACTCTGCAATAAACTTTTCATACTTCATACAAAGAGTAGCTACTGAGGAGGTACACATAACCATGTGTCACAAATTTTAATCAGCATACATCAGCATTTATGTCTAAAATGCATCGTAGAACAAATGTTTGAGTTAGAAATTTTACTTACAAGCAATGAGAGCACTGGAAAGAAAGTGGAGTATTTTCAGTTTATTGATTAAGATAAAAAACAAAAACAAGCAACAGGAATAAAACCAGGTATGTCTCGACCGTTGCAGCTTTTACAATTTTCCTCCTTTTGTAAGGTGGCTGGAAAGACCTAAAGGTGAAGATGGTGTGGTCAGCTGAAGTAATTATGCAAGACTCCAGATGTTTCAGGTCTGTATTGTCTTTCCTTGATTACAGGGATAGTTTGAATTGTTGTACCTTATACCTGTGCAGGTGGAGAAAGGGTCGGTATGTGCGGTGTTTGGACTTGGAGCAGTTGGTCTGGCGGTGATCATGGGATGTAAAGTGGCTGGAGCCTCTCGCATCATTCGGCGTGGATATCAACCCCGACAAGTTTGAAACAGGTGGGTTGCATTTGTAATGAGGTTTTTTTTTTTTTTTTTTTTTTTTTTTAAACCTTTGTAGTGGTCAGAGGTAAGACAGGTGACTGTTTTGAAATTCTTTCCTATTCTGTAGCCTTTTATAGATGTTGAAAAGTTTTGTTGAAAAGAACTAGTTCTGCATTAGAATAAATTACTTGCAGGACTGTTACTGTTGCACGCTTGTGGTGAAATGAAATATTTTTGAAACTTTAATGAGGAAGTATATGGTGGTAATTTTCAAGAATGTGACACGCATTTGATATAAATTGTTATGCTTGCTACTGCCTTGTGAAGAAATTTGCTAATGTATTACCAAGCATTCTTCTGTAAGTAAATAGAGTAGATGGTTTGACCTTCATCCAAAACTAGGACATATTTTGACACACATTTTTAACAGGAGCAAGAAGGAAGGAACCTGCCTCATTTCTGGATGACAATGGTCTGTCTTGCAGCTAAATCATTTGGAGCCACAGAGTTTGTCAACCCCAAAGACTATGGGAGCCGTCCAATTCAGGAGGTTCTTGTTGAGAAGACAGATGGAGGTTGTGACTACACTTTTGAGTGCATTGGCAACGTTGGTATCATGGTGAGTGGTTGTTTTCAAATAACCTGATAAAGAGGCCTTGTTCAGTTTCAAGCTTCAAATCATTGTTTATGCAGTTTTTTTTAAGCAGGAAGGTTGGTCCAGCGTATTTGCATGTAACATCGATGTATTATCGTATGATTATACATACTTATACAGATGGCCATACAGACATAGATTGATGGAGGGAAAGGTGAGCGGATGAACAGAGAAAAGGAATGCGTAGATTTGCTTAAATCTATGTTAAATAATTTTTTGCCTAAAAAAATTTCTGCGGTAGTTGCCAATAACTATGTGTACTGCATCAGTTGTGGGGAATTCCCCCCCCCCCCCCCTCCCATACCAGACATTGTTGTAGTGTCTATGTTAAAAGTTAAAGTCTGTCCCGAGCCTAAGGCTCATCAGGCCGGTGCTTATCCCGGTTTCTGTGGCGTTAAGCGACTGAGAGTCATAGACTCCCCCCTGGATAGGACGCCAGTTTATCGCAGAGTTAACCCCCAACACAAGGTTGGTACACCTTTTACACCTGGGTGGGGTGAGAAAATAGCCGTAAAGTGCCTTTTCCAAGGGCAGAACGCCATAGCCGAAAGCTGAGATCGAACCTGCAACCTTTAGATTACGAGTCTAACGCCCTAACCACTAACCACTAGTGTCTATGAACATGTGGAAAATTAGTCATATACAAAATAGAGGTATAAGAAAAAGCATGTATTAACATTTTTTATGAATGGTCAAAAGTGTGTTTTTGTTTATTTGCTTTTGTTCTTTTTTTTTTTTTGGTTGAAAATCTGCGATGTTATGTCATGAGTTATGGATTTCTTGGGGGTGGGTGGGTGGTGAGGGTGGATGGCCAGGTCTTCTGGTTTAATCAGATGAAAAGCACAGGTGTCAACAGTATGAGCTTGTTTTGTTCTTTGGCTTTTAAGCTCTAGAATTAGGGTGCATATGTGTGTGGAAAAAGTGTCGTTTGCTTGATTAAGAAGCTCTGATATAAACAGTCAAGAATTAATTCATTGGAGTCACGTATCAGTTCACACTGTAGCTACACTTTGACATGCTATTTTAGCTCTTGTTTAACCCTCTCCCATTTTCTAATGCCGCAGCGGGCTTTTCGGAAAAGGCCCCATTTATTTTATCGTGCCGCAGCATGCCGAGAATCGCTCGCGGCCAGTGGGTATTTTCCATCATGCTGTGAGCATGAACAAGTTCACACACACCATGAGTGACTTTTCCCGCTATAGTAAGGATAGCCCAATGGCTTTTCAGTACTATTTCTGGCACAACACATCCTTCCGTTCTCAAGAAATTAGTCAGCGTCTCTCATTTTCATTCACACATTTTCTCATAGTCAAGAATGGCGGCAAAGCACGAAGATGAAATGTGGGAAGATTTTCCAGAAGATGAAATTGACGAAATTATGCGTCAAGTTGAGGAGATTGAAAGACAACAGAATAGAGAATCTGATGTTGAAATTGAAACTGAAGAAGGAAGGGATGAAATAGATGAGGATTATGCAGTAGAAAGTGACCCTGAAGACAACATTCCACTACTAAATTTGCAGACGACGTGGCGCGCGGCGCACACAGCGCTGGCAGTGAAAGATTTTCAGTTGCCTGCAGGCCCTGTACACACACTACCGCTCAGTGCCAAGCCCCTGGATTATTTTTTTCTGTTTGTTTCCCCAACTTTTTTTCGTAGTGCGGCAGATGAGACAAATAAGTATGCTAAACAAAAGATCGCTGCTAGAGGTGTGGCTTCTGATCCTTTGTGGACAGACACAACACCTGAGGAGATCAGGGCTTACCTGTCTATACTGATAATGATGGGAATCAATCGTCTGCCCAGAATACATATGTACTGGTCCACTGACCCCAAGTTTTCTCACTCATGGATCAGTACTGTCATGCCCAAAACAAGATTTTTGAAGCTGAATCAATATTTTCATTTGAGAGACACAAGTGACACACCTGGACGTGACAGCCCCCAGTACGACCCTCTCTACAAGATCAGGCCCTTTCTCAATGACATCAAAGCCCAGTTCAAGGCACGACGCAATCCATCCCGTGAATAAATAATGTACCGTGTTTGCCTATTTTTTATTTCTCTTTAGTATGTAGAAAAACTGTACAATCCCAGACAATGGACTTGGTGACAATCTTTATGTGATGTGTATTATTCAATCGATTACCCTGACGTGGAATCCTACAGAGGGCCTGTAGGTAGGACACTATTTTTTTTAAAAATTTTGACTCATACTAGTGCATGATGTGCATGTTAGAGCATATTATTTTACTAACAGCATGAAGTGAACATGTTGTCACCTTGATTTGGTGACAAAAAGGGGGACAGCAACACGACATATATAAGCAGGACTGTCAAATTTTGATGCAAAGTAAACTATGACAACTTATGAACATTCCTGTCAAATTTCAAGACTCTACTATCAGTAGTTTTTATATGGTGGTGTATATTACTAAGGAACTGTGTTTTACTAGAAAAAGATTGAAATTTTCCGAATACTAGGAGGAGTTTCTTGGTCAGAAAAGCGAATGGAAGAGGGTTAAAAATCCAACAAAATCAAAATCGACTTATTCATTTTGAAGTAAAATTTGTATACTTTGAATATTTTGAAAGAATGTTTTTATCATAAGTGTTTACACCTTTATGTGCTTTTGATTTTCAATTAAGTCAGAGAGTGCTAAAAAAAATGCATGTTATACTCATTAGTGGTATCATTTTTTAAAGATGGAAATGTGACCATCCATTTCAGCGCTCAGCCCTGGAGGCCTGTCACAAAGGCTGGGGAGAGTCCATCGTCATCGGGGTGGCAGCAGCTGGCCAGGAAATCTCCACGCGACCTTTCCAGCTGGTCACAGGTCGTGTCTGGCGGGGATCTGCTTTTGGCGGTAAGTTTTTCTCTCTGTGATATTCTTAGCATGCTTCATTAGGTGACTGCATGAGCTGTGTATGCTTTCTTGTTAGACATCACTTGTTATATGATTGTCAGCAGACAGTATTGAAGAGGGGGTATGCTGTAAACATTTTATTACCTGGAATCTTTCTCTTTGAGGTTAAACAGGTATAGTAAGGATCTTTTCAAAAGGATGAAGAAAGTGTATAGTAACATTCAGTGATTTAAAACTGGATTTTTCTATGTATGAATGGATGGTTCATATTGGAAAGACAAGTTTTAATCACATCCATTCTTTCTTTGTCAGAAGCGGCAAGTATGTTTTCATCTGTAAAAGATATGAATATGATTGCTTTGAGAATGTGTTGAATCCTTTTGTACACTCAATGAATAAATATGCTAGATGTAAAGCATGTTTCAGTGAGGGGAGGGGGGGGGGGGGGGAAATGATGACGAGAGATTAATGAAAAACCAACAGCACATTCACAAGAGAGTTGCTCCTGGCAAAATTCTGAAGACAAAAAGCCACTCTGACAGGGAAACAAATATGCAAGCAGTCAAAATGTGTGGGTTTTTTTTAATAAATGGGTGGCATTTACTGTGGTAGCAACATGCTCTCCCTGGGGCAGTGTGAATTAGACACAAGACAGATCTGCCTTGACAGGAAGTAGCATTCAAACACAACATGTAAATGAATGCAGATAAAGGAACATTGGAACTGCTTCTTCTCAAGCCTAGCTTTCAACAGGATTCAAACTACAGATCTCTCACTTTCTAGATAGGTGAGTTATGTGTAGACCACCAAACCTCCATCATTCATCTCTCAATAGTTATCAAGACAGTAAAAAAGGGATGTTGCACTGTGGGTAAGCAACACAGGGCGTGCAGTGCTGTGGGTATGTATTCATCCCTTCCCAAGGAAAACAGCTGAAAGGTCCTGCAGATTTATAGTACATTTCAAGGAGAGTGGTGTCTAATCAAGTTTGCCTTTAGTGCCATACAATATAGCGTTCAGTACAATAATTATTTTCAGTCAGTGCTGTACCGTGGGGTTGCATCTCATACTCCCTAGAAAGAGCAGCCTGAATTTCATTCAGAGAAATTGATCTGAAAAACCATACTCTAAGATGTGCAATACAGAGCAAATGAGGGTGGTGTGTGACAGGGTAATATGATACACAGTACAGTGAGGGTGGTGTGTGACAGGGTAATATGATACACAGTACAGTGAGGGTGGTGTGTGACAGGGTAATATGATACACAGTACAGTGGTGGTGGTGTGTGGACAGGGTAATATGATACACAGTACAGTGAGGGTGGTGTGTGACAGGGTAATACGATGTACAGTACAGTTAGGGTGGTGTGTGACAGGGTAATATGATACACAGTACAGTGAGGGTGGTGTGTGACAGGGTAATATGATACACAGCACAGTACAGTGAGGGTGGTGTGTGACAGGGTAATATGATGTACAGTACAGTGAGGGTGGTGTGTGACAGGGTAATATGATACACGGTACAGTGAGGGTGGTGTGTGACAGGGTAATATGATACACGGTACAGTGAGGGTGGTGTGTGACAGGGTAATATGATACACGGTACAGTGAGGGTAGCCGCCGCTGTAGTCTAATGGTTAGGGCGTTGGACTCGTAATCTAAAGGTTGTGGGTTCGATCCCAGCTTTCGGCTTTGGCGTTGTGCCCTTGGAAAAGGCACTTTACGGCTATTTTCTCACCCCACCCAGGTGTAAAAGGGGTACCAACCTTGTGTTGGGGGTTAACCCTGCGATAGACTGGCGTCCTATCCAGGGGGGAGTCTATGACTCTCAGTCGCTTAACGCCACAGAAACCGGGATAAGCACCGGCCTGATGAGCCTCTATAGGCTCGGGACAGACTTTAACTTTTTTTTTTTAACAGTGAGGGTGGTGTGTGACAGGGTAATATGATACACTGTACAGTGCAGTGAGGGTGGTGTGTGACAGGGTAATATGATACACAGTACAGTACAGTGAGGGTGGTGTGTGACAGGGTAATATACACAGCACAGTACAGTACAGTACAGTGAGGGTGGTGTGTGACAGGGTGATATGATACACAGCACAGTACAGTACAGTGAGGGTGGTGTGTGACAGGGTAATATTTTACACAGTACAGTGAGGGTGGTGTGTGACAGGGTAATATGATACACAGTACAGTGAGGGTGGTGTGTGACAGGGTAATATGATACACAGTACAGTGAGGGTGGTGTGTGACAGGGTAATATGATACACAGTACAGTGGTGGTGGTGTGTGACAGGGTAATATGATACACAGTACAGTGGTGGTGGTGTGTGACAGGGTAATATGATACACAGTACAGTGAGGGTGGTGTGTGACGGTAATATGATACACAGTACAGTACAGTGAGTGTGGTGTGTAGCAGGGTAATATGATACACAGTACAGTGATGGTGGTGTGTGACAGGGTAATATGATACACAGCACAGCACAGTACAGCACAGTACAGTACAGCACAGCACAGCACAGTACAGCACAGCACAGTACAGCACAGCACAGTACAGTACAGCACAGTACAGTACAGTACAGTACAGTGGTGGTGGTGTGTGACAGGGTGGAAGAGCAGAGACAGCGTGCCCAAACTGGTGGAGAGCTACATGGCCAATCAGCTGGAGGTGGATCGCTTTGTCACCCACAACATGGCCCTGGAGAAGATCAACGAGGCTTTCGACCTCATGCATGCTGGCAAAAGGTGAACAGACCATACAGCTATCATGATTTTATTGTGTCGTTGCGTTATTTTTTCATCGTGCTGTGTGCTTGAGAATAAGTGTGTGATTCTGTTAATGTCAGGGTCCACAGACAAGATGTTATCATTGATGAGCATTTTTCTTCCATATTACCTGTGATATTTTTAGAGGACATCATACCTTCACGGATTTCTTTGGTGCTAGTTTTATTCTTTTACAGGATCATGTTGCTCAGTTTGGTGGGCTGCACACTGGCTGAAATAATTTCTGGTGCATCTTGTTATTTTAAGTGTGAAGTATGCTTCTTTAGGCAGTTAACATTTTTGTCAGTGCATGCTTTCAGAAATGGGCACACAACTGTTGCTTTTATGAAACTTATTTGAGAACAGTTCACCAATGTCTTTTGTTATGTTTGTTTCAGCATCCGCACTGTGGTGAAGTTTTGAACATCAAGAACAAGGCAATTATGACACCCAATGTGCCAGCAGAAAATCTGTGTATCATTAAGTGTGCTTTGAAATCGGACATGATATTCCAATGAAAAAATATTTTCAGCAGTCTTTTTATTGCTCAGGGGGGGAAAATGGTTGCTAATAATGAAAAGTACAAATAAAATTGTAATGATGTCAATTTTTGTTGTTGTTTATTGAGTGATCGTTAAGCAGAATTTTTGTTTTCTTGTATAATCAGAATGCACATTGCATTTTGCTCCAGCTTGTCCTTTTCATTGGTTCTGTGGAAGGAATGCGAGTATATTTTCTTTTGAGTAAAGATTTACCGGTGTTTTTGCTTAAATTATTAGTTCAGCTTTAATTGATGCAGGCGTACACTCCTTCAGACAATCTGAGAAACATCGTTAGGGTTGATTTTTGTCCTAAGTCAAGTGATGTACTGTCCATTTTGAATCAGTTCACGATAGATTTGTGTTATGGAAAGAATATTTGTATGATTGTGTTTCTCTGCCTGCTCTTCCTCCAAAACCTCTCTCTTCTTGATCATTCTTGAATGTCCGTCTTTGTAGATTTTCATTTAAGCTGGTCATTAATTGCACTGATTTTTTCCTATACAATTTACCCGTTCTGAAAACTGAATGCTTTTCATGTTCTTATCCAATAATGTAAAATTAAAAAAAAATTATGTTGATTGAAATACTTAAGTGTATGACTTATAGAGGTGAATAAAGTTTTGATTTGAAAATTATTGTATGATGCATTTCATTCTGTTGCAAGTCTTGGGAAGATAAATTGTGTTCCTCCACTTGACCCCCCCCCCCCCCCCCCAAAAAAAAAGCTTTTCTGCATAGTATTATGATCATTCCCACTGGCTGTCAACTCCATAAAACTACACTTGTTGTCTGTCATGTGAGCGAAATGTTTGTGCTGCCATCAAGTGCCTGACAAGTTGGGCCCAGCGCATCTAACTTTGGTGTGGGATAGAATTGTTATCCTTTCTGAAAAAAAGGCAGGAAAATAGACCAAAAAGGCAGAAAAGAGACAAGGAGAAGGTGACAGGAATAAAAGGAACAAGGCAGGATAAAGAGAGGGATAGAAAAAAGAACTCGTAGCTCAGAATTTCTAGAAGGCGTGGATGCTATTTATACTGACTTGGCATCCCCACAGGGAAACACCACAGAACCAACAGGTGGTTTGTTTGAACCATACTTAGATAATTAAAAAGATTTTGAACAAGTATTTTACTATAGTATTTCTTTCAGCCAGTACTGTTTTTCTTCTGCATTTATCCTACTTTGTGGTTGCTTGGGAGGGAGAAATTAAACTCCACTACAGAACTTTAAAGTTGGTCATAACCAGGGAGCGAAATATGAGAATTGGAACAATGAATGTGTCTCTGAAATAGCTCATTGAACTGTCAATTGTGACTGATGTTCCACTTTATTTTAGGCCCTCTGGGGCAATCATTGACCAGGGCAATGGCAAGTGACAGCACCGTTTCCTTCTGACTGGATCAGACTTGTGCCTGATTTGACATAATTACAGGTATAACTCCTATGATGTTGAAAGAAGCAACTCTCTGCGAAAGTAATGGATTTCAGGTTATGAATCTTTCGTAAAAGTAGCATGAGAATCTGGTAGGTAAAGTTTTAAAAAAAAAGAAAGAAGAAACTAAACAAAAAAAACCCCTTCATGACAATATTACTCTTCATAGAAACTTTTTTTTCTTTAATCAATTTGTGTAAATAATACTTTCAAAAGAACAGCAAGTCCTGAACTTTTACTTTGACTTGAACTTTTCTCATGTGTTCTAAACATTTTTCTGCCTGTCAGTGAAATCCCGGTTTGGTGTGGCTGGAGCATGAAATTTTTCTCTTGTCAAATACAACAAATGGTATAAAATGTGTGATTAGGTGATGTCAACATTGTGCTATGTTCATTCACAGGAGAAATAACAAAACAGTATCAAAGTTTAAAAAACCACAGGTTTATTCTATGTACAGTTTTTCTCTGCAGGATAAGTTCCTATCAAAAGTAGTGGAGCAGATTCACCTCTTGCAATGACAATCTACATTCCACTATTCCTCAAAGTTAGTTCTTCAGTGTACACACAATACCAAGCACAGTCTATATGCATGCAGTTTCTTCCATAACTTCATGCCACATAGAACGGTGATGAGATTAACGTATACAACGTGAACATAAAGCATTTTTCCTCCACACTGAAGTTTGTATTTCAATCTTACTGTATAAATAAAGGGGAAAATGGCATTAAAAACAAGCAACAAAACTTGGGACTTACACTTTACGCAAATGGAACTGGATAGGAAAAAATGCAGAGAGGAGAGCATCTTCCTCTCCAAATAAAAGAAAAATCAAATAATTTCCAGTTCTCGAACACATACAAGCAAATTTGGTACAGACATATCACAGGTCTATTGGAATAGCACATCCATGAGAAAAAATAAGTTGGAGGCACTTATAATTTTTCCTGCTCACAAACATTTGTAAGGGCCTTGTATTTTTCCCCCTCAAAATAATCCCCCCCCTCCCCCAAAAAAAGAATTAGACACAGAACAAAAACAATAAACCCCAACATTAATGAGGGAGGTCTCTTTTATGCATTCTATCAAATCATGTGAACAAGAGTTAGTGGTATACCTATTTCAGAAAGTATATATTTCATATAACGTGTAAAAAAGATAATTAAAAAAAAAAGCCATCTACATAAGCATTTGCGAACTATAGGCATATACAAGCAAAACAAACATGAATAAGTTTGAGTTTCTCTTTCCTATGTGTATTTTTTCCCTTTCTTTGCTTCATTTTCCCCCCAATGGTATGCCACTTATGTAAGGTTAAATGTTTCCGAAAGTGGCCACATTGTATCATAAAAAAATATTGGAAAGGGCCTCAGAAAATACAAGGGAACTTTCAGAGATTCACTTAAAAAATTTACATTAAAAACAAAGATTATAATTCCAGGCATATGAGGAATTGAAATGATACAAATAATCATCCATAGGAGAATAAAGACACAACATTTTTTATTTACACAAGATATATGTCAAAAAACTCCCAAAGCCCCGAGTCATATGGTCTGGTATTTACAAAAAAAACTCACTGGAGAAAATGATAGAACCATGTCATATACTTAAGAGTCTTAATTATTTTGGAGGCACTCTGTATAGATTTATCCACTTCCACATTAACTTAGGAACTGACGTGTGTGTTCCATCCAACAAAAAAGTTTCAGGATCTATAAATGTTATCCTGCTTAAAAAAAAAGCAAAAAAAGCAACACATTTAAGAAAAGGTGGATATTTCTTTCTGTACATCTGAAAATTTCCCTGGAAATGTTTGGATCTGCAATTAAGAAAAGAAAACAAAAATACCCCCCCTCCCCCCCCCAACCAAACTCGAGATATAAACTATGATACCCCCCCCCCCAAACTTGAGAGACATAAACTATGATCCCCCCCCCCACCCCCCCCCGAAATTTGAGAGACATAAACTATGATAAACTATCTTGACGAAAGTGCAACAAAACAGAACCAAACAGATTTGTCTCCCAAAACTGATGGTATAAAGAAACTGCTACAACAGAAATCATAACATATTTTGTAGGTCTATGAAGTTGCTTTATTTTTTTTTTTTTTTTTTTGGTGCATATGCAACCTTCAAATACATACTGTTCTTGATGAATTATCACAACAAAGGCCTTGAATTTACAAGATGATTATTGGATCTGTGAGGAAACAATGTTTTAAAACAATTTTGCACAAATCTATGGGATAATCAATATAAAAAAACAACAACAAAAAACCCAAACCCTAACGGTACATAACTTATGCCTATCAAAGCTCATGTATTCAGTTGCATTCAGATGAGAAAAAAACTCATATGTATGATGCTCATCCTGTGACTTTTTCCCTAGCAATCCTCTTATGTCAACTGGAAATGTTCACATGCACTTTAAGCTGGCTGTTCAAATAAGGAAAGACAAAAACATAAAGGATAGCAAATGATAACCGATTGCTATTTGACATGCTTTAAATTATACATGTCACAATGCACTAATTAATGAATTTTTCAAACACCTGTTGTCAAGGGTATTGATGATGCCAGTACAATAAAGGTACTGCTAAACATGGCTAAAGTATTGGTTATATCAAAATATGAGAAGTTGTTAAAGGTAGCAGTCTTGACATATTTTATGGAAAACAAGAAACTTACCCCTGCCATTGGATGCAGTAAGAATTTTTGTTTATATTTGTAGACTTGTTTTGATCATGAATTCAACTTCTTTAACTTATGTGAAACTATTGATACTGATAACTGCATATCCATGGCATACACATGTCCATTATTCTTCCATTTGATTTTCTAAAAAAAAACAACCAATATGAAAACAAAAGGCATGCTTTTCAAAGTGATATAAACAGCAATGCAAGTACAAGGTGTTGAGAAAAAAAAAGAGTCCCTAAATTTGTAAACCAACCTGGACAAAGACTTTTTCAATAATAAAGTGATAACCAGGGGAAAGTAAATGCCATTATTCACTTGCAGTAGCTAGTTTGTTTAAGAATACAATTAAGAATTGCCTTACTAAAACACCTGTGATTAATCTGCTGTCGTATTTACAATATTTACAAATCTAAGACCAAAGAGTGTAAAACAATATACATGAGTAAAAACATATCAAAATAAAAATGACAACTCCTCCATAATAAGAAACTGATTCAGATCCTGATCAAAAAAAAAAAAATTATACATCTTCATAAGAAATTGATCAAGATCATGGTAAAAAAAAAAAGAAGTCACAATCTGAATTGAATGCATGTAGCCGAACAGCAAGCCTACATCGCAAAGATGCCTCACATATAAACAAGGAATGGTATCTCTTACATTCATCACAAAAGAAGAAGGCATCACATGCATTGTAACACAGCAGTCTTGCGCATACAAAAGTATCACACGTGTCATAAAACATAGCTGCAGTCTTTCACATCTACATCATAACCAGCTCCTAACATTCAGAAAGTAACTGAAGCTGAGAAACTGCCAGATAAAAAATAAGGCTTTAAAAGTATGTAATAATTTTGATGAATACATATTTCATTTTCACTTCTCAAAATTTACTTTAATTCCAAACTGCATCCAACATCAGAGTACCTTTAAAAACATATTGCACTTACTGTAAATTAAAATGAGCAACCAAGTTTGTTAAAAAAAACAACCCCCCCTCCCCAAAACCACATACACACACACAAAAAAAACCCAGCCTTTCTTAGCATATAACATTTCTTTAGATGTTACTTTGATGGCATGGCCTTGGGCGTCTGTGAAACCAGGATGCTAGGATTAGCTTTGCTGGAACCTTCCCCCTGCTCTGAATGGGTGACCACAGACACTTCCAAAAACACGGTTTTGTTCTTGCTAAAAGTGGACGAGAGTAGTTCCTTTTGTTTGATAAAACGGGTACAGCCTCGACTGTTGACTCTGGCGTTGACGCTGCCATTAGCATTGCGAGGAATGTCCCTGCACTTGATGACAGTGGAGACACTGTGCCCAGAGAGGTGACTGTTGTGAGCCAGCACTGTGACCCTCACCTGTCCGTTAAAGGGGAAGAGCAACTCCTGATCAAACTCCCCTTTCTGCAGCACGATGAAAATGGAAGAGTAAATATCGTCTCCATCACAAACCCCTCGGAAATCCAGACGCAATCGTAGCTGCAACAAATCATGACAATACAGGCAACATTACCGTTGAAGTTCAAAGATATGCAACATTTTTAAATTTACAAAACGGATATTTCCATACTTCCGAACTTGTTTTTTCTGTGCAAAATGCAATGAGTAAATATATGCATTGTAAGGCATGAGCAAGTCTTTGTAACCCTCCACATAGTGGAAATGAAATCTTGATTGAGTTCAGACTAAAGATAGAATTCAGAGTAAAACGTTTAAAGCAGAATCATTAGGTCACTGTCATAAACTTTATATTTGAGGTCTTTAAAGCCAGTTTATAAAGCCACAACGTGGTGGCTGTCCTGGGCCGACCCTTATGGTTGACCAGGAAATTGACACAAGCAAAGTTGGTTTCATACCCTGTTTTAATCTGTATATAGTTGCACAGTTTTAATATGAGTTTTAAAATTTGATGAGGTGACAGCCCTGATATGGCTTGTGTGGTCGGTGGGCTATAAACAACATGATTGGATTAAAGCCAATTTAGATTACATAGCAAAACATAGCTATATATAAAAGTTACAGTACTGTAGTGGATTTCTTTTCAAACTTAACAGACCTCTTTCTTGTAAACTTTGGAATCACTCTCTGCACATGAACTGTAATCCTTGAATAGAGGTGTTAAAAGAATATGAAAAACAAAAAAAGGGGGCGAGGAGTTCAGAGAAGGGAACTCATCTGATATTTAAATAAGGAATATAGAGGGTTGGGAGGTAGAGAACAGAAAAAGAGAAACTACCTGATAACCTGGACAGGTGGCAAAGAAGCTAGGAAGGATAAGAAAAGAGTTAATGAATGACTATAATTTCTACAGTGCCAAAAAATGTCACCCATAGGCATAGTTGCAGCAGTGGAGGGAAAAAAATTTAAAAGATGGTTATAGGGATGGGAACAGGATAAGGATAAAACAACAGGAACAACAAATTCACAAGTAGAAACACACATACAGGTAACAAAACAACAATTTGGATGAGACTAAACTGAATCCCTGTGTGCGAATGCATGCAGAACATCTTGCGCACATGTTAAAACCTTGTTCCACCTTTCAGAAGAGCAGGCCTTTGTGTGCCAGTAGGAGCGGATGACAAAAAAACCAGCATGCACACAGGTGTCGTGTTTAGAAACCATCCCTGTGGAAAAACCGGGGAGTTGGAGTCCCCAGGGCGGCTCAGGGCTGTGTGTGTGTGTGTGTGTGTATATATATATATAATGGGTATGCACTGCACTTGTGGCACGTGCTCTCCCGGGAGAGCAGCCGAATTTCATGCAGAGAAATCGCTGTGACATAAAGTGGTATAAAATAAATAAAACAAATAAAAACCCAAACATATAGACACAGAACACAAATAAACAAGCCAGAGGGGAGCCCACCTGATAGCCTGGACAGGAGGTGTAGAAGGGGGGGCTGAAGACCATGCTGGGGAGAGGCTGCATGTTGTTCATGTCCAGCTTCCACAGCAGGCCCCCGGCAATGGTGCGCTCCTTCAGCTGGTTGATGCTCTGCGTGTGCTCCACCATCTGCAGGCTCGTGTCCGCCAGCTTCCTGTCAGCCAGAGCGGACTTTTCACATTTCAAAAACACAATTGATTGATTTATTCTTTTACATTGAGGATAATGGAATAAGCACTCTTGTGCTTTTTTTACACCCAGTTCCTGTGTGTATGCAGTTTGTAAATATCTGTTCCCACCGGCACACAATGGCCTACTCTTATCAAAAGCGGAACAGGATTTAACGTGTGCGCAAGATGTTCTGCGTGCGTTCGCACACGGGGCCTCGGTTTAAAGTCTCATCTGAAAGACAATGTCTACTGTGTGTTATACCTAAGAGAGAGAAGAGAGTGTTTGTGTGCACATGTTTGCTCTTTTATATCTAAGAGAGGCTGAGAGGTTGTGTGTGTATGTTCGGTCTATTCTTTTTGTGGACAAAATTTTTTTCTTCACATAAAGAAGTGATTATATCTTATTATCTCTTATCTCAAAACCATGAGAACCGTACAGTTTACAATCCAAATATACCGATGAAAACCATCCCTTTGTAAATAGCATAAAGTCATAGTGAAACGTGAATACGAAATTGAAAAATAGACAAAATTTCACTTCGCACCCTCCCATAAAAAATAAACAGATAAATAAAAAAAAAAAAGATACTACAGAGAGCCCCCCCAAAAAAAACAACAACAACAAAAACAACCCACCAAACAAACAAAAATCCCAAACCCCTACTGCTTGCATAGCTTAAAAGGAGAGGTGTCCAGCTTACCCTTTAGTCACACAGAGTTCTTCCCGCAGCAGTCATTGGTCATGGTCAGCTCAATGACTCGGTTCATCAGCATGGACAAATGAGGCTCTGTGTGGCTGTCATAGTGCTTCTGCATGTCTTTGCGCTTGTCCTGAAAAAAAACAACATATACATACAGTTCCCTCTTTGTTTCCTGGCATTTTGTCTCAATCAGAATTATCATTAGTAGTACAGAATTAAGGGCAAGGTAATGGAAACATTTGAATTGACCTATATTCAAATATAAATATTTCTCAACAGAAAAATAAAGCTGTAACACTTGATACTTTCCTGGTATTACTCTAGGTATTTAATAAGTTTGTTCCCCCCAAAAAAAGTTTGTTTCACTGTACATACTACTACCCCCCCCCTCCCCACCCCCCAACCCTGTGATTTAGTTAATGGGTAGAAATTTACACCTTGTTGAGGTATGCATGCAAATATATCAAATTTGGTGTGTTTTTTTTTGGGGGGGGTTAGCATTCACTCACTGACTAATTTAAAACGAAATACCACGGAGATAAAGATGTATGGAAAAAGGATTTGTAAAATCAAAAGTATACCGAATAAACCTTAGATTTATATGTTGAATGTCTGGTTTTATCAATATTTAGTATGTCTTCTGAATTTTTGAAGAACGGCCAAAAGCAAAGCAAAGTATAGCTTTAGCATAAGCCTGAGAACAATGCCATGAATTACCTGAGACATAAGACATTTGCATACACATCATTAATGCCTGATTGAGGAAGAAAATTTTGGGAAAACTGACAAATGTTAGCATAGACAAAATGCACAGCACGACCTTTTTGGGAAAACTCACTAATGTAAGCATGTACAAAATGCACAACACAGACCTTTTGGGAAAACTCACTAATGTAAGCATGTACAAAATGCACAACACAGACCTTTTTGGGAAAACTCACTAATGTAAGCATGTACAAAATGCACAACACAGACCTTTTTGGGAAAACTCACTAATGTAAGCATGTACAAAATGCACAACACAGACCTTTTTGGGAAAACTCACTAATGTAAGCATGTACAAAATGCACAACACAGACCTTTTTGGGAAAACTCACTAATGTAAGCATGTACAAAATGCACAACACAGACCTTTTTGGGAAAACTCACTAATGTAAGCATAGACAAAATGCACAGCACAGACCTTTTTGGGAAAACTCACTAATGTAAGCATGTACAAAATGCACAACACAGACCTTTTTGGGAAAACTCACTAATGTAAGCATAGACAAAATGCACAGCACAGACCTTTTTGGGAAAACTCACTAATGTAAGCATAGACAAAATGCACAACACAGACCTTTTTGGGAAAACTCACTAATGTAAGCATGTACAAAATGCACAACACAGACCTTTTTGGGAAAACTCACTAATGTAAGCATGTACAAAATGCACAACACAGACCTTTTTGGGAAAACTCACTAATGTAAGCATGTACAAAATGCACAACACAGACCTTTTTGGGAAAACTCACTAATGTAAGCATGTACAAAATGCACAACACAGACCTTTTTGGGAAAACTCACTAATGTAAGCATAGACAAAATGCACAGCACAGACCTTTTTGGGAAAACTCACTAATGTAAGCATAGACAAAATGCACAACACAGACCTTTTGGGAAAACTCACTAATGTAAGCATAGACAAAATGCACAGCACAGACCTTTTTGGGAAAACTCACTAATGTAAGCATAGACAAAATGCACAACACAGACCTTTTTGGGAAAACTCACTAATGTAAGCATGTACAAAATGCACAGCACAGACCTTTTTGGGAAAACTCACAAATGTTAGCACAGACAAAATGCACAAGTACACAGACCTGAAAGTGGCAGCCGACAGAGCGGAATTTGCAGACGACATTGGCCTGGGGCAAGAGCCCGTGGTGGAGTCCATGTGTCTGGCAATCTCTGCGCGAGGAATGCCGGTCTGGCCACATAAACTGCAGGGCACAGGGTACTTGGGACAGTCCACCACCTCGTGTTTCTACACTCCAGCAGAGGCAGAGTAAAATCAGTATCAATTATAAAAGTTTGCCCCCAAATATCTATTTTGGATACACACACACATTCCATTATCCTCGATATAAAAGAATAAATAAAAAAATTAATTAATAAATATGCACACACACACACACTCTTCATTATCCTCGATATAAAAGAATGAGTAAATAAATAAATAAACACACACACACATATTCTCTCTAACAGTGTGTGTGCATGTGTGCGCAAGTAATTTGCGTGTATACGTGAGTGAGTTGCGTGTGTGTGCGTGTGTGGTGTGGTGGTGTGTGTGTGGTGTGCGTGTGGTGTGCGTGTGTGTGTGGTGTGTGTGTGTGTGTGTGTGTGTAGTCTATGTGAAAGAGTGAGTCTTACAGTTCATTAGCATTATCAGTATTACTATTGTTATTGTTATTATTATATTTCCTTTAGTTCCTTTTCAGTTTGTTGTTATGAGTTATAACAATGTTGTAGCTAAATATTTTTTGGGTGGTTTTTTTCCCGGATATGCTACAATTTAGTTTAAGATATCTCTTAGTGACCACTGTCATCAATTCCATTCCCAGCCCTTTACATTATCAATTTGTCCAATACCCACATTTGCTTTATCATCAACTGAAACATTATAGATATTTTAAGCAATCTACCTGAAAATGTTATCTGGTTAGGAAACACACACACACACACACAGACACACACACACAGACACACCACTCTCATCAACTCTGTAATAATTTCCAAATTCAAATTATCCCCATTACAAAAATATAAAGGCAATAGCTTTACTGAACCCATCAGATACAACCCTACATTCATATACACACACACAAGCTATTAAAAAAAACAAAAACAAAACCAAAACAAAAAACACCCAAACCCCTTCATATAAAGAACAGCATCGGAAACTTACATGAACTTTGACGAAAACGATACTCTCTTTGCAATGGTCGCAAACGACTGTTCTCTGGGGGCATTCCTCCTTGTGTTCACGAATCTGACCTCGACGTAGTGTTGCCTGACAGCCCACTGGACACACCACGTTCTCCATGGGACATTCCTTCAGGTGTTTCTGCAGTACATTTAAGAGCTTGACATTACAGGCTTCTGAAAATGAATGTGAAATGGGCTGTCTAGTCTTTTTGTTTGATAAGAAGAATCTCAAATAAATTTGCAGCAATGTAAATGTTTCAGTGTGGGGCATATCACCTTTCTGAAGCATGATACAATTTCAAAAATCTCAGAATTCCTGCTGTTATTTTATTTGAGTAATCGCAGATGCGCAATTACCAATCAAATCTCATCTCTACCCCCAAAGTTGGAATGCAGATACCTTAATGGTGGGAGAAAAAAAATGGTCGCATACGCAAAAATCTCATCAATAGTGAACCTCAAAGTTCTAGCTACACACAATTCTACATCATTCTAATTCTTTCTACCTTACTAAATCTTACTTATATTTGAGTACGATGAAAAGACCTTACTTTCAAAAGTGGACTTAACCAAATGATAAGCTACTTTTTCTCTCGTACAAAAAAGTTTGCATAAAATCTATGAAAAAATGTTTTACTAGGTACTGAGTAATTAACCTGATCTTGTTTCCTTTAATTACATTTGCGTAAGATAATATTCTTTATAAGCTTGACTCGCCGATTACCAAGAATGACTATGACATAGAAACGACATAACTGCTCTGAATAAACTGTAGATATAACACCTTTTATGCCCCCCTCCTCACTCCCATTCCACTTCTTTTGGTTATGGGATTTAGGTCAATTTAACTTAAGATGTAGGAAGACTGTAAGGATGAGGTGGAAGCGTGTGTGTAAGTGTGTAGAAGTGTGTGTAAGTGTGCCTGTGTTTGTGCATGCATATGCACGCACATGCATACATACTTGAGGTTCCACAAGTACAAAAAATGTTCCTTTTCCTTACCATGGAGTGGTACATATCTTGTTCATTCAAGTGTGAAAAGGAAAGAAAAGTGCAAATTTTCACAATGAATTTTGCATCCAGATACAAACTAACAGAGTCAGAGACCTTACCTCTGCATCTCGCAGTTCCCCTGTCCAGGTGCAGTCTTCACTGGTGTTCTTGCACTTGACTCTCAACGACAGAATTTCACGACGCATGGCAACGTCATTGAACAGCTGAAAAATGTTTCAAAAGTTCAAAGAAAAAAAAAGTTTCCAAGGTGCACAGTAATTAATGGTTTAAAGAAAATAGCTTTGTAAATTAGGATGAGATGAGAGCCTTGTGTAAAGTAAGAATATAAGCTTTGTAATTCTAGCAGAATACCTTTATACTTGGAAACTCTCAGTACAAAGGCATCCTTCATAAGAGCTAATGTAATAAAACTGTAGTCTCACATGCGTTTCTATTCATACTGAAGGGCAGCATCAATGTTTCAAGACAACTGACAGCCTTTCAGGATCATCTATTGTTAACAGACCCTTTCTCTTCTAGGGAAAAATATCACACTCAAACAAATCTATGAAACAAATATAAAAGCTTTGGAATAAAACAAAAGAAAAGAAAAGAAAGAAAGACATTGACAATCTTGGAAAGGGATCATTTCTGTCAACATTAAAATGGGCATAAACATGAAAAGACCTCTGCTGTGTTGTAAAGGTGAAAAGACAGTGCAAAACTGATCTGATATTTACTTTTACCTTCTCTCTGATTGTATTTATGATATTGACAATAAAGTGTTTTGATATTTAAAAAAGGTTAACTTTTACAGGTATTATCAATACAGCTTTACTGTGACTGAAAACAATAATTTCTTAGAAAACATAAACCACCATTTAAAAAAATTGTCATAAACTCTTACTATAATCAAAAAGTTGATATTCATAAGAGCAAAAACTGTGGGCTATTATAAATTCAGACATCTTTCATGCTAAATTTCCTCAATCACAAAGTCATTACATCCCAGAAGTTGGAATATGGGCACTTTTATGAAAGGCAAAAACAGTTGCATATATCTCACCATTAGTGAACCATCAAAAAAGAGAATCATTAATCTGACTTCCTTCAAAATAAAATAACTTTACAAAATTGGGATTTTTCTTCTTACTTGCTCTGATCTGCGAAGAGCTGTCTTATCCACAGGACATCTTCCCCACGGCTTATCCCTGAAAAAAAAAATCACATGGTGGGGGTATAACAAGATACCATGCACACTTGATAAGTCACGATTCCCTCACAGGCTTTACAAACATGTAAGAGTTAGTAGATGACTCATGTCTGTGTAGTCCAAATCTTCAAACTGAGGCCAAAGCGCGCTCAGATCTGATTAGGAGCTAGTAAAACCCAGATGACTTTGCAGTCTCATGCCCAGCTCTCTAACCACTGACATGCCAATCAGTGAATCACTGCACCCTCCAGCTGGTGGCTTCAGCAGGAATTTCAAAGCTGCTTTTCAGAAAATCTCAGTCAGCAGTAAATTTGTTGCTATTTTTGAGAAGAACAATCTATACAACGGCACAAACATGCAGCAGAAAATATGTATTTTGTAAATGGGTACAGCTTCCATTCAGTTGAGACTATAAACCGAAGCCCTGTAAGCGAACGCACGCAGAACATCTTGTGCACTTGTTAAAACCTTGTTCCACCTTTTGGAAGAGCAGGCCATTGTGTGCCGGTAGGAGCGGATAACAAAATTAAAAAAAAAAAACAGCATGCACACAGGTGTCATGTTTAGACACCATCCCTGAGGAAAAATCAGGGAGTTGGAGTCCCCAGGGCAGCTCGGGGCTGTATATGGCTACGTTCTGGCATCTCTTGTGACGGTACTGGAACCATTTGTACGGGTGAGTGCCTTTCCAATGGACCATTCCAGTGGCATGGAGAGGGGGGGGGTCTGCTGAATGGGTAACAGCTTGCCCCCATACTTACTTACCCAGGCTTTGTGCTCTAAAGACTAGAGCACAACTCCTGTCTTCCGAGACTGATGGGTGCCTACTACTACTACGGCTCCCTATGGCACGACAAATCAGTTTTGGTCACCAACTGTACTCTTAAGATAAGGTGTCCCATAACCTAGGCGGTCATAAGGGATCGAGACATCAGACACTTCAGCTTCTCTAGGGGCCAGCATATCGAGGGCGGCACCCATCTCCTCTCCCTCACTGCCTTACCTTCCCTGACCCTAAAGAGGGCAGGTACCCATTTACAGCACTACAGCACACCCATTTACTGTACTCTTGTCATACTATATAATTTGAAACAATTCTAACAGACAAAACAAGAACAACAACAAAACCACAAAATTTCAACCATGTGAGAATTTATACATGTATATATTTCAGCAAGATATAAAAGGTAACCATAATGAATACAACAGTATGATATGGTTCAATAAAATACAGAATGGTATAAAACAACACTGTGTACAGTGTGTAATAAAGTAAAGGATCTCTACTATATCATTCATAGTCATGGTATGTAAACTCTGCCAAAAAATTAAGACTGCTCAGTCTTGGGACAGAACATCACCAAACTAAGGTGCCACAGATTTTTATTTTAAAAAAAAAAAAAGGGGGGGGGGGGGGGGGGGGGGCTGGCCAGATTCCTTTTTTTTAAATATTTTTTTAAAAAACATTCCTCTCTCATAGAACATTAACTTTGTTTTCTTATCACTATCAGGTTCAGAGAAGAATTTTTGAGGGTACATTCATGAGGGTATCCACTTTTCTTTACATCTACAGAAGAAAAAAAAAATGACCACAAGTCAGATATGAATGCAAAGTTCCTGTTTCTAAGATTTTACTGTGGATGGGGAAAGTGTGGATATTGTTAGGTACCCCCCCCCCCCCTCTCAAACTCCAATATACTGACCCGGCTACTCTGGTGATGCAGGCTTTGCAGAATCGGTGTCCGCAGACTGTCTGCATGGCATCACGCATCACATTCAGGCACACTGGACACATGTACTTCATGTCGGGTTGCTCGCCTGAAGCCAGCTCCACATCATAGCCATGGTCCTGAGTTGCTTGATTTTGCTGAGAACCACCATTAGATGCCATTCTGTTGAGGGGGAAAAGGTATGGTATGTAAGAAGAGGTGGGGTGGGATTTTTCATTGTTTTCAGTCAATATTGTTTAAATTGCTTTATCGCCTGTCATTAATGGTTATATGAATTTCTGCTGTTTAAAAAAACCCACCCTATTCTAATAGAGAATTTGACAAAAATAAACAAATAACTCTAGTGTGAGTGTGTGTGTGTGTGTGTGTGTGTGTGTGTGTGTGTGTGTGTGTGTGTGTGTGCGCACGCGCATGTGACTGCATTGCGTGCATTGTACATGCATGTATATCACTGTTCAATTTGTGTACACACTTGCACATGTGCCTGTGTATGTGTGTCTTCATGTGTGTGAAGAAAATACATGATGTATGCATGCATGCGTGTGTAACAAATCAACACTTTTTATTTTCTAGAAGAGACTTCCAGTCCACCTGAAAGTTATGTACATGTGTACTCCCCTGTTTTGTTTCCCCTAAGTCCCAATGGGTGCCATGGCTCCTTTGATCTCATTTTAGTCTAAAACTCCCTTACTGAAGTTATTCAGCAGTACGTGATTCCACCGGACTAATACTGTAGATTTCTCAATGCCACAGGAAAATGAAAAGATCATGAGCCAACAAGCTGAAAGCTGTATAATTATACAGAGTAACACTGTAGAGTCTATGACTGGATTTTGCAACCATTTTAAGTCTGTGATAGATGTGGGAAACACAAAGGGCTATGGAAACGGTCCTTTCAGCGATCCTTTTTTCCCCCCTCTTTAAAAAAAAAAAAATGGACATTAAATTGCTTCTATTGCTATTGCTTGTTGATTTTTTCCAATTTGACTTGCTAATGTTCATTTTATGATGGAGTTACTGAGTTAAGCTTTGCTTTGGCTTTCTTTTTTTTTTAGACTACCCCAGAGGCAGATCTATATGACTGCTGTAATTGTTCAATGTTGATCAAGGTAATGACATTTTCCGCCCAAATTGCTACCTGGAGTGAGTGGACTTTATCTCCTTGGGGCAGGAGGAAAATGAACAAAAGTACAATACTACATACTAAATAGTGTATGTCCCAAGTGCATGATCTACATCACTTGAATTGCTCGCTTTCCTAGTCTCATTTTGATGTGGGGATTTTTAAGAAGATGGTACAAATCTCATCTATAAAGAATAGAAAAGCTAAAAAGAAATTTTCATAAAATGATTATGACTTATACTTAGTCTCTGGCTTTTGCTATGGGTGGTGTTGCTACCCACCAACACAATATTGTACCAACAATACATTTTATTATCACAGCAGGCCAAAATGTCTGCACCCCCAGAAAAAATGAAAGAAAATCAGAGGAAAAATAAAAAACACATTATGTCTTCTTAATGAAACAAGTTTGGCTACATTAGTCTAGTACAGTGTACTACTGTGTATTACAAGGCTAGGCATGAAAAGTTTGTTCTTGTTCTGCCACAATCCTACCGCAGACTAGTGAATAGTTCCCTTGACTACAGCGTGACAAATTACGTATGGCCTTTCAACGTGCAAATTTGTTATCAGTATGAAAGGCCTATGACCAAACCACAAACAAGCAGGAGGAGAAAATGCTTACTTTTTAATCCGTTTGCATCCGTTGCTGTCTCACGTCGATTATCGCATTCGCTGGAAGTTGCAAACGTTGTGAACAGCAGTCATATCTTCCCGCGAGCAAATGAGAGAAGCAATTTAATTGGTTGTTGTGTATGTTTTGATGTGAGTAGCTTCCCTTGACCTCAGCAACCAACATGGCATCCCTCATGGCATTGAGATCTCCTCTACTGAGCACATTTACAAAAATCCTGTCACCTTTGTGCAATGTGGAAGGCAGTTCGATGGCCTCGAAAAAAGCAGGATCAAAATCAAGAAACAAAAGAAAAAGAACGCCAGGGAAAAGCAGAGGTTGGAAGCGGCAAGATGGCTCGTTCGTTCATTCTGGCGAAGTTCTTGTTCGTCAGTTGGGGCTTCGCTTTTACCAGGGAGAACGTACGACTTGACAGAGACAATACCCTGTACGCAATGACCGATGGAAAAGTGGTTGTTACCTGTGAAAAACTTTCGCCATATCCTGACAGTCCATTGTATGAACCCGTCAAAAATGGTGTGGTTATATACAAGAAGTTTTTCAACATTTTGTCAACACCTCTGCATGGGAAATTCAGACTTGTATCACAGGTGTAGAAGTGGTTTGAACCTCAACAAACTTGGTTTTAGGATATGCTTAGTATTTTGTGAGAGTGAGAATGTAAGTTAACATCACCAAAGAGGGAAACTTTTATGACTGATTCTTTTGTTGCATCTTACAGTTTAAAAACAACAAAAACAAGCTGAAAGTGTAATGCTAGTTAGACTTCAGGGCAAACTTGTGTTCTGTTGTGTTTAAATCACAGTATCAGTGCATCATTTGAACTACCACTTTTATGCAGACAAGTCTTGATGTTAACAAATGAAATGTATCAGGCTACATTGATATGTTGAATGTTTTACCTGTAAACAGACATCTATAATACTGATACATGCTGATTCATACAATATCTAAATAATAAATAACTGTCAAAATACTGAAATGGTGTAAGAAGAAGATAATTTAAGCATCAGCGATTCAAAGTTTGTCCTTTCATTGAAGCCTCACTTAATTGATGGAAGCCTACCTGCTTAAATATATTTAAAGTGCAGTTAGCAGAATAGAACAATATCTACTACTTAGAGATCATAAATGAAAGAGCAGTGTGAGTAATCAGTAATAGCATATATTTATGTATTCATATTGTGTTTGTCTGTAGACAGATAAGTACTGAGATTTAAACTTGTGTGATAGAAGTAGCTGTAGACCTGTAAAATCTGAGAATTACCCGTTTTTGATTTGTAATTTGTTCCATTTGACCATTGGCATTATTATAACAACCCCCACAAAACTGTTTTGATAAAAAAAGCACACAAGATATATATACTAGATCTATAATGAAGTTCTGTACAATAATGTACAATGAATGATATTATGTTGTTACCTGACATCATAATCTTTGTTGCAGTTTGTGTGATTGTGAGTTTAAACTGGATTATGGCGTTTTGTAAGATATGTTTCCAAGATTTTGCTTTAGTTTGATGCCATGCTGTATTAGCTAAAATTAATAAATGACAAAATTTACTGTAGTATGGCTCTATGAGTATTTTACTATCAGTCATAAAAAATGTATGCATCAGGATTCATACGGTCTTGTAACTCACGCCCAAAATACTGTACAACTTTACAGTGTATGAAAGCATAGCTTTTTATGTATAAATTTATGAAGTGATGACCAGGCCTTTCTATTTTGTTAAATATTATTTCTTAAGCTTATGATCAATATGGTAATGGTGCTTAGTGATTCTTATTCAATACTAGTACTAGTACTAGTAGTAGTAATATAATTACTAGAATTGTAGAAATGTCAGATTCACAGAATGTGTGGTGGTGCATCTTGAATATCCCAGTATTTTTTTGTGAGGAATTTAAATTATAAATGACACTGTTAGTGTTATTCTGTTTGAAAAACACTTGCTTGCACAGTGTATTGTTCATTCTCACAAGGTGACAAGCCTTAATTATTAATGTATCTGCAATAAACTAATAGCATTTCAGTGGAAACAGATAAAGCCTTTGCGTTTTTTTGTGTTGTGTCTGTATCACTATCTCTGTGTTCTGATACTTGCCTGTAGGCTTCTGCAGCCTTTTCTGTTTTAAGGATAAATCATAAAAAACAACAACGTGTTTATCTGACGTCTTTGAGCTTGGAAGTATATTTTGTGATGTAATATTTGCATAGCAGTATTGTTACTGCTTTTTTAGTATTTCAATTGTTGAGTATGAAACCAGAAGCACCATTATAACTTGAGTTCTCTTATTGAGAAATTTTCAGAGTGCTGTTGTTATAAATGTGAGCTTTTGCTTTCTGGGAGACCAGTGTAATTTCATCATTAAGTCTGTAAGGGAAAAAGTGCGTTGAATCTCTTGTGTGGGTGTGGCAAGGAAAATTGGAAAGTAAGAATTAAGTGCATACATGTATTGGCAGTTAAACAATTACAAGGGGGACAGAATAGCCTTGTGGTCATGATCTGATGACCTGGGTTTAAGTCACCACCAAGACGTCTGTTCAAAGGGGTTTTTCTCCTGGAGTTAACATCAGTAATGATATCACTCTCCGGAAAGTCCTTCAGATGAGACTATTTTTTAAACTGAGACCCCATACATATAAGAACACTAGCAGAACATCTTGCACATGTGTTAAAGCTTGTTTCACCTTTTGGATGAGAAGGCCATTGCAATCTAAGTCTTGAACAAATGACTTTTTTTATATATTTTTTTAATGCATTCCTGTGTTGGGTTTAGACATTATTGTCCATGAAGTCAGAAAGAAACTACTCCAATGGTGGGCAAACTGCCACATATGCAAAATCTCTCCATTGGTGAACCTCAGAGCTCTTGCCAAGGAATTACTAAAATTGCGTAAGGTCATTCAGCTGATTATTTTGACCTATTCTTTAATATCAAGTATAATGGAATAACCATACACATGTGTGTGCGGTTTTGTAAAATGTTGTCATTCGTTTCCACTTGCATACAATTGCCTACTCTTCCAAAAAGTGGAACAGGTTTTTATGTGTACAGAAGATGTTCTGTGTACATTTGTAGATGGGACATCCGTTTATAGTCTCTTCCAAAAGATTGACTGAGCTATGGATAAAAGAAGTGCCCACCCCCTCCACACACACACACACACACACACACACACACACACACGATAGCCTGGTGGTTAGAGTGATGCGCTTGTGATCTGCTGACCCAGGTTCGAATCTCGTTCAAGAGGATTTTTCCACTGGAGTTAACATCAGTGCCGACTCCATTCCCCCCAAAAGTCCTTTGGATGAGACTATAAACCGAGGTCCCGTGTGTGAATGCACGCAGAACATCTTGTGCACATGTTAAAACCTGTTCCGCTTTTCACAAGAGTAGGCCATTGTGTGCCGGTGGGAACAGATGACAAAATTTACAAAACTGCATACACACGGGGACTGCATGTAAAAAAGCACATGAGTGCTATCCACACACACACACACACACACACACACACACAAGAGAGAAGTATTAAAGAGTACAATGTGTGATTGGCATAGCCTCTTCATCTTGAGACTGTTGCACGCAAGCCATTTGGCCACATCCTTCAGGAGGTGACTGCTGTGACCAGGTAACATGCACCCCCGGGACAGAACACAACAGATCTAGAGGAGTCTAACTTCGATAAAAAAAAATCTGAGAGAGAGGGAAAAGTCTAGTTTAAAACCCTTAAGGGAAGTGATTTGGCCCCCTTAATGTGTGGCATGCAGGTCCACCAGTGTGTGGATACGCCCTGATGCCCACAAAGCAGCCCTCAGGTATGGGTCATATACCAAGAGGACAACCAATAATGGAACAGGCAAAAGAGGGCAACCTGTCTCCCAATGGCTGTGAAGGTGAGGAGGATGGCCTCAAGGAGATAGACTAGACTCTTCAGCTCAGTGAAATCAACCAGTCTAGGAGCTAGCACAGGACTGCGCCACTGCTGTAGTGTAGGCTTTAAGTAAAATTCTGCTGGGATCCTTGAAATAAAAGAATAAAATAACTGATAAAAAACACACACTCTTTCTCTCTCTCTCTTTCTCCCTTTCACATGCCCCCAAAGCAAAACACACTTCAGTTTTACAACAATCATGACAGAAGACTGCCAGCACTGCATTTTTATATCTAATCAAAAGCTCATCAGAAACATTCTGCCACAACAAACATCAAGCATAGTTTTCCAAATCAACACCTAATAGTGAAAATGTATGAAATATTATATATAATATGAAACATACAAGTATCTCCTCATTCACAAGCTGATTTTAAGTTTATTTATCAGGAACAATATATGGCTGAGCATGGAGAAATTGTTTTGTTTCACCTTTTGATTAATACTGATACAAGTCACAGGAATGCTTTACATGATAAGAAAATCTTAGGTGTTTTAAAAACATCACAGACAGGCCAATTAAATACATCATCAACAAAGATGTCCACAATAATTTTTATCAAATCACACAAATTGCAAGTCAGAAAATATTTACAGCTTTTTGGAAACTTTAGAGAAGATATTTCTTCTTCATGTTTTTAGAAGAGTATTCCATAGATCTTTGGGGTCTTTTGTGTGGTATTTCGTCAGACATTGTTGAACTTCTAGGATGTTAAAAAAGTTTGGGGTTTTCCCTTGGAATGTCACAGTGTAAAATAATGCTGCTTGATGCGAGTCCTGTGCAAGCATGAATAATAATGCACATCTTGAGACATTTGGACAAGACACCACAAAGGGGCTGGAGTATAGGCTTAAAAGAACATTTTAAAGCTGTTTTGATAAATTCATGAATGTATTTCTTTGATCTGAATACTGCAGCTGCAAAATGTTTGCCACACAAAAAAATATGATCATGTAAAGGATGCTACAAAAATGCCAAAAGGAAATGACACTCTCTCAATTCTACCATAATGAAATGTGATTTTACAACAAACAAATCAATTAAAACCTTAAACAAAGAAAAGCCTCTAACAAAAAAGAAACATGACACTTTTAATCAATGCAGCTTGCATACACTTTCTACTTAGGCACAAAAACAGATACAAATATATCTAAAACTGAAGGCTGAAAACCTCTACCTAAGTCAAATGAAAATCATAGCATGAACATGTTTTTACTGTATTCATTGCTGTGAAATATGAGATATTTGGCTTTCCTCTTATACAAGATTAGAATATAACACACACACACACACACACACACACACACACCACACACACACACACCACACATCTAATTTAATAAGAAAGCTACTGTATTGACTGGCATACAAACTATATACCATTTAAGTTTTTTTCACCCCTCTAAGTTTAATTTTCACCAGCTTATTTATCTGTGAGCACTTTTTTTTTTATCGTCTGTTAAGAGTTGAAAATACATTCTCACACATTTCCTCTAAATTAATTTTGATTCATGATGATAGTTTGATGCAGTGCTCATTATGGTAGTGTGTTTAAGGGGACCAGTTGTAGATTTTTTATCACAAATACAAGCCTTGAAACCTTGGCAACGAAGAGCAGTCTGAACAGTTTGCAGAGTGGTTTTGGCTTAATGGCTCTTAACTCTGCTTTCATGCCAGAAACCAAAGTCTTAAATGGACATGACAGAACTAGCACCCAAACAAACTTGTTCTTTGCACAATTCACTGGCTTTACTCAAAATAGCATATGCTGCATATCTTATGAAGAAAAGTAACTCAGATCGCCCTTCACATTTACTTGTTATTTGTAGTTTTCACAGTGTGGAAAATCTCATTGGTATTCTTATTTTCAATTCAGTTTTTTCCTTAAAGTTGTTTTCTTCTTTTTTTTGTATTGTTTATTCAGTATTATATAAAGTCAGACTCAACTAATTTTTAAACAACTCTAATCTGCAAACCACATACTACCTCTTGTCAATCAGAACAAGTTTTTGAAATTATACAATACTGACTTGTGGTACCTGTCAAATCTACATTAAAAAAAAAATGTAATGACTCGAAATCATTATCACTCAAAAGTAATTTGAATCCACTTAAAAAAAAAAAAAAAAAAAATATATAATAAACCTCTTTATGTCACAGCAGATTTCTCTGGTGAAATTCAGGCTGCTCTCCCCAGGGAGAGTGTAGTGCAACAAGTGCAGTGCCACTCATTATTTTATTTTTTTCTTGTTTGGAACCGTATTTGTTTCCCTATCAGAGTGGCTTTTTTCTACAGAATTTTGCCAGGGGCAACCCTCTTGTTGCCGTGGGTTCTTTAACATGCGCTAAATAATGATGATGTGTAACACACAAAGACTAGCACCCAGATCACCACTCATTAGGATGGGGGAAAAGTTTTTGGCCCAAATGGGATTCAAACCATCGCATACTCTGACCTGGACTTTTCGGTTTCTAGGCAGGCATGTTACCTCTAGACCACCGACATACCTTGTTGATCAATGAGATATAGAATGGCAAAGATGTCAAGCACATACCTTGTTGATCAATGAGATATAGAATGGCAAAGATGTCAAGCACTACCATCATGCAATATTGGAAACTGATTTTGAAATAAATGCCATCTATATCATTTTCTTAGCGTCCTAACAATATTGTGTGTTAAATTTAAATGTAAATGTGTAAGGGGCGGGATAGCTCAGTGGTCAGAGCGCTCGCTTTCCCCCAGTCAAGTTAAGTAGCATCGAGCGTGGTTACCAGTTGAATGGGTGACCGTTTGCATGCCTTGCTCAGTACAGTTCCCCCAGTTCACCCAGCTGTCAATGGGTACCTGCCCTCTTTAGGGTCAGGGAAGGTAAAGCAGCGAGGGAGAGGAGATGGGCGCCACCCTCAACATGCTGACCCCTAGAGAAGCTGAGGTCTCTGACGCCTTGCTCCCCTAGGACCACCTAGGTTATGGGACACCTTTACCTTTTACCTTCAAATGTGTAAATCAGGAATGCCTCATAGGTCTGGATGCATTAAAAAAAAAAAACATTCATAAAAATCAAACATCTGCAGATAAGCAAGATATGGCAATACAAAATGTCATCAGCTTCTGGTTCTAAAGAGATCAGTTAATTTCTCTGCACTGTGAGTGAGTGTGCAAGGATTATCCTGCTAGTTATCTGCTCTACTCAGGTATAGTATTTTTTTTAATATAGCATATACATGATGATAATGAATAAGCAGAATGATCACACCTTTTTTTCAACACTCTGCAGCTTGTAAGTGATTTACAAATATTTCCAGAATCATGATTCTGACTAATTTGGTACATTGCAGCAGGGCCTGTGAAGACCAGAGCAAATGGAGAAAGAGGATCATATCAATATCATCAGGTGCCATGGCTAGCACTGAACTTGATGATGCTGATAGGTGAGACAGGTGAGACATTGCAGGTGAGAGACCCAGTATCTTCTGAATGCACCCCCCACCCCGAAAAAAAAGGCACAGTGGAAGAGGGGGCTAGATTTGTGTGATTTGTTGTTTTTTTTCTCCAATTCTTTTAACAGACATAATAACCAACTGTAATTTTATCTTTAGCTTTTTAAAAAGTTTTATCTTCACAGAGGTGTATATATATATATATATATATATATATATATATATATATATATAATATATATATATATATATATATATATATATATATATATGTAGGCACAAAATATTCCACTATTATATATCATGAAGCCTGAGGAAAAGCAGCAGTCATCCACATCATAATAGCCATGGTAAGAAGTTCATATTTACCTCATTACATGTAAGAGTTATGAATCATGTTTGTATTTCAAGGTACATTGTAGCAGCTCAATTATTACATGATTTCAATTATGTATTTCAAAAACCATATGCAAAACTTAAAACAATTCAGAATGATGTGATGCATATTCACACTTTGCACTGCTCTGTGACAGACAAGCAATCTAGAGCAAAATTAAAGTTAAAGTCTGTCCCGAGCCTAAGGCTCATCAGGCCGGTGCTTATCCCGGTTTCTGTGGCCTTAAGCGACTGAGAGTCATAGACTCCCCCCCTGGATAGGACGCCAGTCTATCGCAGGGTTAACCCCCAACACAAGGTTGGTACCCCTTTTACACCTGGGTGGGGTGAGAAAATAGCCGTAAAGTGCCTTTTCCAAGGGCACAACGCCATAGCCGAAAGCTGGGATCGAACCCGCAACCTTTAGATTACGAGTCCAACTACTGCGGCGGCTAATCTAGAGCAAAAGGATAATCATTTGCTTTCTTTTCTCTGATGACAAAAAAATGTAAGATGAAAAATGCTGGTGAAATACTTTTTTCTGATTTCATTCAAAGGGATAATAACTTAGCATGTTTGCAGCAAAAGAAATCTAGTTTGTCGCCTAAAAAGTATACTAACTATATTATGCGTAGCATGTATCAACATCACAAAAAACAACTGGACAGCAAAAATATACACAATCCTGTTTCAAACAGAACAACTTTTTAACTATATCACTATATGCATGTACAAACAAATGATAGATCAACATTTCCTACGCACAAAAATTAACAAAGCAACAGAAATTTATATAAATGTACATACAAACAACTTAGACAGAAACTTTACATTATTACAGGAATCAAAGGATATTTATGGTACATAAAATCACCATATGTAACATTATGCTTTTCAAAATGTAATATCTAATAAATCTACATAATTACTGAGATGCTGCTTGGTATGATACAATGAAAAAAATCTTTTATGATGAACTTCCATTATCATTACCATCTTTTTTCTTTTATTTAAGTACAGATGCAAGAATAAAATACGTATTTCAAAAGATTTCCATATACTTCAAGCTGTATAATTGATATCACAAGAATTGTTTGCTTAGATAGTATGCCAAATTTTAACTGACACCAACATCCCACTCTCCCAAAGTCAAACAACTGAAAATTTGTAGACTCATTTCAAAGCCTGATCTAAAAAAATCATGTGTGTGTGTGTGTGTGTGTGTGTGTGTGTGTGTGTGTGTGTGTGTGTGTGTGTGTGTGTGTGTGTGTGTGTGTGTGTGTGTATGTGTTGGTGTGTATGTGTGTGTGTGTGTGTGTGTTTACTATATTCTTTTATATTGAGGATAACAGATAATGTGTGTGTGTGTGTGTGTGTGTGTGTGTGTGTGTGTGTGTGTGTGTGTGTGTGTGTGGTGTGTGTGTGTGTGTATGTGTGTGTGTGTGTGTTTATTATATTCTTTTATATTGAGGATAACAGATAATGTGTGTGTGTGTGTGTGTGTGTGTGTGTGTGTGTGTGTGTGTGTGTGTGTGTGTGTGTGTGTGTGTGTTCATCTAGAATTTTAAAAGAAATACTTCATAATTTGAAACTCTTCAAACAATCCATAAACTTGTATTTGTTGTTAAAAATTGTTGAATATATAATTCAATTTGTATCACACTTGCAAACACACAACTGATGCAAGAGATGCATACTGAAAAGTCTAAGCAATTAGACATTGATAAAAGACAAAACAACAACTGATTTATGCACACAATGTTTTCAAACTTTATGATAAATTGGAACAGTACAAAACATCAAGGAAAATAAATGAGATCACAGCAAGTGTCAAATAAAAACATTGACATTGAATGCATCAGCATAAAATTGAAGATCAAAATTGGTAAAACAAATTACTGCAAATATGCTTTCTTTCTCACTTCCACACTCCCACACTTTACATGAAGATAGAAAAAAAATACACAGTGGAAGGAGGAACAGGTGTGATTATTATTATCTGGTAAAGAATGTTTTGGTACATATCAAAATCAAAGCCTAAGAACATTAAGACACAACAGCAAAACTCACATTTTCTCTATCATTTGGGTGGCTTCCAATATGTTAACCATGACATCAGCTACAAAGCTGAAAACTTAATCTAAAAGGTATTCAACTAGTAGTCCTGTGAATAATTTTCATCTTTGAGCTTATTATCAAGCAAAATGATGCCCCTACTTCTTTCTACCTTAAATTAAAGCTGAGAAAATGCCATTTATACGATCCTGTTACAGGATTCAACACTCAGACTTTAAAAATCTGAAACAAATTCGTGATTGAAATGAAAAGTAGGGAAAGTAGGAGTGGAATGCCACTTACACAATACTGTTAACAGGATTCAACACACAAACTTGAAAAGCTTAAACAAATTGAGAATTCTTAAATGAAATAAATACTAGGGCATGTGGGAGTGGCACTATGAAGAATGGATGAATATTTGCTTCCAAAGTGATTACCACTATGTCCTTCCAACCTCACATTTTTTCAAGCGTACTATGACCTCTCTCTCTCTCTCTGTCTCTCTCTTTCTGCAGTCTGCAGCCTTTGAGCTATTTTCATCTTGCAAAAATGTGTGATATTGTCAGCAACAGGTCAGGGTCTTGGTTCTTGATGTGAAGTGTCTCATTTGATCATTTTCGATGAATTAAGTATAACAGCCATTCTCATCATATCTTGGCACAGCTCCATCATAAGTTTTTCTTCCCCAGATATGGCCAGTTCTACATTTCGCCTTTCATGTGGTTGGTATAAGTCTGACATGGCAGATTACTAAATTTAAAAGATAGAATGCAGTGACAGTTCACATGGCCTAAATGGTTAGCTGATCTATAAGCAATATCATCACAAACATGAAATCAGAGACAATTTTAGTTGCTACTGAGAAAAAGGAATGATAGAATTTGCAATTACTTTCTGTAAGTCTAAACGGCAGCTTTAAAAAAAGAAACACAAACAGAAATTCATCCTTCATTGGTTTTTTCCACACATTTCAAAATCACAGGATGTATGTATAACTGAAACAGCCTTTGTAGCATAAAAAGATAATACACATTAAGTAAAAAAACAAAATAACAGTTCAAGAATAATTGTGATCATATGCAACTAGGTCCTTTCCAGGTTTTCTGCTGCTCATCTAGTCTGATCTTGTCTGAAGTTTTCTTCAACATTCTTTTGTTTCAGGTGACTTTGACAAGCCATTAGTCATTTCTGGTGACTTTTTTTTTTATCTATCATTTGTCATTTCCATTGGCCTTTTTGGTTTGTCATTTGTCACGGTTCCCTTGACCTTGGTCAGCCAGGCTTTCCTCTGCTTTTTCTCCAGCTTCTCCTCCTGGCGTTTGCGCTGCTTTTGATGGATGTGCTCAATGTGGTTCAGATGCTCTCGCTCTTGCTCATGGGTTTTCAGTTCAAACTTAATGTGGGTACGCATTGGCGGGTTGTGAGGGCTGACTTTCCCCAGAGGGCGATCACCAGGGCCCATAACCAAGGGTTCTTGTCTTGCTTTGCGCTGCTCTTTCAATTTGTCGATCTTCTCTTTCATATCCTTGGGGTACATCAGCATCGGGACTGTGTTGGCCTCAAAAGCAGCAGAGGTCAGTTGTTGATGATGAGGTCGAGGTCTTGGATTCGGTGTGCCGGGAAGGGCTGCATGAATGGGTGCTGAAGCTCCTGCTCGACTGTTGATGAGGTGACTTTTGGGAACAGGAGCAGTTCCGGGACGTGCAGCTTTGTTGCCAGAAGCCACTGAGATGAACTCCACATCGGGCGGCTGCTCCTGCATGATGCCTGCGGAGATTGGCCGGATGACTCTGGCTCTGGGGATGGTGGTTTTGACCCGCGCTGGGTGCAGGCTGACGTAGGGGGCGTTCTTCACTGAGGCAGGGGCACAGAGCGTGGAGAACAGTTCTTTGCTGGGGATGGGAGGGGGCTTGGGAGGCTCTTTCACCTTCATAGACCTAATGGATTTCAAGTCTGAAATTTCAGAAATGGTTCCATCATCATCCAGAAACACTTCCAGCCCCAGTTCCTCAACCGGCACTTTGGTGCGGGGGTCAATGCGACTCGGTGATGATGAGGGCCTGGCTTGCTCGGTGTAGGGAGGGATCTTCTCATCTCTGAGGTTGAAATGTGTGTTGCGGTTTGTCTCTGACTGCACCATGGCAGCCTGGATAGTGCTCACAGTCAGGTAGATAAAGTCTGGGGGTACGACGCTTTCTGACCTCATTCGGATCTGAGACCTCAGCAAGGACTTCATCTCGGACAGGCTGATTGTCCTGTCTTTGGGCTCCAAGGGTTTGTCAAAGGCCCAGGATACCCTCCTCTTCACCACGGGCGGTTCTTTGGTCAGAATATCACTGTCGTCCTCTTCCTTCTTCTCAACTATGGTCACAGTGGGAGCGGACTTTGAGGTGGAGGGTCTGAACTTGGCAGCAAGTTGAGATGAGGAGGGTGCAGGAGGAGGCTTTCTGGCCAAGCTGGCAGATGGGGACACGTCCCTGGAAGACTCCCTGGTGAAACTCCTGCTGGAGTACACCCCCTCCCTGGACTGGAGTCGCCCTTCAGAGAGGACGGAGCTCTGCACTCGTCTGGCGCTGTGGAGACTTCTCTCGCTGAGACTCTTGGCGCTGTGAGGCAGCTGTGGGGCATGGTAGCCATGCTGGAGCTTGATTTCTTCCCCTGGCAGGAACTGGGGAGACACTGATCGGTGCATCAGCTTTGCATTGCTGGCCCCTGCCTTCCTCATGCGCTGAGCACGCACGTATGAGTAAGGTTGTGAGCGCACCGGAGCATCAGAGTAAGAGCCATACTGTACAAGAGGAGGCACAGAGTCTGTCTCTAAGGTGTAGTCCCAATCCACATGTTCAAAGTTGAGCACCAGCAAGTTGTTGTGAGTGTTGAGGGTGATTCTGAAAAGTAAAATGATTAACTTTATTTTATATATGTTTACTTTTGACACTTGATAGAATGCACACATTCAATCTTGACATAAAATTATACATGCTAAGGACGTGTCTTTGTATGAACTTGAAAAATCTTCAGCACACACTCAAGTCTTATGTGTACATACGCTCCAAACTTTGCTAAAAACATCTTTTACCTGGAAAGGAACACATCCAGTTATTCTCAATAGCCTGTAAGACCTGTTAAAGTTAAAGTATGTCCCGAGCCTAAGGCTCATCAGGCCGGTGCTTATCCCGGTTTCTGTGGCGCTAAGCGACTGAGAGTCATAGACTCCCCCCTGGATAGGACGCCAGTCTATCGCAGGGTTAACCCCCCAACACAAGGTTGGTACCCCTTTTACACCTGGGTGGGGTGAGAAAATAGCCGTAAAGTGCCTTTTCCAAGGGCACAACGCCATAGCCGACAGCTGGGATCGAACCCGCAACCTTTAGATTATGAGTCCAACGCCCTAACCACTCGACTACCGCGGCGGCTATAAGACCTGTACATTTCAGAATTAATATAAAATAAATGGAACAGCAAAAGCAAAAAAATTCTCTCACTATACCTTCATCTTGATTTGCTTATCTCCAAGTCATTAGATAAAAATGGGGAAAATATAACAAAACTTTCGCCTAATCAGAAATATCTCCTCCCCTCTTCCCTTGCAATGACAACATACACACCTGTCTCCGATGGCCAGGATGTCCAGGATGGGATCGCTGCGGCTGTTGCCCCGCATGATGCGACAGCACTGGCCTGTGATCATGTTCCAGATTCTCAGTCTGCCGTCCCCTGACCCCGTGATGACACGCAGGTACATGAACTCCAGACACAGCACTTCCCTGCAACAGATCCACGCACAGGTAGGTAGGTATGTAAATTTTGTGCTCTTTTGTGGCCAAGATAATCACACATGAAAACACACTTTTCTCTGGAGTATTTTTCTTCTTCCTCAACTCTCTAAGGATTTTTGAAGGTGTGGCACTGAGTTTTGCAGGCCGTGTCTCCTGGGCAAGTTGACCCTGCCTCAGCCCATCCCTCTCCAAGGACCGGATGCATGCTGGGTATGTTCCTGCTTCTGTAGCCAGGTAATTGCTGACATGACTAACAGGATCTTTAAAATGCAAATTTGATCCAATCCAATCATGTTGCTTATAGCCCTGCCAACCACACAGGCAATGCATATTTGATCTTTAGTATGCACATAAACATGAAGATAATTAAGGCACTTGCAGATCTGTATTTTAAGTTGACTCCAGAGACTTTAAAAATCCTCATTGATGCTTAATTCACCATATGCCACTGCTAAGATTTGAACCCACAACTTTGTGGAGCCACAGGACTGAAATTAATGCAATTAACCCCTCAGCTACAGCCATCAAACACACTGAATACAGAGCACTGAACGAGTAACAGACTCTTTTTTGTTTTTTGTTCTTAAGTTAGACCTCCCAAGTTCACCAAAAGTGAGATTTTTATGTGCGTCATCATTTTTTCCCCTACCAATATGGATGCTGCACTCCCGACCTTGGGGATATCAGTTGGGAATTCAACCTATAATTTTTTTTCCAGGACAGTTGAGAGGTTCCTCCCTGTTCTATCTGATTTTCATGTGTGGTGAGTTGTTTTTTTTTGATGTGCACAATTCATGGAGGACATATATGTAGCAGAATTTGTTTCTAGACCTGTACATGTAAAAGTTCTTATTTACACCCATCACTGTGGAAGAAGTCATTGTACAGATACGTGTATGTAAGTGTAGAACAATCTTTTGCTCTAAACCTGTACATCTAAAAATCATCACTATCACTCATCATTATGAAAAGAAAGCAATATATACACACCAACAATAATACATACATTATTGTGACTATTAGATTGTGGACAATTTACTCAGAAACCCTAATTTAGTGAAAGGACAGTGACCCCCCCCCCTCCCCCAAACAAAATGAATCCACATTCACATCATGCAAATGTACACATTAATTTGAAGTGAAAAGCAGAAAAAACGCCCTGTAAAAACCTACTTTTGATAGAATAGGGGGAGTAGTGAGCATTGCAAACAGCGTCTGTCTTGTGATTTTGGAAAAAAAAATCTTGATCTGACAAAAGGCAACAGAAGAAGGGTGAGCATGCTTGCAGTGATTACTTTGGATGTCTAAGTGCAGTGAGGCATCGGTTGTGACGACCCAGTGCACTCCATGCAAGTGCATAGCCATCACGGCTGCCAGTGACGATGTGCCAACGATCAAATTAATGGCCGTGACAGGACCATGGTGACCACTCAGATTCTGCACACACACAATGCAAAATTAAGATTCTGTCTGCCCACAAACAATACACTCTGTTTATTTTCTTCTCTGGTTGGTAACAGTGATTGGCACACACAATGTAAAATTAAGATACTGTCTGCCCACAAACAATACACTTTGTTTATTTTCTTCTCTGGGTTGATAGCAGTGATTGGTGAACTATAGTATGTCCCTCCTTTTTCATCATTTTCTTAACCCTCTTGCATTCGGTGTCTCTGAACATAAACTGCCCCCAGATTTTACATACCATCACGAAATCAGGTCAGGCACACATGCTCCATCGCCTTTTCTTCCTTCTAAGTTCATAACAGCAGCTATAATTACTTCCAGACTTGCAGCAAGGTTCCTACCTCTAGCCTGATACAGCTTTAGCATGTGGTAGCAATTAGTGATAGTCACAGCGTGATCGAAATCTACTGTGTGTAAATCCCGGCAAATTCCGGGTCGGGACTAAAGGGGGGCAATTATTCAATCCCAGCATATCCTGGTATGGGACTAAGAGGGTTCAATCCAGATCATGAAAACAGCATAAGCTATTAACACAGAAAAGGGAAAATGTTCAGATACTGCCATATGTACACACAACCAATAATATGCACACACATGTAGGTCTACATGCACCCAACAGTTTTTTCTTTTCTTTGGGTTTGGTCTACCTGATTCCTGCCTCAAAACAGATATTATGTCAGCTTCCACATCTCTAATGCACAAACACAGCTAGAATACAAATGATGCATTCAGGAAAGCTATCATACATTTTCTCACTCTAGATTTGTACATAGGTGATTCATTTGAAGTGAATTTGTAAATTATTATCCACCATATTTCAATGTAAGTTTTCACATATAAAATAATTTGTAATATAGGCAGTAATATACGCTAACCACAGGAGACTTCTTTCTAAAATAGATTTTTGTCTGTGCAAAGACATGCACAAAAATAATTTCTCAGATGGATTCTCTTGAAGCAAATATGTAAATGAGAAGAAAAGTTTTTATGATGAATTCATTCCCTTGACCATCCTTTCCCAAAAACAAAATCCGAATCTGACCACAATTCACACTGAGGTCCATATTTAATTTTAACAACAAAGTAATGCAAAAACTTGGTTCAGATTTGAACAGAACTGATGAAAACATCTGAGTTCTCTCTCTCTTTGGTTTAAGCTTTCACACAACCAAATTACTGTTAGCCATATCATGATCTAAATCATTGCCACATGATACATCAACCATCACACCAACTACTATAACAAGAGAATAAAACACTTACTGAAGAATCATTACCCCATGATACACAAACAATCACACCAACTGCTATGGCAAAATAATACAGCAATAATTGAAGAATCTTTACCACATGATATATCAACCATCACAACAACTACAATCACAAAAGAATACAATAACAACTGAAGTGCCATTACAACACATGATATGTCAACCAGCACACCAACTATTCTGACAAAAGAATACAGCAATAACTGAAGAAAAGAACAGCTGTGGTCAGTGTGATTCAGCCATACCTTGATGAGCTGGCCAGAGGAGAGCTCCCACACCTTGACGCGGCCTCCTTCACAGCCAGTGATGCACACCTCTGAGGACAGCGCCACTGCTGACACCGGGTGGCGATGACGAAACGTCCGCTTGCACTTACCTGTCTCTATGTCCCACACTGTGTAAAACAGAATTAAGGACATACTGTATATCACTTTTAGTCACAGCAGATTTCTCTGTGTGAAATTTGAGCTGCTCTCCATGAGGAGAGCTCACTGCCATATGAGCAGCATTACCATTTTTTTCTCCCCTGTCTGCATGTGTATTTGTTTCTCTATCAAAGTGTTTTTTTCTAAAGAATTTTGCAAAAGATAACTCTCCTGTTGCCACTGGTTCTTTTACATGTGCTAGGCATGAATTGCACAATGGTTTCTCATCTCATCTGAAAGACAAGCACCAAGATCACCACTGAAGGTCTGATAAATGAGGAAAAGGTTTGGGTTCAAATGGAAATCAAACCCACAACTCCTCATTTTCTAGGCAGACACATTACCTCTAGACCACTGATAGCATCAATACCACTCATACACAGCAGACATATGCATGCATACACAATTACACACACACATGCACACAAAATCTTACATAACAAACTACGCATCAAGTAAGAATGCATTATCATGTAAATTTACAATTATTTGCAACGTTACGACATTTATGCACACTGACATTTCTACACGCACACACACACTAGGGCACATGAAGAATAAAAAAAACAAAAGCACACACACAATTTGCCATCCATTTTGGCTTAGGGTTAGAGCAGTGGCTTGTCACCTGGTAAAAGACATTCTCTCTTCTATTGTGCATAGCCTTACTGGGAGGGATGTGTAGTGCCTGATCTTCTCCTTGCCTGGGCTCTGCAAGAGGTATGCTCCCCAGCCTCAGCTGACTCCTTCCCACTTCAGAGCCGCAATTTGCTGCTGTTGTGGCTATAGCCTTATCCTAACACACAGCTATAACCCAGAGGTTGTATAGAATGCATACTGGGTATGTTTAAGCTTCTGAAATCCACTCAACACTGACATGAATTAAGGGATCTTTAACATGCATCTTTGATCTTCTGCACAGAAGGAATTAAAGCACGGGCAGGTGTGCACTTTAAAGTTGACCTGGGAGATCATAAAAATGCCCACCCTTGATGACCAGACAATGCTGTTAAGATTTTAACCCACGACTTAATGGACAAATGGGACTGAAGTCAAAGGGTCTTAACTACTTGGCCATGGTGTTGACAGTAAAAGACATGTCTTCAACCTCTTTTGGAAACTTTTCATACTTGTGCAAAGTTAAAATGGGGCAACCTAAATGGTGGGGAAAAAAAATGGTTACATACACAAAAATCTCACCATTAGTGAACCTTGGAGCACTAGCTGAGGAATGAAGTACGCACGCACGCACCACACCGCACCACCACGCACGCACGCACGCACCACGCACCGACGCACGCACGCAGCACGCACGCACCACGCACGCACGCACGCACGCACGCACACACACACACACACACACACACACACACACACACACACACACAATGCACAGAAAATCAGCTAGGAACATGATACAGACCTTTACAAGACTTGTCCTTTGCCCCTGAAGCGAGCACGTTGTCCAGCACCAGCACTGTCAACACGGTGTCTGTGTGACCTCGGAAAATCTTCAGACACTGGCCTGTCTCGATGGACCAGCACCTGAAGTAGACACAGAATAAACAGCATACAGTATACACAGAATAAACAGTATACAGTATACACAGAATAAACAGTATACAGTATACACAGAATAAACAGTATACAGTATACACAGAATAAACAGTATACAGTATACACAGAATAAACATGTATACAGTATACACAGAATAAACAGTATACAGATACACAGAATAATCAGTATACAGTATACACAGAATAATCATATACAGTATACACAGAATAATCAGTAACAGTATACACAGAATAAAACAGCATACAGTAACACAAATACAACAGCATACAGTATACACAGAATAAACATATACAGTAACACAGAATACAACAGTAAACACAGAATAAACAGCATACATATACACAGAATAAACAGCATACAGTATACACAAATAAAACACATACAGTATACACAGAATAAACAGCATACATATACACAGAATAAACAGCATACAGTAAACACAGAATAAACAGCATACAGTATACACAGAATAAACAGCATACAGTAAACACAGAATAAACAGCATACAGTATACACAGAATAAACAGCATACAGTAAACACAGAATAAACAGCATACAGTATACACAGAATAAACAGCATACAGTATACACAGAATAAACAGTATACAGTATACACAGAATAAACAGTATACAGTATACACAGAATAAACAGTATACAGTATACACAGAATAAACAGCATACAGTATACACAGAATAAACAGTATACAGTATACACAGAATAAACAGTATACAGTATACACAGAATAAACAGTATACAGTATACACAGAATAAACAGTATACAGTATACACAGAATAAACAGCAAACATCCCTGAAGTCAGAGTGCGGCTACCTTGAAGGTGGGCAAAAATGGTCATGTACACAAAAATCTTACCGTTGGTGAACCTTGGAACTATAGCCAAAGAACAACACACACACACACAAACACAAGCAACAACAACAACAAAAACAACCTCAACATCTGCACCCCCCCCCCCCCCCCTTCCGCAGTAAACAAAAACTCAACATTTACTCTATGAGCCACTTGGAAACAATAAAAAAAAAAACCATGGCAGCTTGGACTGTTATTTTCAATGCATGTTAAAATTCCAGATATGAGGGACAGACTGGTCCTCATAACTAGACTGGTTTAAAACATATCCCCAGATGAACTTTTCCTTTTTGGTGGTTGGTTCTTTGGCTAGAGCTCTGAAGTTCAGCAAGTGACATTTTTGCATATGCGACCATTTTCCCCACCATTAAGGTAGCCCCATTCCAACTAAATGGATAATGTATATGGTCCACCACAGACATATAGATTGAAGCTAACATGTATAAAACAACATTAAAAAGACATGGTAATTCCCAAAAGAGAGAGAGAGAGAGCGAAGAGAGAGAGAGAGAGAGAGAGAGAGAGAGAGAGAGAGAGAGAGAGAGAGTGTGTGTGTGTGTGTGTGTGTGTGTGTGTGTGTGTGTGTGTGTGTGTGTGTGTGTGTGTGGTGTGTGTGTATGTGTGTGTGTGTGTGTGTGTGTGTGTGTGTGTGTGTGCGCGCGTGCGTGCGTACATGTGTGGTGTGTGTACATGTATGCAAATGTGATGTCTATATATAGACACCATTCTTTTGGAGCTAAATTGATTTTTATTTTTCAAAGATTGTACATATATCCATGCATGCACATGGCCACATATGTGTTTAGGTTCAAACATGTATGTATGCTCCCATCAGTTGATTTCTTTCATTCACATTCTTTCAAACAAGTTTTTACATACAACACTCTTCAATACACAGATTCTAGGCAAGCTCCGCTCTGCCTGTGAGCCATACCTGATGCTGGTGTCATAACTGCCACTGAAGACCATGCCTCTCTTCTCACAGAGATGGACACAGCGCACTGATCCTGCATGCCCTGTGATCAGCGGACCGTGGTCTTTGCCTGATTCACAGTCGATGAAGCGAACTTTGCGGTCTCTTGATCCCAGAGAGATAAGACCCCCACCGTCTGTATGGATAACTCTGTGACCATCCTCTCTGCAAAGGAGCATGTGTGGTGAAGGTTCTGATCACACCACAGGGTACTTTTTCGTTTTATTTTATGAATGAAGCTAGAGAAGTGACCATGAATTCAGAGTAAGTCAAACAGCCTGGAAAATCAAGTACATATACTTCAAAAAAGTCAGTCACTTACATCAAAATCATCATCATGATCATCATAATCACCACTCCCACAGAAATTGTAAATAACAAAGTAACAGCATTTTGTAGAGTATGCAATGGATATTCTCAAGAAAACCTCAATTTCACATGAAGTGAAAGATGGTTTCAAATAATAAAAGACTGTGCAATCAATGAAAGATTTGCTATCAAACACATTTTTCTTACAGATGCAGCTCCATAATCATGAACTGGTGTCATAGTCTAGTCATTTGAAACTGTCATAATACATTGTTTTGCAAAATGAACAAGGCACTCTTGTTTTCATCTTTGTTTTTATTTTCAATAACCATACTCCATCTTTCCCAGTTTTATTTCTGTTCTCAAACTATATTGCACTATGTTAAAAATGTGCAGATCAAGAAAACCTGCATCCACAAGAACTTTCTTCAAAACATCAACAAACAACTCACGCATCGCAAAGCACCATGACGTTGTAAGCACCACAGTAGACATTCCTCTCCTCCATGATGACCTTGCGAGTGACCACCCCTGTGTAGGCAGTCTTAAAGCTGATCTCACTCTTGAAGGTGGTCTTTGATGACAGAGTCCTCCGTCTCCCGCACCTCATACGTGCCGGGGTGCAGTTCCGGCACCAGGACGTCCACATCATTGGCGTACAGGGGATTGGCGCCCTGAGCTGCTGCACCCTGTCACACACAATAGTGCAAGGTTTTTTATTTCAATAAAATAATGATAATAACAATAATAATACATAGATTTAATAAGCGCTATATAATTGTAAAAAACAAATCAAAGCGCTTCATTGACCTAATTCAAACAAAAATCGATCAATAACCATGTAATAGCTTTAGCAAATTCGAATGTACACACACACCACAGCATACACGATCACACACACACAGGACATACACACGCACACTGTACAACAACATAGACAACACCACACCAACAACACACAACACAAAACCTTTAACTACACAACAATACACACACACACACACACACACACAATTTTAAAAAGCTGTATCCCTGAAGTTGGAATATGGCTACTTTTAGGGGGAAAAACGGTAACATATGCAAGATATCAGAACTGGTGAATCTTGGAGCTTCTAGCCAAGGAATAAAAAAAAATCTTTAAAATGAATACGTAAAAAACACCTTGCATACAGTAAATTTGAAGGCAACAGTGTGTTGAATCAACAAATTTTGAATTGCCAAAGGGTTTAAGTCCTGGCAAAGTCTCAGCAATGTGTTAAGCATTAGTTAAACTTCTGTTGCTCTCTGGGTCAGGCTGGATAGGCTGAAAAGCAAGCCCTGAACTGCGTGAGTCTGTAAAACTTTGAACCTGAGAAATATCTGTCATCATTAAGAAGTAAGTATGTGAAATATATAACATACACCCTTGTCTTAGGCCACCTGGAAAAACATGCAGCCTCAAGGTTTTTTGTTCATCTTGTTGAAGTCAGGGGCTTGCATGCTTTAGTGATTCCCAGAGAGTCACGTCGGTAAGAGTTAAAATGTCCAGTTAAAAGTCACCCATGCTAGACAGGTCAACAGGTGGAAGCCCGACACAGCATGACTCCTCCACGAATGGGGCCAGCACAAAGGGCTAACAGCCCAGCTTCACAGAAGAAACCTCATTATAAAAATACCACAAAAAGGGAGGTAGGGAGCTGTAGTACTTGGGGTTGGATCTGCAGGTCTTGGATGGTACTTCATTGAATAAAGACCTAAGAGCACCTTGCTTTGAGAGGGTCAAGACCCCAAAAGCACACCGGAAACATAAGAGGCCAGCTAAAAGTGTGGGTAGTTATTCTCCAGTCGTTGCTGTCCCCACATACTAAAAAGCACAACTGACAGAAAGTTGGCTAGCTTCATCAAACATGAAAAACAAAAACAACAGCAAAATGTGTGATGATGGTTTTGTGTTGGTGAAATGATTTTATAACCTGCTGATTTCTGCATTTCTGTTAATATTAAGTATGAAAGAAATGTTGGCTCTCTAGAATTGTGTGAATAAAATACAAAAATTGAACAAAAGTGTTTCAAAGAAAAAGTTTCATCCTTGGCACTACATTAAAATCACCCTGCAGCTGTATCAGAAAAGGTTGTTTGTAAACACAGGCTCGATATACCTACAGTGGATTTGAGAAATTTTCCTCCATTTCTCTTTTCAAAGGATGATGGAAAACACACAAAAATAGTAAAACAGCTTTTTTTCTATCCATCTTGTGCTTTTGAATTAATGATAAAATAAAAATGACTACTTCTCATTCTGTCATGAACATTAGAATTGTGTTCTATGGTTCAGGTAACATTTAAAATATATGTCAGTACATGAGCATGTCACAGTGAAGGTAATATGTATGAATAGGTTATAGATATTTATTCACACACACACACACACACACACACACACACACACACACACACACACACACACACACACACCAGAGCGGCACATATTAAAACCTATTCTGCCTTTCGGAAGAGTAAGCCTTTTGTGCTGGAGGGAACAGAAAACAAATTTTACATAACTGCAAGCACATGGGGACTGGAGGTAAAAATCACACAAGTGCTTATTCCCTTATCCTCATAATCCCCCCCTCCCCCCTCCATGGCCCCAACCCCCCTACCTGGATCAGTAAAAAAAGCAAACAGGGGAAATTCAGGGGGAGAGGAGAGTGCGTGGGTGGGCGAATAAAGAGATAATAGTTATGTATATTGTTTAGGTACATACATGTGTGTGTGTGTGTGTGTGTGTGTGTGTGTGTGTGTGTGTGTGTGTGTGTGTGTGTGGTGTGTGTGTGTGTGTGTATGTGTGTCAAGTTAAGTCAAGTCAAGTCAAGTCAAGTCACAATGATCTGTATTGAGGGTAAAAGATTAAGTTTACACAACTTTTTTCATCCTGCCCTCACAAAAAATCATGAAAATTGACTTCTAAAACATTCAAAGACATAATTATATCAACCTTTGTGTGTGTGTGTGTGTGTGTGTGTGTGTGTGTGTGTTGTGTGTGTGTGTGTGTGTGTGTGTGTGTGTTTTGTTTGTTGTTTGTGTGTGTGTGTGTGTGTGTGTGTGTGTGTGTGTGTGTGTGTGTGTGTGTGTGTGTGTGTGTTTGTGTGTGTGTGTTGTGTGTGTGTGTGTGTGTTTATTCTTTGTTTTATTTATATTTTGAGGATAATAGAATAGGGGGGCGGGATAGTTAAGTGGTCAGAGCACTCGCTTTCCCCAAGTCAAGTTAAGCAGCGTCAAGCATGGTTACCAGTTGGATGGGTGACCATTAGGCCTAGCGCGCCTTGGCTTCAGTACAGTCCCCTCCCAGTTTCACCCAGCTGTAAATGGGTACCTGCCCTCTTTAGGGTAAAGGAAGGTAAAGCAGTGAGGGAGAGGAGATGGGCGCCACCCTCAATATGCTGGCCCCAAGAGAAGTTGAGGTCTCTGATGCCTCACTCCCCTACGACCGCCTAAGTTGTGGGACACCTTTACCTTTACCTTTATAATGGAATAAGTACTCGTGTGGTTTTCTACATCCAGTTCCAGTGTCAATGCAGTTTTGTAAATTTTGTCATCCGTTCCCACCAGCACACAATGGCGTGCGTGCGTGTGTGTGTGTGTGTGTGTGTGTGTGTGTGTGGTGTGTGTGTGTGTGTGTGTGTGTGTGTGTGTGTGTGTGTGAGTGTGTGTGTGTGTGTATGCATGCATGCACACATGTGCATGTGTGTGTCAAAATACTGAATAATCAAGCTATGATGACTAATATCACTCTTATCCCCCCCCCCCCCCCCCCCCCCCCCCCCGAAAAAAAGTTAAAAAAGAGTGGAGACAACCCAGGTGAGTATTCTCACCAAGAGTGGCTCATTCAAAACAAAAACAAAAAAAGCAGAAAAAAAGCTGCTATCCCACAAAACCTAAAACAAACAAGGGCGAATTCAGAAGCGATCACACACATGAACAAAGCGCAGGACAAACTCTCAGCAAAAACAACACTGAAAAGCCAAGATTTATTCTCCCCTAAGCAGCGGTGGACAAAACAAAACATTATAGTCCCAGCGTCAACAGTCTGGGCCTCACACAGCACACAAGTGGGGGGCTGAATCAATACAGTCACCGCACCTAACAATCTGGGGATATTATACGACAGACCATGGAGTGTGTGTACAGAGCTACAGTCAGTCAATTATCCCCAGCATGGCTACTGTTCTGCTGATCAGTATCTCTGGCTTGCCAGACCAGTTTCTAGTACAAGCCTTGATCTTTGGTCAGTCACTGTATTTTGACAAGCACCGTAACTACTGTCAAGCCCCTGGAAATAGACTTCAATAAATAGGCTAGTTGATAAGTCAGGTAACGGCCATAGATATACTGAGTGTTAAACATTTTGTACCTTGTTTACATGAGTAGGATACTTTTTGTGAATAAGTGTGGGCATGTACTGCAAAAAAAGGAACTGGATATGTATTGATTGATGGATTTTAACATGAAAAGAATTCAACTAAACCATTCCTAAACACTCTCAAACATCCACAAAAAACATCACACACACACACACACACACACACACTACAGAGGAAGTTGCGTTCTTTTCAACACACACACACACACACACACACACACACACACACACACACACACACACACACACACACACACACACACAGAGGAAGTTCTGTTCACACACACACACCATAACACACACAGGCACTACCCCCCTCCCCTAAACACACACATACACAGGCACTACCCACATCCTCCCCCCCCCCCCCAACACACACACACACAAAGCCAGGAACAAATCATGGAACACAAAAGCACAAAAGGCGATACGTCGAAATCCTAGCAGTTAGCTGTCTCAATGGCAGTTAAAGGGGACAAGAATAGCACACTGTTGCACTTCTAGTCCCTGATTTATGGCTTCTGTTAGCAGCCCCCTGTTCCCCCTGATCCATAACCTTGTCCACAGCACACAGCTCCCTTCACCCTGCAGTCAATGGAACCTCAGCTATGTACAGTCAGTCGTCTGGCAACCACAGAGGTTGCCTTTAGTCAATGATAAAAAATTTAAAAAGCAGTTAACGCAAGTCACTATGGGGATGTGTGGTTAAAAAAAAAGTTTTGAAAGATATAAAGTAGACCCAGTGGGGGTAGGGGCAGTACCTCAAAAAAGGGTAGGAGGGAGATAGAGAAAGAGATAGGGAGGGGGGAGAGAGAGAGAGAGAGAGAGAGAGAGAGAGAGAGAGAGAGAGAGAGAGAGAGAGAGAGAGAGAGAGAGAGAGAGAGAGAGAGTAAAATGATTGCAATAGTCTACATGATCATAGTGAAAGGCAACAGGAAAACAAGGATTACAATAAAGACAAAACAAGTTCAGTCTTTTTCGAGGAATATTAATAAGGAATATGCTGTTCTTTTTTCTCTCTCAAGGAGTTCCCAGCCTTTCTTTTCTGCGATAATTTACATACAATAGTACAAAGATAGCCTTTATACTGCAACTCATAACATTGTGCTATGATCCCAATACAATAGCATAACCCTTACCAAGCTTATTTCTACTTCAACAGGCTAGATATAAAATGCGAGATTTGAGAGAGAGAGAGAGAGAGAGAGAGAGAGAGAGAGAGAGAGAGAGAGAGAGAGAGAGAGAGAGAGAGAGAGACAGAGAGAGAGAGAGAGTAAAATGTTATTTTTGCAAATACTGTCTTTCCACTTGTATTCTTTTATTAGTGAAAGTTTTATTTCAACAGGAAAAACAAGAAATTTCACAATTAAAAAAGACATAAACACAGTTCAGTCCTCTGTCTCTGAAAGAAAAGATTATTCATGATTCATATGGAGATATACTGTCTCTTTCTCTCCTCTCTCAAAGAGGAACAAAGTTTCATGCAAGTTCATCTTATCCTTATTCCGACCACCTATTCAACTCTCCTACACTACTATATAAGTTACACTCTAAGAACCCTTAAAAGTTAAAGTCTGTCCCGAGCCATAAGGCTCATCAGGCCGGTGCTTATCCCGGTTTCTGTGGCGTTAAGCGACTGAGAGTCATAGACTCCCCCCTGGATAGGACGCCAGTCTATCGCAGGATTAACCCCCAACACAAGGTTGGTACCCCTTTTACACCTGGGTGGGGTGAGAAAATAGCCGTAAAGTGCCTTTTCCAAGGGCACAACGCCATAGCGGAATAGCTGGGATCGAACCCGCAACCTTTAGATTACGAGTACAACACCCTAACCACTAGGCCACAGCGGCGGCTTCTAAGAACCCTTAGCCTTTTGATATTCTTGCTCCTTTTCATACATTGTGTTGCCTATGTGCCCTTTCTTCTTCTCACGATCATGCATAAGCCTTTTGCTTTAGAACTCTATAGACATTAATTTTTTCTCTCTTTGTGATATTTTTTTTTTCGTACCTGCCTTTCCTTTCTTTCTTGATTATAAATGCGAGTCTTTTGTACTGATAACAAAAAAGAGTGGGAATGAGAAACCTCAGTAATGTAAGGAGATTAAGGCTGCAGTGAAAAACTTCATTCTTCTTTTCCTTCCTTCAGTTTCTGTGGGAATCCTTGCTCTGAACATAAAACTCACATTGGTTGGTGTGGCTGGCGGTGCTATGGATGAGTTAACTAGTGCAGAAAAATTGGAACCAGAATGAGGAATGATCAATACAAAAAGGATTGAAGAACAATGAGAAGACCAAGTGGTTATAACACTTGTTCCTCAGTCCAATGAATTGTTTCAGCAACAGTAACTGTCTCTGGTTAAGGCTGAACCCTGAGTAGCACAGTATCTGACATTAGCAGAGCTGCTTCAGAGTGATTGTGAGTCTGTAAATGGAGGATGGGGGTTAGGGGCCATGTGACAGAGTTGCTGCAGTAGGATGAGGAGACCCCGTTAATGAG
>CM060316.1:77565852-77568352 GCA_030674155.1 Stramonita haemastoma | reverse complement strand
GATACAAAAACTGGTTTCCAATATCCAAGCTCAACACAGCTGTTTTATCATTCAAAACATTTCTTTCAACTTTTCAACAATCTGAGCACAAAAGCAAACAGCGGAAAAGCAGACGCTAGGTGTCATGTTTCATACACACAGTGTTGAACACTAGTTCCCATTTCACACTTTTTTAAACTTTACAAACACAGTGTTTGGCAGAGTTTCTATCATAAACGACTGTCACAGACATGCTGAAAAAGTCAGCTAAAGCCGGTGAACCGTCACAGCGATTCATAGGCAGATCAGAAGCAATTGATCGGCAGCCTAGTGGAAAGCTGCAGCACATACAAACTAGAGGGGCGGTTGTTCCAGGACCAGAGTGGCTTTAGGGGTATTGATTGGTGTGACACTGGTAGGGTTTTTTCCTGAGTAATCTTAGAGCTTAGGGCTCTTTCTTCAGCATTAGGTTCTTGGGGCACAATGACAGGCTTGACTGATCAGTTCCTGATAAGGCATTTAGAGGAGAATTTAATCGCTGTGTAGCCAGACACAGTGCCGTGCTGCCGGAGCACAATGTCTGCGAAATGGAGATGACAAATTCCTGGTTCGGGTCAACAATGTTTAATGTTCTCCTGGCTCGGGTTTAGGTTTTAACAGCAGGTTCTCTCCCCTATTAGCTCAACATGTATCACCCATAAGAGCATAAAATTTATTTCTTTTTGATGGCTGTGGTCGATCCAAACCCCTTGAGTCTGATATTGATAGGAAACGATTATACTTCAAAGCATGAATCTCAAAGTGGGTGGAATGCCTTTTTGGTTCCTTCTTATGGGTGGTGTAGAATGCCCAGAAGCATTAACAAGGAATAAAATCAGGCTTTCAGGTGTAAACGATACGATGTCCAGCAGGTGCAGTGATCCCAGGTAACAATGGGATTAGACAGCCTGTGTAATGCAGCCACAATAATACTCTGTCTGTCACAATGGCTTAACTATACACCGAGAGGAGATTACCTTGCACTTCTTTTTTTTTTTCTGCTGGAAGCATTTACACCCAGCTGTCATGTAACTATAAAATAAAAGTGTTCCTGAAAGAGAGCAGCACCTCTTTATTCTGTCAATACTTCAATCCCATTTAACAAAGGTAAATATTCCAGACACATGTTTTCTTTGGGTAGGATTTCAAACTGGACTTCCCCATTTTTCACTCTCTTTCTCCACTTCTAGGACAATCAGTTTTATACTACATCCAATTTTCCCTTTGATTTTTTGTTATACTTCCATGACAATCATGTGTGTGTGTGTGTGTGTGTGTGTGTGTGTGTGTGTGTGTGTGTGTGTGTGTGTGTGTGTGTCTGTCTGTCTGTGTGTCTGTGTGTCTGTGTGAGTGTATGAGTGTGTGTCAAGTCAAGTCAAGTCAAGTCAAAATGATCTTTATTGAGGGTAAAAGATTAAGTTTACACAACTTTTTTCATCCTGCCCTGTGTGTGTGTGTGTGGTGTGTGTGTGTGGTGTGGTGTGTGTGTGTGTGTGTGTGTGTGTGTGTGTGTGTGTGTGTGTGTGTGTGTGAGTGAGTGAGTGAGTGAGTGTGAGTGAGTGTGTGATGTGTGTGTGTGCATGTGATGTTGTGTGTGTGTGTGTGTGTGTGTGTGTGTGTGTGTGTGTGTGTGTGTGTGTGTGTGTAGTGTGTGTGTGTGTGTGTGTGTGTGTGTGTGTGTGTGTGTGTGTGTTGTGTGTCTGTGTGTCTGTGTGTCTGTGTGTCTGTGCGTCTGTGTGTGTGTTTGTGCCTGCAAGTATTCATGCGTGTGCAAGAGAGTGGCTGTATCTTAGTGCATTCTGAATTTCAATTGAATAAAATTCTGAAACTATTTTGACATTATTGTAATTCTACATTCAACTACTGTATTTAGTACCATAACCCTACAAAGAAGAATTCTAAAACATACTAGCACTATACTTCTTTAAACTCTGAGATTTCTGAACAAAAACAGGTTGCTCTCACAGTGTCTTGTTGTACACATGTTACAGATTCCCATAAAACTTTAAATAAAACATATGGTTTTATACTTAAACAACAGTTTTGCTGTCAAAGAACTCTTTACACAAGATGTAAAGTCACCTGAAAATTCAATAAGATATGATATATGTAAGATCAAATCATCATAAAAACATTGACCACCAACATTAATTCATTTTATGTTTTAACTCTAAGAAAAAGACACTACAGACATTAAAAAACAATTGAGACAAAACAAAAACAAAAGAAACACAACAGAACAACAGATAAATGGGAGAGAAAGAGTGATAAAATCAGAAGGCACTAATCAATTTCTTTTTAAGAGAGAGAGGGGGGAGTGAGAGATAGAAGATAGAGAGGGGGGTGAGGAGAGAGAGAGAGAGGGGAGGTGGGGAGAGAGAGAGAGAGAGAGAGAGAGAGAGAGAGAGAGAGAGAGAGAGAGAGAGAGAGAGAGAGAGAGAGAGAGAGAGAGAGAGAGGAGAGAGAAGGAGAGAGAAAGAGG
>CM060316.1:77520852-77560852 GCA_030674155.1 Stramonita haemastoma | reverse complement strand
GAAGACAAAATGTACTTCATCTTCTCTATTTAATTTACACATGGGACAAGTCATATCTTTGTCATTTTTCTTGTATCTTTGATTATGAACCATTATATCTGTGACCCCAAATCGAAACTTCGTTAATACACATCTTACAAACTTATTTCATATTCATCTCTAAATATGTTTCAATAAAATGATTTGTTTTAAACAGTTTATACAAGGAAAATCTATAGCTGTTTTGAATGTGGCTCTCCCAATTTTGCCATCTACAATCTATAAGACGTTGTTTAAAGGAGGCCAGAAAACTTTTAACACATCCAACACCCTGATTTAGCCACACAAATGCAAAACCATTTTCACATAAACACTTACGCACATTGGTCACCCATGTTATCTTTCCTCTCTCATCCAATTTATATAAAAGTTTATATGCTTGAGCAGGCAAGAGAGAGAGAGAGAGAGAGAGAAGAGAAAGAGAAAGTGAGAAAGAGACAGAAAGACCCAGAGAGAGACACACACACACATATGCAGGCACACACGCAGGCACACAAACACACACACACACACACACACACACACACACACACACACACACACAGAAACACACCACACCACACCACAACACACACACCACAACAACAACAACAAATAAACCCTCCCACCCACATACCTGCTATAGCTTCTGTCGCTTTCTTTTCCGACACAAGGAGCGTGTTGGCTTGTGTGTACAGGAGAGACAGGAGGTGGGCGTCACAGGCCTGCAGCAGGCTCATGGCAAAGTTGGCTTTGGACCAGTAGGACAGCTTGACAAACCAGTCCCAGGTGGAGGTGATGTACTGGAGCACATCATCCTCGCTCAGCGCCCGGTCCCCGCTCAGCGTCATCGTGTCCGTTTTCAAACTGGGCTGGCTGCGCGTGCGGGCGTACATGTAGTCTTTCATGACCATGGGCTGCAGCAAGGTCACCAGCTGCCGGAGGAGGTCCACGCTGTGGATGCGCCTCAGCAGCCCCAGCATGAACTTCTTGCGGGAGTAGTCCCCCAGTCTGTGGAACCATTCCTTCATGTCTTTCAGCCGGAGAGTCAGCTGGCATGACTCGCACTGTCCGCAGACCGTGCACTTTCCAGAGTTCACACAGCGCAGCTCGTGAGCTTTGCCCAGGTTGAACTCGTACTGTTCAACGTTGGTCTGGGAATGTTTCATGGGCTCCTCCATCACTGCTCCGTTGGAACCGGGTAGTTGCAAATCTCAAGCATGATGGCGAGGTGCTGTCTGAGACTTCAGTGGTGATGGTACACCCAGCTTGAAGTAGCTTGGTTGAACTACAATAAATCAAACCTGCCTGTGGCTGTTGTTTCGCGAAACCTGGAGAAAAAACCAACATGCTTATTAAGGCACATATGACCATCTAGTACATGACCAGTCTTACAAAACACACACACACACACACACGCATGCATGCACGCAGACGTGCGCGCATGCACACACACACACACACACACACACACACACACACACAACACACACACAATCTCTCTCTCTTTTCTGAGTTAAATGCATACACATATATATATTATATGATATATATCTATCCCAAAACAAACACACACACACACACACACACACACACACACACACACACACAACACACACACACACACATGTACACACACATACTACTGATACTAGCATTGAATTTTTTCAGTTTGACAAGAAAGAGGGACAAACAATAATAACATGATCAATTATTCTCTCTTGTAAAGTGTAAAATCTTATAATCAAAAGTGTCTTTTAAGAAAATCTTATTTGATATATATGTATATATGTTATATATATATATATATATATATATATATATATATATATATATATATATAAGGGACAGAATAGATAAATGGTCAGAGCACTTGCTTTATATATATTTAGTCTCCATGTTTGATTATATTTTGTTTAACAAATGGAATCTAAGAAAATCAATGAAAGTTTCAAGGCTACATCTAAGTCTTACACAAGTAAATGATATAGAACAATTTTTATCGCTGTATAAACTATAATACTTCTTATCATGATTGAAACAAGTAAGCTTAACCGGAAATTTTCTTTTCTAAAAAAGGAAAAGAACAAAATCCATAATGAGAATAAATTTGTAAATATTATACATATATATTTATAAAAAGAAAAAAAAAAGATTCACTGCATTTGCTTCCAAACATGATAAGTAGCTACCAAAAATTAGATCAATAAATAAAATGATAAAAGGACTGTATTCTTTAAAAAAAACCCCACAAAACCTTGTGAAACAATAAACCACAAGAAGTGTACTCACCCTGCATAGATTTAAGTATTAAAGCATTCACAAGTGCATACTAATAAATCCAGCAAAAAACATGACAACCATGCATGTAGTTTTTTTTCCAACACAAAACACATGCTCCAACATTTTTTGATTAGTGTGAATAATACACTTACTTGTTTTTGATTCAGAAAACATGCTTGTTATGAAGTATACACCACAAAATCAATTAATATCCTAAAAAGATTTTCTTCACCATGAGGCAGAGTAGTGTAGTTTTTAAGTTTGCTTAACACTTGTTACACATAAAATCTGAACTCTTCCATTCATTTGGAAGATCTGCTCAAAGACCACACACCAATCCCAAATCCTTGAAAGAAAAAATCCTTATGATAGCTAGTTTTTATTTTTAATCAATGATCGAAAATCTTTCATTTCAATAGACAATTATTCAAAAGTTGGGGTATTCTGTTCAGACTTCACAAGAGTAGGATGAAGACCTTTCCCTTTCCAGCTTCTCTACACTTGAATATTAAACCATAATTGGTTTCAGCATAAAATTTGTAATTTGATGCAGAAACTCAAACACAAGATAACCAAGCAAAGCATGCTTCCTTTAGCCCTTACTGACGAAAACTGATATTTATTAGTAAGTTGTAATGTTTATTAGATCCCAAAGGCACAACAGTAGTAACACCCATGAGAAATCACTGTTTTAATTTGTGCAAAATGACACATAGTGGCCTACAGGACCTCTTAATAAAAGTTGAACACCAGATAATTGCTTTTGACAGGATACACAGACTAGCATTTTCAGGACCCTGTGTACATTGGAGTGATCGCTGCTTTTCACAGAAAACGCATTATTTTCTTGACGTGTTATTTCAAAATTCAATTTTACCCCAATTTAATAAAGGTGAGACAAATACACACACATAGTGACATACACACACAACCGCAAATGTTAATCGTGTACTACGTTACCACAGCTATGCGAACCACTCCCATCTGAGCAGCCTAACTTGTAAGGTCTTTCTTTAGGGTTTGAATTGGTAGAACTACGTTTGGCTACAAGTTGTCGCCTTTCCGATGCTACAGTAGCAAAGACTTAAAGAACAAGAACAACAATGTTAAGACTTGTTCAAACCTGAGTTATTGTCAATGGACACCATTATGACTGCGTGTGTGAGCGCACTGTGCCAGCAGATAAAACATGCCACTCACCATCACAACACCATATTCCCAACTAACATCGGGGCCCTAGATAAAAGAAGTTTTGATCACTTCGCACACAGCAGGTGCCACTTCCAGACCCATCGCTCCTCGGTCCCGTCACCCATTGGTCGCTTGTCTCCACGACGACAAGATACATTTTGCCGCCGGTGAATAGTGAGAGTTATGTCCCCAACCGTAATGAACTTTAGCCTTTGAACCCTTACCTTTTGTTTTCGCGGGACTTTGCCAATAGTAATTGTAATAAGCAGATAGCCTAACCATTAACTTTCCTTTAATTTTTATCATATTTTTACGTATGAAATTCATTGTAATTTACTCCCCAAATTTCTGTGTCAGCAGATTAGACACAATAGGACCAAAGAAGGTAAGGCCTTCAACTAACACTCGAACGCTTGCTGAGACAATTCGGGATATAAATAGAAACGTCCAAATCGGAGAAACTTTCTGTCGCCAAGAAAACCTTTTTCGTCCTTCTGTGATATAAACTAAGAAAAAGAGTTTGATTTATTAAGAATCATTCAGTGTATGATGATTTCATAACCGATGTTGTTGCAAAACATTGTTCTGTTATTAATTTTTATTTTTAGATTTGGATTGACGCACCTGCGTCGTCTGCAACAGAACAGCCAAAACGAGGTTCGACACTTAGCAACAAAGACCCGGATTGAGCTTGACAAAATGGAGGGCAACTGAGACACTGCTGTGGACAAACAGTTCAGAGACGTAATCAGTTCTTCTGTAGAACATTTCGTTTTGGTTGTCTCAATAAGCTCACCGGAAAATTGACAGTGTCTCCATAAGATAAGTCATCTCGAAAAGAAAGAGATGGCTATGGATCGTGCAAAGGTTGGTGGCTTTTTTTTTTTTAACAAGTCATTTTATACATAATCAGTTTTAAAAAATCATTTGTCGATCAATGTTACTGAATTAAACCCTGGAAGCATGTCGTTAAGATTACAGAGAATCATAGATTATTCTTTAAGTTAGTGTGAGGCCCAGTCAGTTTCTGTTTCTTTGCTATAAAGTCAATGAAATGCAACCTGGGTTTGCAAGAACAGAAGGTACGGTAGACTTTGTTCATATTGAGTACATTTTGTTTATGAAATTTTCATAACTTAATTTTCAAAAACAACCATCGTAATCCAATGGCAATTGCATGCCTCTGAAGATTGACATGTAAATTTCCAGTTATACATAATATTTAATCAATTTAATGGGTCACGATATAACAACAATAGAATGTACAAAGAACAGTAGTCAACAGACAGACAGACAGACAGACAGACAGAAACAACACACACACACACACACACACACACACACCACACACACACACACACACACACACACACACACACACACACACACCAGAGGCTTGCCACTGAAAGTTTACATGCACATTTCTAGTAGTTATAATATTTAATGGGTCACAGTATAACCATAATAGAATGTACAAAAAAATTGTGAAAATGTACACAGACACACACAGACAGATTCACACACACAGATTCACACACACACACACACACACACACACACACACACACACACACACACACACACACACACACACACACACACACACAAATCATCTTATACACTTTCTCATTTTAAGAGGCACTAGTATCACCTTTTGCTGGGTACCATCTCATTGCAATATTTTTTATAATGAAAAGGTTGACAGAGCAGCTAAAAATGCAGCAGCTCATTCAGACTCTGCTGCTATCTTGAATGTACCAATGTCAGTTCATGAGAATTATAACCTGTTGGAAAGTGCTTGCTGGAAACATGTGAGGAAAAAACAAGAAGATGCGGGGTATTCCTATGGTACCTCGTCTATTTTTGAATTAAATTTCTTTCTGTCTTCTCGTTACGGGTTAGATATATCCCGCCAAAGGCCAGTACTCAGTCTTATTAATAGATTGAAGTTAAATGCTTTCCATACACAATATTCCAGAAATGTGCATTGTGTGTGTGGTGGGGCAATCTCAAACTTTCATATTCTTTTGGAATGTCAAGTGTTAAAAATGTACCTTCCCACCATATGTGAGAAATCTTTGCAGAAAGTGTTGAATAATTGCAAATTGCTCTGTGAAATTGCTATGCTGCTGAAAGAGAGCTGTGTTAGTAATTTGTTATAGTGCAAGTAAATATGTCATTTATTGATTTTAAGCAAAGGCATTCTGCCCACCATGGTATAGTTCTCGACATTGTTTTTCTCCGCTGTTCTTTTCACATGGAATGTATTATGTATGTTATATATATATATATATATATATATATTATATATATATATATATATATATATATATATATATATATATATATAGCCTTTTTAATATGTTGTAGTTACGTTAGTTATACAGTTACTTAATGTGTGAATTCAATTACTTCATTGTATTATGGTTATAGTTGTTAGACAGTTCCTTTTTTTTCTGAATTGTTTGCCTTTTTGTGTCTAATATCACTTATTGTGAATAGACGTTAAATTGAAGAACAACAACAACACACACACACACACACACAACCACACACAACCACACACACACACACACACACACACACACACACACACACACACACACACACACACACACACACATTTGAATATCAAAACATATTGACACAGAAGATGGGAGACAAGTATAGAAAGATATATGGAGTGGTTAAGAGAAGAGAAGCTAATAAGTGTTTGATATTTCAATTGCATAATGATAAACAGAGAAAACCTAGTTAATAGTTACAACAGCTGAAGAGTGAACTAGAATATGTGTGAAACCTGTATAAAAACATACTTTCAAATTGTAGATAGACTATTCTTGTACTGTGGGCATGAAAGGTTACTGACTTTTATGTAGCATAACACTTGAAATGTCTGGTGTCAGTTGTCTTATATTTATAAGGATTGTTAAACTCTTCTTGCATTCCCTGGTTGATCACCATCTGCTGCAGATGGGTGCTGAGACATTAATTGAATGGTATAATGCTGAGCAAAAGTCTCTACATTTCAGTGACACTTTAGCCTCAAATCTAATGCACTAGACAAGAATTTCATTCAAAAGAAATGCTCATTTGTGTGAAAACAATGTCACTGACTTCATGGGTACAATTTTTGGATTGAAAGAAAGTGTCATTTAGATGTAACGTTATGTATGCAGTCCCTGAAGAAGTAGTGTTTATCAATGTTTTATAGTCTCTGATATTTGCATGACCATATTGGGTAGAATGTGTTGTGCATGGTCTTTTCCTGCACTTGCAACTCTGCAGGAGGTCTGCCTGCTTGCCTCATCTGACACACTCCAACTTCAGGGCAGCTCCTTAGAAAGTTTATGAGAAAAATTCTTAGGATTGTTTGAAAAAAGACCAGATGATGGTTGAGGTAGGAAGAAAAGAAGCAAGAGAAAGAGGGGATAAGAGTTTTTCCTTTATACTAACTAACTAAGCCAGCCATAAACTATAGCAAAAACTTTATCAAGACACATACATTTCTGCAATATCTGATTATGTTTCAGTTGGGTTCTGAATATAAAATCAGACGTAATCGAAGAGAATGTCAACAAAACTATAAGATGAAAACAAATATATATGAAAGTAAAATAATTCCATAAACACACGCACAAATAAAACAAAAGAAAGTAAATGTGTGTGCATGACAAGAAGTAAACAAACTCACCAAAAAAAAGTAACAGACATCTAAGATTGGTTGCAATAAATAATCAGTTAAAAGAAAAAGTGATGAATTGATAGTGTCATGTTTTTTTTACAGCTGGTGGCGACGCCACAGTTCAGCTGCAGCAAGACTCGGGGCTTGCCTGGCTTGCCTCCCTTGCCAGCAGTTGCTTCCAAAGAACCATCAGATTTGTATCAGGTAAGTTGTTCATATTTATTTATCAGTTTGTTGTCATTTTTAGTGCTGTTTTCTTTTTTATGTCCATGGTTTTTGTTGTTTTTGTCCGTGGTATTATAGTTGTGATGATAAAAGAATACCTTCTCTTTAAAGCAATGAAAGGGCATATGAATAAAGCTATCAATAAACTATAGATATGAACATTAACAAAACAAAAGCAATACATACACATATGCGTATATGCACACACACACACACACACACACACACACACACACACACACACACACACACACACACACACACACACACCGCTCATAGGACATCTTGAGCACATGTTAAAATTTGTTCAGCTTTTCAGAAGAGTATCAGTAGGCCATTATGTACTAGAAGGAGCAGATCACAAAACTGCATACACACTTGGACTGGATGTAAAAATCCACATGAGTGCTTATTTTATTATCCTCAAAATAAAAAAAATAACAGACATGCATGGACACAAACACACACACACACACACACACACACACACACACACACACACACACACACACACACACACACACACACACACACACACACACACATGGGGATGGGATAGCTTAGTGGTCAGAACATTGTGTTCGCAATTTGATGACCTGGGTTTAATTCCCGTTCGAGGGGATTTTTCCCCTGGAGTTAACATCAGTGCTGACTCCGCTCTCCCCACAAGTCCTTCGGATGAGACTATAAACCAAGGCCCCATATATGAACGCATGCAGAACATCTTGTGCACACGTTAAGTCCTGTTACGCCTTTTGTAAGAGTATGCCATGGTGTACAGGTGGGAACAGATGACAAGATTTATAAAACTGCATAGACAAGGGGATTGAATGTAAAAAAGCACATGAGTGCTTATTTCATTATCCTGGATATAAAAAAAAGAGTGAAACATACACACACATTTGAAACATTGTATGATTTATATTCATGATCCTCTTATCCTTGTATGATTTAAATTCATGATCATGTTATCCTCAGATTGTTCTGCGCAATAGTGAGCACCCTCCTTTGATGCGGGGTTCGTCATGGACCTTGGCATCCCCTTTCAAAGAACAGAAGTATCACCGGTCACCCAGCGAGTCCATCGCCAACAACTACACACCTTCAGCCAGTGACCTCAAGCTGAGAGACATTCCAAAGCTTACACGAGGCAAGACCAAAGGTAAAGCTTCAGTTTATCATACATTTTGTTCTTTTATCTTTCAAATTTGTTTAACACTGACATAATTTATATAAACAGTTTTAACCTTAATATGATTTCTACAATCTTTTACATTCATATGTCGGTCAAGGAAAAAAACAACTTTTTAGTAATGATATAATGTAAAGTTAACCCATTTTCTTTGTTGTCTATACTGGCTTTTATCTAATTTATTTAATTCTGGTGGCTGGTGTCTTCTAACAAATGCTGAAGTGATGTACATAAAAAGCTGATTACTCTAATATTTTGTTAGAAAAAAAACACATGAAAACCAGTATTCTGACATTGCCATTTCAGTTATGTTTTCTCATTTTGCTTGTTTGTTTCTAGTTTTTATCATTATTCATCTTTCATGGCTGCTCTTTAACAGACTACTTTGATATTTACATTGCATTATTATTTCAGTAAAAAGGCTTCCTCCTGTTCCTGAGAATGGTGGGTTTAAACAGAATCAATTTAGAAGTGGTTCTAGCATGAGCTTAGTAGCATGTTTTGTTTGTGTGTTAGCAACAGATTGGGAAACTTCTGCCTGATGTTAATGTCTATTCTAAGAGGAAATCAACTCAATAAAATATCTGAAGTCTGAACGTGGCTACCTTCATGATGGATAGAAACAGTTGCAAATGCAAGATTGCACCATTGGTGAACCTCAGAATTCTAGCTGAGGAATGAAAAAAAGGAAATCAATAAGATGATTTGCTGATAATTAGCAACACTTAGCACATCTTTGAAATAATTGGGTTTTTATTAAAGGTGTGCATTTTGTGAATCTCATTTTCTTAACAATTTTGTATTGTTAGCTATATGTTGCAGTTTTACTGAAATGGGGGGGGGGGGGGGGGGGGGGGGGGATTTTGTTTCCCAATCGTTAGTTCTGCCAGCTGCATGTTTTGTTTCCTGTACTCTATTGTAAATATCATATCCTTTTGTATTAGGCCAGTGTGAAATCATACGGCGTCATTTATAGTTTATATCCATCATTTGTTTGTTCCTCATTTGTCATATTATCTGTGTTTGCTGTTTATTGTTTTTTGTGGGGTTTTTTTTTTTTTTTTTTGGGGGGGGTTGTTTTTAATAACAGGAGTGGTTTTTTTAGCTACGGAACTCTGTTATCAGTGTTGGTATATGATTTCTCAAAACCCAAGCAAATTTTTAGGTCTGAAAATGTTACTGCGATAGTTTAGAAGTACTTTGTTGTAATTGTAGGTCTTGTGACAAAGGAAGACATATATATCTGTATAAGCCTGAGGAATATTCCCTTTAGAGGAAAATAGCTTTGCAGACGTGTGGATTCATTGACAAAATATGTAACCAAAAGCTTTGTTTTTCTATCAGGTGAAAATCAACCCTACCCTGCTTTTCCCTCATGCTGCTGTACCCTTTCCATTGCATCCCTATACAGTGACACATTTTCTGTTGCTTTGCTGTTGAAAATATATCTGGATTTGTTTTCTTTACATCTATTGACATTTGTCAATACTTGTGAAATGATAATTTTTGTTGTAAGTATGTAATATTTGTTTTTTTACATGTCAATTTTTGTTTCTTGCTTTTTGTTTTTCTTACTTGCCAGTTGTCATGTTAATGATCATATTGAAAGAAACTTTTGTTCATTTGTTTACTGGTTTTTCCAACATACTTCTCCCCTCCTTCCATCCTGCTTAACGCCTGTTTCTGGAAACAATTTTGGGTTTTTTGTTCTGTGAACAAGCTGTAGAACTCTCACAGCTGTCAGTTTCCCCCACTTTCAGCTCCTCTCAGCTGCTAATTAATCCATCCCATCCCAGCATAGGTGGGGCTAGCTGGTGCTATTTATAGCAGGAATTGACCACACTTGGACTAAATAAAGGAAAAGGCATGCTAAATTTAGCACTCTTGACTGAGTGATGTTGGATTTGTACCTCTGTGCTCTATATTATGTAGATCATGAGAGATTATGTCATAAAGATGTTTTGAAGGGTTTTTTTTTTTTTTTAAATTCAACAGTACAGGAGTAATGCATTTAGCTACATTATTAAAATTTTTGTGCTTTGTGTTTCATTTGTGTATTCAATAATTCATTCATTTGTGTTCAAAGATCCATCTGTTCATTCATTCATTAAGTCCATAAACCATCTATTCATTCATTCATTCATTCATTCATTCAACAGTACAGGAGTATGCATTTAGCTACATTATTAAAATTTTTGTGCTTTGTGTTCATTTGTGTATTCATAATTCATTCATTTGTGTTCAAAGATCCATCTGTTCATTCATTCTTAAGTCCATAAACCATCTATTCATTCATTCATTCATTCATTCATTCATTCATTCATTCATTCATCATTCATTATTCATTCATTCATTCATTCATTCATTCTATAGTCCATCAATTCATTCATTAAGTCATTCATATTTTCACACATCCTTTTTTCATTTGCGCTGGGCTATATACATGTGTATTGTTTAGCTGCTTTCTGAAAGAGGTGTACACAGTAGCTGTCATTATGTTGTGTTTCTGGTTTGAACTGTGCTGTAAGATTTCTTAGCATGACTCCTCTCCAGTCTTTCTGTGCTTTTCAGTCAGCTGTCTTTCTAAACATTTATGAATAATCCATACAGTACATAACATACATTTGCCTACTATAGCAAAGCTTGACAGTTTGCCAGTTAAACTTGGCAAGCATGTGCATTGTATGTAGACTGACAGACCACTCTTTGGCAGTGAGACAGCTTTCATGCTAAGCTTGGCGGATTGCAGTTAACCACTGAAAGAAAAAAAAATGCATCATATCATTTTTCTCTTTACTGCAGGTTATAAAAACCAGCCATGTGTAATGCAGCTGGCATTGGTGGCCAAATCTGCTTTGTTGCATCTTAACTAACTAAACAGATGAACAGCTAATCAAAGTAACTGGCAGCAGTCAGCCTAGCTTAGCATGAGCGTAGCCTTAGTCTGCCAGGGTATTTTATTTAGTGCCTGTGTATTGAGGTGTGTTGAAAGCTTATGTGTCAGTATAGCATAGATTATCTAAATGTAGTCGATATGTATTTCACCAGTATGGACAGGTTTGGTAATAGCATTGATGTAGTGAACAAAGTGAAAGTTGTGAAATGAATAAACAGTATTGCATGCATGTTGATTATAATGCAGAGACCCTTAATTTTTTTTTAAAAGATCTTTTCTCTTTCTTTCTTGTTTGTTTATTTGTTTGTTGGTTTGTTATGTTTTTCTTTCTGTCTGTCTTTCATGTGTTTGTTTTTCTTTGTTTTGTTGTTGTTAATTTTTGTTTTCATCTTTGATCCTTTTCTTTTTCCTTTATTTTACTTTTTAAGTAGAACCCTGAGAACACACAGGCATATGCATGCATGCATGTATGCACACACTACAACACGCCACGCAACGCACGCACACACACACACACACACACACCCCACACACACACACACACCAACACCCCACAATACTCACACTCACATGCATGCACATAAATTTGCATGCATGCATTCATACGTTTGTGAATGCTCTCATACACTTATACACTTTTGTATATGAATACATACAATCTGTCATGGCTTAGTGTTGCTCTTTCTTTCTTTTGCTTTGTTTCTCACTTTTGCATACACACACGTACGTACGCACACATGCACACACATACACATGCACACATGGGGGGCGCGATAGCCTAGTGGTCAGAACATTGCGCTTGCAAATTTGACAACCTGAGTTTGATTCCCTTCAAGGGGATTTTTCCCCTGGAGTTAACATCAGTGCTGACTCCACTCTCCCCACAAGTCCTTTCGGATGAGACTGTAAACTGAGTCCCCATGTGCGAATGCACTGCGAACATCTTGCGCATTTGTTAAATCCTGTTCTGCTTTTGGTAAGTGTAGGCCATCGTGTGCAGGTGGGAACAGATGACAATATTTACAAAAATACATACACATGGGGACTGGATGAAAAAAAGCACATGAGTGCTTATTCCATTATCCTCGATATACAAGAATAAAATAAATAAATAAATATAAAAGAATAAAATAAAATAAAAATACATGCATACATGCACGCACTCACACACATACACAACACACACACACCACACACACACACACACACACACACACACACACACACACACACACACACACACACACACACACACACTTTAGGCATACATTTATGAGTTATTTAAGAAAGAAATTAAAGTGACTTAAATTTTTAAATTTCATACATAAAACTGCATAGCAAAGTATGTTATATGTGTGTATGTAGTATGAGTATATGTGGGGTGCATATAAGGGAGGGAGGGAGGGAGGGAGGGAGGGAGAGGAGAGAGAGAGAGAGAGAGAGAGAGAGAGAGAGAGAGAGAGAGAGAGAGGAGAGAGAGAGAGAGAGAGAGAGATGTTGTGTGTGTGTGTGTGTGTGTGTGTGTTGTGTGTGTGTGTGTGTGTGTGTGTGTAGAGAGGAGAGAAAATGTGGGCTTGTGTGTAAGTGTTTCCTATATGAATGCATAATGGGACATAAATCTCTCAGTTTTTATCTTCTTAAAAATAAATCCTTTTCTCATTTTGAATATAGAAATATGAAATATTACAATAGATTGCTGCATCACAGGTTGATCACCACATTGTTAGAACTGATTTTTTAAAGCAGAGGCTTAGATGTAAGATATAAGATGTTTTATTTGTCTTTCCAGTTGACTTGAAGAGTCCCAGAAGGGCCATCGAATTTCAGAGAAGCAAGACAACACTCGATAAGAGGAGAGGCTATGAGTAAGATGTTTTTGTTGTATTATTTTTTTTTTGTTTTGTTTTTTTGGAGGGTGGATGTTGGTTGAATATCTTGGTTTCTCAATTGCACTTTAATATTTGTTGACTGGTATGATATTTGTGTTGTTAAGTTTGACTCTGTGAAATTTCTGTGTATTTTGTCACTTTGGTTCTGATTTAGGTTTTGGCTTTTCAAACATATTCTCTGTCCAGATTAGATAGTCATTGTTTTATTCATTGAATTTATACCCCCCCCCCCCCCTCTGTCTGCCTGTCAGTCCATTGTCCATCTGTCCATCGTCTGCATCATCCATCCATCCGTCCATCCGTTGTTTTGTCTGTCTGTCCATCTATCCATCTATCTGTCTGTCTGTCTGACTGTCAAGACCTTGTGTTCTTTGATTTGCACTGTTTACAATCTCTGTTTATACAGATTCAGAGACCTTGCATAGTGAATCAGTTTTAAGTTCTCACTCTCTCTTGTCAACATACTCAAGTTTACAATTAAAACAGACAACCATAATTTACCTCTCCTTTGTCAGTTTTCTAATTGAGTACAGAGCTTATAAAGACAGCTGCTTTGTTTTATATTTGCTTTTTACATTTTATTTCATGAACCAACAAACGGAGGGATTTTGGTGTATGTTACATTTTGTTCCAAAAGTTCCTTTTGATATAACACTAACGATGAGGCCTCCAATGAGTTTGGCTTGCTGTGCCTTGTATAATAATCTGCCCCCTTTTTGATATTGACAGCAATGAAGTGGCTCAAATCAACGGGAACAGATCTCCATTGCCGGAGATTTCGGAGCTTCCCCCAAGTCGACCCCTGACCCCAAGTGAACAGATGGACATCATGCTGGCCATTGAGGAGGAGGAGCTGCGATCCACAGGCACCCCCAGTGACAGAGATGAGGAGGTGAGTTGCTTTGGGGCCGTGTTTGGTTGTTTGGTTGTTAGTTCACTTGTATCACCACAGATTTGTATTCACCATCCTTTTTTATTATTATTTTTTTTTTTAGCATGATTATAATAGCATGGATTTTGAGAAGCTGGGCTGTTCATGTGATGGAGTCCACTCCTTATTCCTTCTTGGGTTGTTTTTTTAGTTTAGCTGTAATTAAATTATATATGCACGTTATTGTATTCTAGACATTCAGGCACATAGATAGTGAGTCTCTGTATGTGTGTGTGTGTGTGTGTGTGTGTGTGTGTGTGTGTGTGTGTGTGTGTGTGTGTGTGTGTGTGTGTGTGTTGTGTGTGTGTGGTGTGTGTGTGTGTGTGTGTGTGTGTGTGTGTGTGTGTGTGTGTGTGGATATTGAAATATACAATAGGAAGCATTTCAGCAAAACCCAGAGTAAGAAACTTTAAAATGAACAAACATTATATGACTGATCAGTGTTCTGAAAAAAATATTTTGTCTTTTTGGGGGGGTGGGGTGGGGGGGGGGGAAGGGGGCTGTGATCCTTGCTTCTGCATACTTAGACAAGGAATTTCTGTAAGCACCATCAGTTAGAGGAGACAAGGGGTTTGGGACAATGACACGTCATGATGTATCACTTTTTCAACTTTACCATAAAGGAAAAACCATATTCCATCTTCCTGAAGACACAGCTTACCCAGCAATACACTGTATGCACATTTCACAGCTGTCATTTTCCCTCACTTTCAGCGCCTCTCAGCTGCTAATTATCCCATCCCATCCCAGCCCAGATAGGGGCCGCTGGTGCTAATTATTGCAGGAACTGACCACAGTGGACTAGGTAAAGGGAGGAGCACACACACTAAATTTAGCACTCTGGACTAGGCCCTAATGAAATGATGTTGGATTTGTGCACTGTGTATATTTCAGCGGTATTACTACTACATCCACAAAGGCGTGAACAAGCAGATGCTGGCCCCCAGCCTGCAGAGCAGCTTCGGGCCATTCAGCACCTGGTGCCAGAGCAGTACCTCTCCAGCCACTCCCTGTCGGCCTGCGGGAAGACATTCTGGAGGAGGTGGATGCTGACTATGAGTTCAGTGCCAGGAAAGCCATCGGTAGGTGGCTCTCTGTACTGGTTTTTTTTTTTTTGGGGGGGGGGGGGGGTATGGTTTATGATGTGTTAGGTTGAGGTTTGGGTTTGATTAAGTGTGTGTGTTATTTATTATTATATTTTTTTATTTATTTATTCTTTTGTATCGAGGATAACAGAATAAGCAATCATGTGCTTTTTTTTCATCCGGTCCCTGTGTGTATGCAGTTTTGTAATATTGTCATCTGTTCCACGGCACATGATGGCTATTTACGAAAAGCGGAACAGGATTTAACGTGTGCGCAAGATGTTCTGCGTGCGTTCGCACATGGGGCTCGGTTTAAAGTCTCATCCGGACTTTTGTGGAGAGTGGAGTCAGCACTGATGTTAATCAGGAGAAAATTTCCTCGACCGGATCGAACCCGGTCGTCAATTGCCAGCGCAATGTTCTGACCACTAGGTACCGTGTGTGTGTGTGTGTGTGTGTGTGTGTGTGTGTGTGTGGTGTGTGTGTGTGTGTGTGTGTGTATGTGTGTGTGTGTGTTTGTGTGTGTGTGTGTGTGTGTGTGTGTGTTTATTTATTTATTTTACTTATTCTTTTATATCAAGGAGAATGGAATAGTGTGTGTGTTTTGTTTTGTCTGTGTGTCTGTGTCTGTGTCTGTGTCTTTGTGTATGTGTGCCTATGTGTCTGTAATATAATGTGATGAAAGTAGTAAAATAGCTCATTTGTGCAAATAAATTCTTTGCATGGTTTAGAATCACCCATGCTAAGTTTACATATCCTGCAGTAACCATACAAGTGTATATGTGATACAAGCACTAATATGCATATGCCTAGACGTAAAAAAGCACACAAGTGCTCAATCCATTATCCTTGAAATAAAAGAATAATAATAACAACAACAATAATAATGCATGGTTATATTGCTTTTATCTTGATTGATTGTTTTTAACAAATATTCATCACCAAAATATGAATCACAAAATAGGCTGGACTTAGATGATAAAGTACATTATAGATTTCTCAAGTCAGCACAATTTTGGTACTTCATTTTTCAGTGGACTATGTTCTGCGGGATGAGAAAGAAAAAAACAGACTTCATATCACATGGACTCCAAGGCTTTTCCACAGAGGTCTGTATGACTTTACATCTTTTATGTGTGAGTGTGTGTGTGTGTTGTGTGTGTGTGTGTGTGTGTGTGCGTGCGTGCGTGCGTGCGTGCGTGCGTGCATGTGTGTGTGTGTGCTTGTGTGTGTGTAGTGTATGTGTGTGTGTGCATGTAGATGTGCATGTATACATATGTGTGTGTGTGTGTGTACATGTAGATATGTATGTATACATGTGTGTGTGTGTTTGTGTGTGCTTGCATGTGTACGTGCATGTGTGTGTGTGTCTGTGTGGATGCATGTGTTTTAAGTTCAAATATTGGTGCATCTATATCACTTTATGCAGAATACTTATTGTGATTATTATGCTTGAATAAATCTCAGGTCCAAACATGTGTATCTTGCATGTTGTTTGCAGAGTGGTTCGTGCCCCGGTGCCCTGGCATGACTGCTACAAGGGGATGAAGTCTTTCAACGAGAGTCACCTCTTCATCACCAACCCCATCATGCTGAAACTGCAGGACATCTGGTTCAAGGAGTAAGTCAGTCCATGTTGGCATAAGTGGTTTTGTTAAGGACTTCTGTCATGTACTTTGCTTGGAAGTAATAGTATTAGTTGTAATAATTATGATAATGATATCTGGAATTTTTATAGCGCTGAATCTTGTAAAGTGAACAAAATTAGTGCACTCATTACAATTTTATGTAGACATAACATGAAGATATAGGCCAATGTGTTTTGATATATTATGTTGGGTTGTGTTATATATTGTCCTGTTGTTTTGTGTTGTGTTCTGTTATGGTGATTCATTAAAAGTTGTTGTTTTGTGATGTGTCGTAAATGTGTGGTGTTGTATTTTGGTGAGCTGTGAAATATTACCGATTGCATTGCATTACATTGCATTGTATTTCATTGCATTATACTGCATAGTAATGTACTGCATTGCACTAAAATACACAGTATTTTATTAAACTGTGTAACACCTTTCCATCAAGTTTAGGTGATTTTAGAAAGATTTTTTAAGAAAGATCACTGCCTTTTTAAAAGATCCTTCCATTGGTTTATCTTTTCTTTTTGAAATCTGTGTCTGTTTTGAGATGTTCAGATTGTAACAAAGTATACTCTATGTTCCCAGCTTCAGCCATCTGCGGTTTGTCAACCTGAAGGAACTCCTGGCTGCTGATCTGCCATTGCTGCCTACAGAGTTCGAGTCCCTGGTGAAGAAACAGTGTTGGGAGGCCCATGAACATCTGAGAAAGAGGTCAGAATTCAAACCTTTTGACCTGTTAAGTTAATTAAGTTTAAGTCTGTCCCGAGCCTATAGAGGCTCATCAGGCCGGTGCTTATCCCGGTTTCTGTGGCGTTAAGCAACTGAGAGTCATAGACTCCCCCCTGGATAGGACGCCAGTCTATCGCAGGGTTAACCCCCAACACAAGGTTGGTACCCTTTTACACCTGGGTGGGGTGAGAAAATAGCCGTAAAGTGCCTTTTCCAAGGGCACAACGCCAAAGCCGAAAGCTGGGATCGAACCCACAACCTTTAGATTACGAGTCCAACGCCCTAACCACTAGACTACAGCGGCGGCTGACCTGTTAAGGTTTTAAAAAAAAATTTTTTATTCAGTATTTACAAAAATGACTAAATGCTGAAAATTTGGACTTATATGATATGTATATCCTTTGGATCAAATTAGTGAAGTTTGAATGTTTGAAAACGGAAATTATTAGTTATGGATTTTGTGAAAGATGGTAAATGATGTAATCAGTGATTCTTGATATAATCTTGTGTGTTTGGATTTTAATTTAAGAGAAAAAGATCAGAGAGAGAGAGAGAGAGAGAGAGAGAAAGAGAGAGTCAGGTACTGCTTGTGCGTAATCATGTCTGTGTGTGTTTGTGTGCTTGTGTGCCTATTAACATGCATGTTTGTACATGTGGGTAGACCCTTCCCAGAAGTGATGAGGAAATAACAGTAGGCATATTTTCTCTCTCCTTGACTTCAGCTGGATTCCCACCTGTGCCAAGCTGTTCCTGGACCATCAGGAGTGCTGGCAGCACCTGGTGCCGCCTGGAGAGGGAGACTCCACAGAAATCGTGGAGGAGTTCTTCTCCTGTGTGGCCGCCCTCATGTCCATCCAGCTGCGGTCCATGGTCATCAACTCCCTCTCTGACTTCCTGGCCTTTTTCCAGATCCATCAGGTGAGAGAGAGACAGAGAGAGAGAGAGAGATTTTATTTTATTCTTTTATATCGAGGATAATGGGATAAGCACTCATGAGCTTTTTTTCATCCAGTCCCCATGTGTATGCTGTTGTGTAAATATTATTGTCATCTGTTCCCATCGGCACACAATGGCCTACTCTTATGAAAAGCGGAACAGGATTTAACGTATGCGCAAGATGTTCTGCATGCATTCGCACACGGGGCCTTGGTTTACAGTCTCATCCGAAAGAGAGAGAGACAGACAGACAGACACAGAGAGAGATAGAGAGAGTGAGTGAGTGAGAGAGAGAGAGAGAGAGAGAGAGAGGAGAGAGAGAGAGAGAGAGAGAGAGAGAGAGAGTGCGGCTGTCTGTCATGTGAAGTGTAGTTTGCTGATGTTTGGTATTCTGCTGCTTCTGGCTTACTTGTCAAGTGTTAATTGCTGTTATTGTTTGTATTGTTGATGATCAGGAGTTACTTCGTATATCTTTTTCATGTAGAGTAGTCATTTGCATATGATATTCTTGATCTGACTGCCCTTGTTTAAGTAATGATGAGTCATGATTTCATTAATCTGACAGTTCTTATAGGTTTTTAAACACAGTGAATGCACTCAGTCTAAGAGCAAACATTTACAATAAGTTTACTTTCTGAATCTATGGAGTGCAATTTTGACTGTATAATCTTTTATTTTTTCCTTTTACCATGAAAACCATAATATTTAGCTTGAAAAGGTTTAAGAATAAATGAACCAACAAATAAGTAAGTATGTAAGGGAACAAACAAAAGCAAAAAAACCAAAAAAAACACCCCCAATCCTCCCTGCAAATAGACTAAAGTTATCATTTCAGTTAAAACTTTGTGTTTTGTGATGTGCAAATACTATTATTTGTGTGATTTATTGTGTGTGTGTGTGTGTGTGTGTCTGTGTGTGGTGGGTGCATGCATGCGTGCGTGTGTGTGTTAGGTAATGAATGAACGCCTTGTGTGCAAACTCATTTCTAAATATTTGTAGGCATCCTTGCACGCATGTGTACATCTGCCTTATTTAAATGTTTCTTTCCTTCAATTTTTTTCAACATTGTTTGCTTGACTTATTTTAAATACTCTTGCATACCTCAGGCTGGCAACGACTTTGGGGATGACTTCAACGAGCTGCAGTACGTGATGGCCCAGGTCATGATCATCAAGCTGAAGGTGGAGGAACCCAAAATCATCTTTGACCCTCTCTTCAAGGAGATCAGAGACATCATCCTCCGCTGCTTCTCTGAAATCATTGCCAGTGGCGATGGACTGACCAGAGTAAGTCCTTGTTGTGTGTAGATTTAAATCGTGCTTCTGGTGTTGATAGTGGTGCTGTTGTGGTAGGTGGTAGGAGGAGAGAGAGACAGAGAGAGAGACAGAGAGAGACACAGACACAGACACACACACACACACACGACACACACACACACACACACACACACACACACCACACACACACACACACACACACACACACACACACACACACACACACACACACACAAGAGAAAACAAGACAGAGAGAACAGAGAGAGAGAGGGGCAACTGTGTGAAGAGTGAGGGATGTGTGTGCTGAGTGTGCTCAATATGATGCATGCATGTGCGTTTGAAGTAGGAAATGGTGATACTTATTTATGTCACTCTTTTGTGTGATTTTTATGGACACATTTTTTGTGTTTTATATAATGCTGTTACATATACAATACCATTTGTCTTCATTCTTTTAGTTCTGAGAAATCAAGGAAAATGAGGGATTTCCATGAACACAAATTATGTACAGAGATATGAGTGATCTCAAATTTGGCAATCTGAATTGGTATTAAATAGCATAAACAAATAAAAAGACATCTGAATTGATAGGAAATTTTCAAATGTTGATTGGCGTAAGGTTGCATGCAACAAACAAATACAAATGAAAAAGATGTGTCTGAACAAATACACACCACTGAAAGGAACAAACATACAATTGACCACTGGGCTTAACAGGTGGAGTGTGAACTGTTCCCTGACATGCGAGGTCAGCGCTTGTTGCTGCGGTCAGTGAAGATTGAGGAGACACTGGTCACTGACTATGTGGACAAAGCCATGGAGATCTTCAAGCTCAACACCGCTGGACCCACAAAGTGAGTGGAAAAAATCAGCCCTTACTGTCTCTTGAATCTTGTGGTCATTTTTGTGTGTGAGAGAAAAGTCAGATCATGTTGATTATGTTTTGTTTTAAGAAGAAAACCTACCAAAGTATGTTCACATACTGTAAATAAAAAACAATGTCCAAAACAGCAACAAACAAAACATAGAGAGAAGAATTAGCATATCAGGTATGTAACACAACCAGGAGATGTGTTCTGAATTGTAAAAAAGTATAGATAAGAAAAGTTTTACCTTTTGTTTTTACTGTTGACTTTTATCTGAAAATAAAAGCTTTTCAAGATTAAATGGTTTACAAAAACATGTCCTTAGATTTTAATCATACATGAGAAGCAACATACGTAAGATCCATGGATTACATTTGAAAAAAAAAGTATTAAACTCTATCTATAAAATAAAGTCAGAATGGATCCTGTAAAAAGATTTTACTGTCTACCTATCTGTCATAGCAACAAGAAATTTCATTCTTTACAATAGTTGAAAATGGTTAGAGTTAGGACAGTGCCATGACAAAGCTGTAGTTTAAGGCAATTTCTGTAACCTGTCAACAGGTACCTGAATGTGTACAAGAAGTACGCAGATCTGCTGAACAACAAGGCTGACCAGGAGGTCTCAGCTTTCCTGAGGGAACCCCACTCCATCCAGGCATTCAAGCAGGTAACCGCTTAGTTTGAGATTGTGTGTGTGTGTGTGATGTTGTGTGTGTGTGTGCGCGTGTGCATGTGTGCATGCATGCATGCGTATGTGTGGGGGTGGCTTACATAAACTAGTATGGAATTTACATATAATGTAAATGACCAAAATAGATCCTGCATGAAAATCTTTTTTGTTCTCAGCATTTTATAATTTTTTGTATATAATGGAGTGTTTGACTCTAACCATGCTAATATGTACGGAGCAAGTGTTTGTTATACTTAATGTACACAACTTTTTTTTTAGATTTACTTCTGATCCAGAAACATGATTTCACAGAAAATCCAGGAGTACAGGACCTGAAGGATGAAATCATGCTGCTGCGCATCACAGTGCCTCTCAGCATGTTCTGCCTGGACTGTGTCAGCCTCAACAATGAGCTGGCCCTGCGAGCTCAGCGACTCAAAGAACGCCTTGTGGCCTTCGAGGTGGATGAAAACCGTGACCTCAACAGATCGTAAGATGTACTTCAGTGCCTGTTTGATATTTGTTTCTCTGAGTGTGTTGTTCTGCTTAATTAACATGTTAATGAAGAAGCAGAGCTGGGAATATGGTGGAATGAATGTTAAAACGTTTTTACTTTGTGACACAGTGCCAAATGCAATAATGAAAGCTGTGAACAAATTTTTCTTTCATTTCAGTTTTGATTTTTCACCCGATTTGTTTCATTTTGTTTTCTATGAAATATGTCAGACTATTCCAATACTTATTGGACAGAGTTCTTATCTGAAAATGTACAAACTTGTGTTTTTAGGTTGCACATTACCATTCTCCCAGTTTTGTTGCTTGTTTGTTCTTGTGAGGCATGAGGCTGTTAGAGGTGTTACTTTTTATATTTAACTTTCCCCTCTCTCCTTTCTTTTTTATATGGAAAATGAGTAAACCTGTAATCGAACACTAAAATCAAGGGTGTAACAGAAGCAGTAGCTGTGTGGATGAAGTGTTTGAACCTCTTATCAAACTGCATGGTCTGAGGCTTGTAAAAAAATCAAGTCTCAGTGAAGATATCCAGTAGATTAATAAGGATGTAAATTTTAGTCTCTTACATCAGTTATGTGCAGACCATCCAGTGCCTTATTTCCCTTGATTTGAATACACATGGAGAAGATTGAATATGCTTTGTGAATATCTTGTTATCAATGTTGATGTTTGTTGTTTGATGGAAGTATAAATTTGTTGGCATGCATGAAAGCCTGCCGGATTCTTCAGCTAGTTACAGTTGGCCCATCTTATACAAGAAGGCAACAGAACAGAATAATGAAGCAGTAAGAAGAAAGATAAGAATTATCAAACTTTTGAAATCCCCCAAAAAGAAGAAAAAATCTTACAAACTGATTTGTGCAGGATCTGCAAACGCTACGACGAAATGGCGGACAAAGTCAGCGACATTCCTGATGCCACAAGGAACTGGTTGACATTCAGCAGTACCTGCGACAGGTGCAGTGTTCTGTTGACTTTGATCTTTTTCTGTTGTTAGCTTTTTGGTTGTTATTTCAGAATCCTTAGGGGACTGAATCATGAGGGACTGATTCTTTTTTTTTTTTTTTTTAAAGAGTCAAAGAACCTTAATCATTTGCTCTTCCTCCAGTTTGCAAAGAAAGTGATTATTTTGTGTTTCTCATTCAGTGTAACGGTGGGAGAAAAATTAAGGTAAGAGATGAAAGGAAAATCTCATTTTAAATTCAGAGATAACAAAGCAAGGAAAAGGTAATTTGTTGAATGATAGTTGCAAGTCCTTGAGCTTTCCAAGGGTATTCCTGTCAGTTTAAAACATCAAAATTGAGACATTCCATCAAAATCTGTTGCATTTATTTCTTCATAACTGCCTTGTCAATATGAAAATCCATTGAATTTGTTTATTTTTAACTATCCTGTCAATATACAGCAGTTTTGAACTCTCAAAAGCAATTTTATGGCATAAGACCTAACTATGCATCTCGCTGTTATGTTAATAACTGAAATTATGGTACTAACAGTACAACAATGGAATTTGGTTGTTATTATAAGTTGCATGTGATAAGAACGGTGAAAAACTGAGTGTGGTTGTGATTGTAACACCCCTGGCATACTCTATGCCCAACAGATAGAACTTGTGGTACTTGCTGACTGTTTCAGTCTGAGGACGTGACTGTGTACAAGCTGAAGGATGAGATCAGTGAGGCCGCCAGCAGGCTGATGTTCCTCCTGGACTACGCCATCTTTCCTTGTGAGTCCTGCCTGACATTTACTGCTTCTTCATGGATCACTTCTTGAAAAGTGCTTATGACATTTTGCTGAAAGTTCTGGGTCTGCTGGGTTTCTTTTATTTTCTTTTATCAAATTCATTTTTATGGTTGTCAGTTCTCTGCTTTAATCATATGCTGCTTTTGATAATGGGAACAGATACATGTTTGTTTGTGATTATGTGCATTTCTCTCAGGAAATCATGAATAGTCTGTGTATATTGTGCTGTGCAAGATTGCATTGTATTTCATTGTGTTGTGCCATATTGTGTTGTGTTGCATTCTGCTTTGTTCTGTTGTGTCATCATAATGTATGATCACAGCAAAGTCTTTGACTGAAATGTAGGCTGCTCTTGTCATGGAGAACCTACCATTGCCGTAGTATGCTGCCACTCCTTGTTTTGGTCTGTTTTCCTATTTGCATGCATCTGCTTGTCCTTCAGAATGGTTTTAACGTAAAATTTTGCCTAGAACATTTATCACATTGCCATTGTTTGTCATGCCTGTGCTGTGTCCAGTGTACTTGCTATAGACATACATGACTGGTCTCTCTCTCTCTGCATGGGCAGTTGAGGACATCAAGCTGAACAGCACGGTGTTCCACTGGCCTGAGCACATCCAGACCGTCTTTGAACTGAGCAACAACCGCATGGCCAGCAAGCGAGAGAACCTGGAGGAGGACCTGAGGAAGAGAGTGTCTGCCTTTGAAGACAAGCTGGCAGAGTTCATGAAAGAGGTGGAATCCTTCAAGAAGAAAGAGGTCAGTCAGCTCCACTAGGGAAGGAATGTGGGGACTGGGCTTTGGGGGGAAAAGTGTTGTTGTGTGTGGTGTTGTGTGTGTGTGTGTGTGTGTGTGTGTGTGGTGTGTGTTGTGTGTGGGTGTGTGTGTGTGTGTGTGTGTGTGTGTGTGTGTGTGTGTGTGTGTGTGTGTGTGTGTAAAGTGTGTGTGTGTGTGTGTGTGTGTGTGTGTGTGTGTGTGTGTGTGTGTGTGTGTGTGGGTGTGTGGTGTGTGTGTGTCGTGTGTGTGGCGTGTGGTGTGTGTGTGTGTGTGTGTGTGTGTGTCTGTCTGTCTGTCTGTCTGTCTGTCTGTCTGTCTGTCTGTGCATGTGTACATGTGGGTCGGTATGTGTGTGTGTAGCTAGGGAAGGGGATGTATGTATGTATGTTTGTGTGAGTGTGTTTGCATATGTACATGAGGAAATTCAAAAAAAAAAAATCTTTTGTGTGTGTGTGGTGTTCATTTGTGTACTGGTACATGCATACATGCCCCCCGTGGGACTCTCGGGGAATGCTTGCAAAGCGAGCATTACAAGAATAGGGTCCCTGCCCGCCAGCCAGGCATGTCGTAGGAGGCGACTAAGGTGGCACCTATCCCCCAGGTAGGGGGTTGGACACAGGGCTAACAACCCCGTTCTGTAAAAAAAAAGATTGTTACAGAAACAGCAACAAAGAAATTCAATACTACTGGGTGCGACGGGCTTCCAGAGTCATCGAAAGATACTCGTATGAATGGCAGTGGTGAAAGCCGAGAGGAAGCCACTGGCAGGAAGATGGAAGTCTTGAGCGCCAAAACCAAAACCAGAATAGGATTCTGGAATGTACACCAGACGGAAAACGCAGGCGAGGACGACCCAAGAACACCTGGCGTCGGACAATAGAAACAGAGCTGAAGACCCTCCAACACTCCTGGGGAACCATTCAGAAACTGGCCCAAGACAGGCAGGAGTGGAGAACCTTTGTTGCTGCCCTACATGCCAAGAAGGCGTAAAAAGGCTTTGGATGGATGGACATGCATACATGAGGATGAGCACAGGCATCTGTGTCCATATAGATGAATGTATGTACATGGACATGAGTACATGTTTATGAATATGCAAAAGCTTTATAGTGCAACACTGTCCACAGTTTTAAGCCAAAACACCAACGCGTTTTCACTCATACGACAGAAAACACCCGTTGCTGTCTGTACATTCGAAGAAGAAGAATGCAAAATACTGACACAGTGTAACTGTTTTTCCTGCTGCACAGTTCATGAGCAGTGACGAGATGAAGTCCAACGTGGAGATCCTGTCTCGCCTGACGACAAACCTGGAGAATGCTCGCACGGAGCTGGAGGGCCTGAACGAGGAGGAGACCCTGTTCAAGTGGGAGCAGTCGGAGTTCCCCCAGCTGCAGCAGATGTTCACTCTGAAAGAGCCCTACGAGAAGCTGTGGAACACCGCCTGGACCTTCCACCAGAAGAACGAGACCTGGCTCAATGGTCAGTCCCCTTGCTTTCTCTAAGTCCTTCGGATGAGACTATAAACCGAGGCCCCGTGTGCAAACGCATGCTGAACATCTTGCGCACATGTTAAATCCTGTTCTGCTTTTCGTAAGAGTAGGCCATCGTGTGCTGGTGGGAACAGATGACATGATTTATAAAACCTGCATACACACGGGGACTGGATGAAAAAAAGCACACGAGTGCTTATTCCATTATCCTCGATATAAAAGAATAGAATAAAATAAATAAATAAAAAATAAATAATAAATAAGAGTTGGTTGTAGAATGTCAAAGAAGTTTGGTGAAATATGAATATAAATTCAGCTGTATCTTTCGTTCTGTGTGGTTTTGAATAAGAGTGTTTTGTACGGAGCGTTCTTGCATGGTATGTATATATATATTTTTTGTTTTTTTCCATTTTCAAGTCAAATATTCGGTCTTCAGACCTATTTTGTGTAGTATGTCTGTCGGTTTTTAGAGTTATCATTCACATTTTTTATATACTGACAAAAGATTACTGAAAGAGCCATTTCTAGTCTGAAATATGGCATCAATTGCTAGTTTGGGTCTGAGAATACTATCAAAAGAGATATAACTTAGTGTGCAACATACAGAGAATTCATGAAATGTTGTTTTTTTGGTTGTTTTTTTGTAACACTTGTTGATCAGCCATCTGTTCTCTTCATCAGTTTAGCATTCACTAAACAAGGTAGGTCAAGAAAGGGTGTTTCCTTTGCTAAGTAATCCTTGTTACTTAACTCCATAAACCTCCCACTTTTTATTGAAAGGAAGGATGAAAGCAATGCCTAAACTCACTGTCTAATGTTTAATGAATATCAGATATAACTGCTTTAGAACTAGGGAATGGATGGGAAAGGTCTCCTTTGCTACCAGAGATGGGCGTGCTGGTTCATGTCATATATAGTATACCAGGCAAGAAAAAAATAGTCAGGCAGAAAGTCTAGAGAATATTGCTAGTTAAAAAAAGTATATTTTGAAAATTATATAGGGAACATTTAAGGTCTCTGACATTAACAAACACATGATGAGAACAAATCTGTAGATGTGAAAAATAGAACATTTAAGCTTTCTGACATTGACAAACACATGATGAGAACAAATCTGTGGATATGAAAAATGGCAATATACAAAAGTGTTAATAACAAAAGGCAGTGCATGCACAGACCGATACTCAGCAAGGTGAAAAATGTATGCGCTGATATGGTGACCAGGTCCGTTCAAGGACCTGAATGCTGAGGACATTGACCAGGAGGTCAGCGACATGTGGCGCACTGTCTACAAGCTGACCAAAACATTCAACGACCAGGCAGGACCCCGCCGCATCGCAGAGAGCGTCAAGTCCAAAATTGACAAGTTCAAGAACCACCTGCCCATCCTGCACACCATCTGCAACCCTGGCATCCGGGACAGACACTGGGATGCTGTGAGGAGTTCTCTTGTCTTGTCTTGTAGTGCCTTTGCTTTGCTTTTCTATGTAGATCTGCAGGTTTGGGAGTTCATGGCTTAGGGTTTAGGACATTGATCTGATTTCACTGAGTTTGCTTGTAAATACATAAGTGCATGTATGTGATATGTGAGTGATGTGTGTGTGTGTGTGTGTGTGTGTGTGTGTGTGTGTGTGTGTGTGTGTGTGTGTGTGTGTGTGTGTGTGTGTGTGTGTGTGTGTGTGTGTGTGTGATGTGTGTGTGTGTGTGTGTGTGTGTGTGTGTGTGTGTGTGTGTGTGTGTGTGTGTGTGTGTGTGTGTGTGTGTGTGTGTGTGTGTGTGTGTGTGTGTGTGTTGGTGTGTGTGTGTGTGAAAACCCCAGATGTTTTGGTTTTCTTTTACATACAATTTTGTGAATATTTTGTGGTAAAATGATAACAGTGTTGTACAGTGTAGATCATTTTGACGCTCCACCACGAAATGAGTTACTTTGCACCTAATTCACTTTTCTGCTAGGAGCCATTTTAGGCAGGTAGGGGTAAGGTTGTTGATTTGGAGATTTTGATTCATTATAGAACTATAGGCATTTGTCTACCTTGTCCTGAAGTATCAAGGAATAGTTTTGTTTCCCTTTGTTTTAAAAACGTGTTTTAAAACACCCAAGCCCTCATTCTGACCATCTATTGCAATCGAAAACTTGTAGATATCTCATTTGGTCACTTTCTGCAGTCTATAATTTCAACTTGTAATAACTTTTCAGAATTGTTTGATTTTCAATCTGCTTTTGTATTGTATAGTCTTTTTATTGCAAATTGATAGCATGTTAACTCTTAAACTTGACCTCTGGTGCAATGCAACTCATTATGTGGAAGAGCGTCCCATCTATGATTGTGTATAATTACTAGATCATTTTATGGTTTTGTGGTACAGATGAGTGACATTGTTGGGTTTGACATTCGACCGCAAGAGGATACATCTCTTCACAGCATGTTGGAGTATGGTCTCAACAAACATCTTGGAAGGTGAGTATGCTTTGAATTTTACTTCTTCATTATAAAAAAACCAATACGATAGATATTTGGATGTGAAATTAATTTGCTAAAAGAAATAGTTGTACTTGTCATGATTTTGTTGTACCATTGTAGTATCCATTTACCCAAGAGGAGTAAAGAGCAGGGGTAAAACCAGTGTGCTGAAGGAAACACTTAACCATGGTTTAAGTTTTCATTTTTTGCCAAGGAGTCATCGCAGCAAGTGGAAAGCTGAGCCATAAGTTATCTAATTTTTAAGAGTTGTAATCAAAATCAGTGTGTTCTAGACTGGCAAACTTTTCTCCCTCAGTCAGTGTCTTCTACAAGAGCTTCTAATGGTAATTATAAAAAAAATCATACCAAAGACCAATGTTATATCGTCTGACCTTTTGAAGTACATGCCAATGTAGAGTATCAACAGAACACTAATTTACAGATCTGAAAGAGAACACATGACACTTCAGCCGAAAATTGTTGTGAACAGCACAAAGATTCCATTCTTAGAACTTGTTTAAGGTGTAACAGAGTGCAGATATTTGATCTGCTGCGACACTGTACAACTTCTCGGCGACGACAGCACGGTCAGACAGTGGGAATGTGGCCCCTAAAAAGAGGCTGCATAAATTCTACATTTTACCGCTACGTTAAATTTAGATCCACGACGCTGCGATTGGCAGCTCCGATCGCATGGGAAGTAATCTAATTACTGCCCCGCCACAAAGGCATGGCTGATGAATGTGTTTATGTTCTGTTGCAGACTGGAGGAGATTGGAGCTGCTGCTGCCAAAGAGTACTCCCTGGAGAAGGCACTGGAGAAGATGAAGTTTGAATGGAAAGATCTCAACTTTGAAATGATCCCCTACAGAGACACAGTATGTAGTACTCTGTGTGTGAGTGTGTGTGTATGTGTGTGTGTGTGTGTCTGTGTCTGTGTCTGTGTCTGTGTCTGTGTCTGTGTGCATGTATGAGTGCATGTGTGCGTGCATGCATGTGTATTTCTGTGTGTGCATGAAATGTGTGTATGTATGTATGTGCTTGTATGTCCTGTCTCTTATCATTAGTGCATGTGTGTATAACTCTCTGTGTGTGCATGGATTGTGTGTATGTATGTATGTATGTATATGCCTGTATGTCCTGTCTCTTATCATCAGTGCATGTGTGTGTATCTCTGTGTGTGTGCATGAATTGTGTGTATGCATATATGTGTGTGGTTGTATATCCTGTCTCTTATCATTAGTGTATCTACAGTAGGAGGATACAAGAAGAAAAAAAAAAGTTCAGCTTAATTTCATTGTAATGATTATGGTCATTTTTGTTACTGTCGCAAAGTTTTATAGGAGAATGATATCAAGAAAATGTTAATAAATATTGTAACTAATTACCCCCGCCCCCCCAAAAAAAACAACCCCTACCATAAAAAAAATCTTAATTTGAATACGGAGTAGGAGAATCATATAAATAAAATGTTGATAAAATATTTTTTTAACTAATTGAATTAAAAAAAAAAAAAGCCATACAATTTTTTTTCAAAGTTCTGAATTTGACTATGGAGTTGTGTTTGTTTTTTCCAACTGTGTTCAGGGTGTGAGTATCCTGTCGGCCATTGACGACATACAGCTGCTGCTGGACGACCACATCGTGAAGGCCCAGACCATGCGAGGGTCGCCCTTCATCAAGCCCTTTGAGGCAGAGATGAAGGACTGGGAGGAGAAGCTGGTCCTCATGCAGGACATTCTGGACGAGTGGCTCAAGGTCAGCACCCCTCGCTCGCTGTGTGATTGATTTGATTAACTTGATTTATTCTTTTATATTAAGGATAATGGGATAAGCACTCGTGCTTTTTTTTCCATCCAGTCCCCGTGTGTATGCAGTTTTGTAAATGTCATCTGTTCCCACCGGCACATGATGGCCTACTCTTACGAAAAGCAGAACAGGATTTAACGTGTGCGCAAGATGTTCTGCGTGCGTTCGCACACGGGGCCTCGGTTTAAAGTCTCATCCAAAGAATGTGATGACTGCTTGTGCATGGGCGCAAGAACCGCACAGAGATTGCAGCGCTTTGTCCTTGAAAACTTAAAGCAAGAGTGAAGGCAGCATGATGAATAATGAGTGACAGTTTGTGCTGCCTCGGCTTGGGTTAAATGTTCTGGTTATGCATGGTTGCGTGTGTTTTACAGCAAGTCTTTAAGATTTGTTCTTTTATGGGAAATGAATTCCTTTCAACATGGAACAAATCTGAGTGGACTATATTATGAATATTGCCTTCTCATATGTTCCTGTTACAAGGAATATGCTCATCAGCATTTGGCAACCAAAGGTTTTGACTGTTTTAGCTCAGCCATGTGCGCGCGTGCATGCGTGTGTGTACATTCGAATTTGCTAAAACTATAATTGTTATTGATTGCTTGTGTGTTGTATAGTCGAATGCAAGCGCTTTGATTTGTTTTTACAAGATATAGCGCTATATAAATTCCAGGTATTATTATTATCTTATTATTATTATTTTTAGTACCTTTGCATAATATATGAATTACTGACTGAGCTGATGAGGGATTGTTGACTGCCCCACAGTGTCAGGCCACCTGGCTGTACCTGGAGCCCATCTTCAGCTCGGAGGACATCATGGCTCAGATGCCCGAGGAGGGCCGCAAGTTTGGCATCGTGGACTCGTACTGGCGGGACATCATGACGGAGGCTGTCAAGGACACCAACTGCCTGGTGGCCACCGGTCAGAACAACATGCTGGGCCGCCTGAGGGAGGCCAACACTCTCCTGGAGGAAATCCAGAAGGGTCTCAACGCTTACCTGGAGAAGAAGCGTCTCTATTTCCCCAGGTAAGCCTTCTGGCAGGATTAGTCTTCAGAGGGAGAAAATCAGACGTTTGTATTAAAGTATGTAACAAATTTGTGTTGCAGATTGTGTTAAAGAATATTGTGGCTACGAGTTTTAAAAGTGTTTTGCATAGTTGCCTTCCCCTTTAATCGCCTGCCTGTATTAAGACTTGAATTACGTTTCTTGCATATGTTTCTACTGAAGAGAATTCACAATAGTATTGATAAAATTAATGATAGCTTTACCGTTATGTTCTGGAAAAAACCACCACCCCAACAGCCTTGAGTTATATGTTCATAGCTTATTCAAATTAATATTTTACTGTGATAAGAAAATCTTCAATGTCCATAGACAGAATACTCACAACAGATTTGGCGTGGCGTGTGTACAGGTTCTTCTTCTTGTCCAATGACGAACTGCTGGAAATCCTGTCTGAGACCAAGGACCCCATGCGTGTGCAGCCTCACCTGAAGAAGTGCTTTGAGGGCATCCACAAGCTGGAGTTCACGGAGCAGCAAGAGATTGTGGGCATGATCTCTGCTGAAAAAGAGACCGTGCCTTTTGTCAACAAAATCTATCCTGCCAAAGCAAAGGTCAGTAAGGCTGGCTGTGTTTTATCCTTCTTCTTCGTTGTTGTTCATGTTTAATAAGTGTTGTACTTGCCTGTCAAGTTCCAAAACACAACTGCTTGACAAGACCTCAAACATACATGAACACTTTATATCTACACCTATAGAATGAAAAACCTCTTGCTTAAATATGCTAAATGCCTAAACTGTGTGTCCCTTTTGCAGGGCATGGTGGAGAAATGGCTGCTGCAGGTGGAGGACATGATGATCATGAGCATTCGCAAGTGGTGCTGGACTCCATTCAGGCGTACCGCGACTCCCCCCGCAGACGCTGGGTGATCGAGTGGCCTGGTCAGGTCATCCTCTGTGTGTCCACCATCTTCTGGACGTCAGAGGTCATCGAGGCCATGGGGCAGAAAGATGGCCTGCAGGTTAGCATCTCTTGGTTGGTTTGTGGATGTTGTTTTTGAAGTTAAATCTCCTTGAAGGGTCTTTTTTTAAGAATTTGTTTTTTTCAATTCAAATCGTTATGTCTAGTATGAAACATCCAACAAGAAGCTAATGAATTTGGTTTGATTCTGATTATCTCTCAGGGTTGTTTTTTTTTCAAAGCAGTGGTACAAGTTTAAAGTCCTCTTATGACAAACTTATGTCTTTTTTGTTTTTGCCAATGCACAGATTTAATGTTTGAATTGGAAAGAATTCTTTTTATGAATCCCCATTTTATTGTTATGTTTTATGTAACTAAAGAGCTCAGTGTTCACCTTATGTTTTTTTTTGTATTTATGTGCTGTTGCTAAATAACAACGTTTTACTGTGGGCAACAGGCACAGCATCTAAGCACTTTATAATAAAACATTTTTTAGAAGAATTCACAGCAGCCACTGTCTTTGATGTTATCAGCTACTTACTGCTTTTTAATGACCAATCAAAATAAGATCTTAGCTACATCTGCCATCAGACAACACTAACATGAATCAAATAAGATAATAGAAATATAACGAATGGCTTGTCTTTACTTATACAACATAAAGGTTGTTGTTGGTTTTGTTTGTTTTTTAAGTGATTTTTGTGTTAAATTGACTTTACTGGTTTGTTGATTTTAGCAATACCTGGAGAAGAGCAACAAGCAGATTGAAGAAATTGTGGAGCTGGTGCGAAGCAGATTGGAGTCTGGTGCTCGTATCACACTGGGTGCTCTCACTGTCATTGATGTGCACGGTGAGTAGATACAGATTTTACCTTCTGAACATTTGTATCAATATTAAGTCATGTATAGTTAATCAAGGGATGTTTTAAAAGAAGGTTTGTTTCCTCTTACGTATGTGGTGGGTGTTGTGTGATAAGGTATGCGTTAGGTGTGTGTGTGTGTGTGGTGTGTGTGTGTGTGTGTACATGCATGGGCGTGCGTGTGTGTGTGCGTGTGTGTAGTTGAAATTTATGTATAATAGTGCTATTCACGCACATTTAAATACTTTTTTATTCATTCAAATATTAGTATTCTTATTTGAGAATGTTAAATTTTTGATTTTTTCATCACTGACCTCTTCTGTTCAAATGAAACATAAAGTATGATTAAGACTTTGCCAGCAGGTTAGATGTAGAGTTTCTTCAGCAATCTTAGATGTAGAATGTTTTCTTCAGCAATCTTTGGTTTGTTTGGGGAGGGGGGGAGGTGGGTTGGGCTATTGCTTTTCCTGAGACCCTATCTATCTTGATGCCATTAATAGCATGCACTTTGCTTGCTTTGTATGTTTGTTCCTTTCGTGTTGCTGGCCAAAGCTGGCCTACTCTTCTGTAAAAGGTGGCTCAGGTTTTGATCTTGGTTTATAGTCTCATCCAGATCATGTGAAAGGAAATGGACTCGGAACCATTGTTAAGTTCAGGAGAAGAATCTCCTTCCACTAACAACTCAGTGGAGACTTGACCCCGCACACACCCTCACTTGGTTAGTGTGAATCTGCACCAGGACATGGGTATGATGGTGTAGTCACTGAGCTGTCTGCTGTGCAGCCCGAGACGTGGTGGCCCAGATGACCAAAGACAACATCACCAGCTCTCATGACTTCAGCTGGCTGGCTCAGCTCAGGTACTACTGGGAAGACGACGTCATCGTTCGCATGATCACCACAGACATCAAGTACGGTTGCGAGTACCTGGGCAACACTCCACGTTTGGTCATCACACCTCTGACAGACAGGTGCTACAGGTAAGAAATATCACATGAGTGCTTATCCCATTATCCTCGATATAAAAGAATTAAAAAAATTTTTTTAATAAATAAATATCAGCAAAGGTTTCGTTGTTTGCTTGGATTTTGTTTCACTCTCATATTCTGGGCATATGTCTTTGAAGGAATTTGTTGGTTTTTATTTGTTACTTTATTTTGTACTCTCATATTCTGGGAATATGTCTAAGACAGAATTTGTAGGTTTTTATTTGTAACTTTATTTGTACTCTCATATTCCTGGGAATATGTCTACGAAAGAATTTGTAGTTTTTATTTGTAGTTTATTTTGTACTCCATATTCTGGGCATATATCTATAAAAGAATTTGTAGGTTTTTATTTGTAACTTTATTTTGTACTTTCATATTCTGGGCATATGTCTCTGAAGGACTTTGTAGGTTTTTTATCTGTAACTTTATTTTGTACTCTCATATTCTGGGCATATGTCTCTGAAGGACTTTGTTAGGTTTTTTATTTGTAAATTTATTTTGTACTCTCATATTCTGGGCATATGTCTCTGAAGGAAATTGGTAGGTTTTTATTTGTAACTTTATTTTGTACTCTCATATTCTGGGCATGTCTGTGAAGGAATTGGTAGGTTTTTATTTGTAACTTTATTTTGTACTCTTATATTCTAGGCATTTACTGTCTATGAAATTTGTAGGTTTTTATTTGTAACTTTATTTTGTACTCTCATATTCTAGACATTTACTGTCTATGAAGGAGCTTGTTGGATTTTTTATTTGTAACTTTCTGTGCCCTTTTACTGGACACTTTCAGGAAGTTTGCTTCGTAGCAGAATGTGCCCCAAAACCTTTTTTGACGTTCCCTGTTTCTATGTTAAGTTTTTAAAAGAGGTGTTTGGGATTGGGTGGACAGAACCCTGATGGGAGCCCTGAAGCTGAACCTTGGAGGAGCCCCTGAAGGTCCAGCTGGCACCGGCAAGACAGAGACCTGCAAAGATCTGGCCAAAGCTGTGGCCAAACAGGTCAGAAACAGGCCTATCGATTTCTGCGACTCCCATCATGGTTGTGATCATGAAATCTCTATCTTTCCTTGTCACTGTGATGAATAGGTTGTTTTTGCTCTGTTCTTCTTTTTCTGTGTTTGGATAAATGAGTTGTTTACTGTTTTGTGATGTTTTTGTCGTGTAATGTTTCCCCCTACTTTTGTTTGGTTTAGCTAGCATAGTCTCTAAGTGTGTGTAAACGATTGTGTACTTGACATATTTTTTTTGTTTTATTTAGTCGCCCTCTTTGTTTCTTTTTCTTCTTCTCTTTGTAAAGAGTTTTGTAAAAAAATTATATCATTATCATTTTTGGGGGTTGGGGGGACTTTTCTTATGCATCAGTTAAATTGTCTTACTTTGGGGAAGATTTGGGGCTTTAATAACTATATATATATTAAAATATTTGTGGATATTTTGTATGCGTCTGGATATATGAGTTGTAAGTTTTCTGTGTTGTTAGTATATACCTTTTTTTTCTTTTCATATGTTATAATAATGTCAGTGTGTATGTGTCTGTGTAACTGTTTAGGGACAAATAATGGTTAGTATTAGGTTGTTTTTCAAATGTGGTTCTAGTACCATTATGTTGATTGTTTCTTACAATTTTTTGGACAAATGTGATCAGCATTCGATATTTTGCAAATTAACTAGACTAGTCTTTAGACTATTTCAGTTACAAACACAGTATCAAAAGTATTACATTCTCTGTGCCCAGTGTGTGGTGTTCAACTGCTCTGACGGCCTGGACTTCAAGGCTATGGGCAAGTTCTTCAAGGGTCTGGCCCAGGCAGGGGCGTGGGCCTGCTTTGACGAGTTCAACCGCATTGAACTGGAGGTGCTGTCGGTGGTGGCCCAGCAGATCCACTCCATCCAGATGGCCATCTCCGCCAACCTGAAGCGCTTCATCTTTGAGGGCACGGAGCTGGCCCTGGACCCCACCTGCACCATGTCATCACCATGAACCCCGGCTACGCTGGCCGTCAGGAGCTGCCCGACAACCTGAAGGTAAGGCAGGAGCAACAACGCCGGCTTTTTGTAATTCAGGTGCCTGGCGCTTTGTCTGTGGTTAGTGTGTGACAAACAACGCTGGATTTTTGTAACTCAGGTGCCTGGCACTTTGTCTGTGGTTAGTGTGTGACAGCCTGAAGGTAAGGCAGCAGCAACAACGCCGGCTTTTTGTAACTCTGGTGCCTGGCGCTTTGTCTGTGGTTAGTGTGTGACAACCTCAAGGTAAGGCAGGAGCAATAACGCTGGCTTTTTGTATCTCAGGTGCCTGTCATGTTGTCAGTGGTTAGTGTGTTGAGTTCCTGGCTGAAAGGTTTGTGGGTGTGAATCTCTTGTGACGTAACATGATAGGAAAATTATAGAGCACACTACCTACAGATAGCCTGAAGTGCGAAAATGCAATGATTTAATAGATAAATTGGTAACAATATCAGACAAGTTCAGAAAAAACAACAACTTGAAAATATAGTGACTGCATAAACAAACAAGTAACAATAACATGAGCAAAAACAATACCATGAACCATAAATCATGAGAACAATGAATAAGAGGCATGGATTTTTTTTTCATGTGCCCTGACTGGCTCTTACCCAGAACGAGCTTGCTGAATGGCAAGACTAGGACCTGATTCATGACTGGACATGTTACAGTAGGAAGTGTATCGTATAATCCTTTAATGTAGTCTCAAACACAGAAGGGCTTATATGGCATTTCCATGTCTAGCCTAAAGTTTCATTCTTTGTTTTAAAACTACATTACAAATATTATGCTTAACTTACTAGCTGTAGTGTGCAGATTTGTTTGTATTTCTACTTGCAAACTTGCTTACAGTTTTTGTTGCTTTACAGCTGAAGTAATGTATTTCCTGCAGACATGACTGAAAATGTCCCCTGTGTGCAGGTGCTGTTCCGTACAGTGGCCATGATGGTGCCAGACTATGGCATGATTGGAGAAATCGTTCTCTACTCCATGGGCTTCGTCGATGCCAGAAGGTCAGGATTTTTGTTGTTGTTGTTTATAAGAGACAGAAAGTTTGGCAGACAGATACGCCATCGCACTCCACACTGCACTGACCTGACCAGACCATCAAACCAGACCAGACCAGACCAGATTGATTGACTAACCTTTTGGCCGTCCTAACAATGAGCAGCATGTAGATTCACATTCTTACCTAAACCATGGAAGATGTATCAGAAGATTGAATATATGTGAATGAATGAGTGTGGGCATCCTCACAGGGCAAGCAAACTACAGAGGGAAAAATACTTTAAAAAAACACATTTTAAATAGTGCCATTTGGGGGTTTCTTCTTTTTCTTTTGTTTTTGATGAAAATTTTTTTTCCTTTTTTTGTGAGCGAAATCCCATCTCTTTATAGTAGATGAGCTTGTTTGCTTCTCAGCCTGTTTGCTTTCATTCCTTGTTAAATCATGAAACAAACATGTGTGTGTGCAGCTTGTCCAACAAAATTGTGGCCACCTACACCCTGTGCTCTGAGCAGCTGTCCTCCCAGCATCACTATGACTACGGCATGCGAGCCGTCAAGTCAGTGCTGACTGCTGCCGGCAACCTCAAACTGAAATACATCGACGAGGATGAGTCCGTCCTGCTTCTCAAAGCCATCAACGATGTCAACCTCCCCAAATTCTTGTCTCAGGTACTTGGGGTGATATTAAGTATTCATTGGATATAAAAATTAAAATTAAAAAAAATATATATACATTGGATATAAGCCTGTTGATGGGCTGATGTTAGTTCACAAGGCAAAAGAAAAGGTTGCAATGGGCAGTGGTTAAAGCACACTGCAGTGTTTTCAGTGGGTGGATTGTAACATTTGTGCCAGTGTGTAAAGCATAGTGCATTGTAAGATATAGTCTCTAGCCAGATATCTCTAGCCAGATATTAATGCATATAGTAAATTGTGTTTGCTGTCATACAGTAATTGTGTAAAGCTGCTTTATTTGGGAGACTTTGATGGAGATGGTAGAATTGCTTCAGTTGGCAAATATTAATGAAAGTTATTGCATTGTGTCATTTTGTCAACTTGTATTCATTTTCAGTTGTGTTGTTTTTTTATTTTCCTGGAGGTCATTCCCTTAAGTCAAGATTTACATTAGGTTACTAAAAGCTTTTTGTTTATGTATACAGGACTTTTTTTTGTTGTTGAAAACCTGTATGGTGATTTACCTAAATTTGAAGTCCTCTAGTTTGTGGTGATTAAATTAAAATTTTTTTTTTTAACAAGAGTATTGATATGTAAAAACTATATTTTCTGTTGTCTGTCTTTTCTACTATCCAGGGGTATGTGCTTTGTGTTTGTTTTCTTTTTTTTTCTTAGTTTATGTATCTTTTTTTTTATTTTAACGGTTCTTTCCTTTAGTTAGTTTGTTATTTAAACTGTGTATTACTTTTTTCTTTCTATATGTTCCTTTGTTTGCTTGTTTTTAATATTTTTGTTAATTACCTTTTCGTCTTACTTTATGGGTTTTAAAATTTTCAACCTGTCTGTCTGTATTTATCTGTTCTTTTTTTAAAGTAATTCTTAAAAAAAAGATTTTGACACAGAAAATGTGGTGTATTGCCTGAAGAGTCAGAGTATGACTGACAGTGTTTGGCTTAGGCCAAAAGCTGTGTCAGTTATTGATTTCAGCTCATTGCCAAGGCCTACAAAATAAAATGTTGTGATGTCGTAAAATGCTGTGTTGAGATTGCCTTCAGCCATGACAAACTCTTAACAGAACAACCTGCACTCTCCTTTAAAGGAGAAAAAAATTGGAGTAAGGCTGCCTATATGGTGAGGTACTGGAAAACAGTCATACATGCAAACTTCTCATTCAGTGTGTGCAATTTCAATCTTACAGTGATTCCCAGGTGGGAATTAGTGAGTCAGAGGGCACATTCTGGGTGACCCCCAAAGTGTGTTAAGCTGAGGAACAACAACAACAACAACGTGTGCGCAAGATGTTCTGCGCGCATTCGCAAACGGGACCTCAGTTTACAGTCTCATCTGAAAGAGTTTTGGGGAGAGTGGAGTCAGCACTGATGTTAACTCCAGGGGAAAAATCCCCTCCAGCAGGAGTCGAACTCGGGTCGTCAAATTGCGAGCGCAATGTTCTGACCATTATGCTATCCCGTCCCCTGACAGTGTGTGTGATGGTGCTGTGTGTTCAGGACGTGCCCCTGTTCAACGGCATCATCTCTGACCTGTTCCCCGGTGTGGAGCTGCCCAAGCCTGACTACGGTGTCTTCATGGAGGCTCTCAAAGACAACTGCGCCAAGAGGGAACTGCAGCCAGTGCCTTGGTTCCTGGACAAGATCATCCAGGTCAGTGTCGCGTTGTTGGTGTTGTTGTTTGGTGTTTGTTATCAGGGTTGTCTGTGTGGCTGGACTTTGGATCTTTATGGTGTGTGTGTGTGTGTGTGTGTGTGTGTGTGTGTGTGTGTGTGTGTGTGTGTGTGTGTGTGTGTGTGTGTGTGTTCTGAGTTTATCAGAATATTTTTGAGTGGATTTATTAAAAATATGATCACCACCTCCCACTTTGATAGTGGTTTTCCATCTGATATCACGCACGCACACACACGCACGCACACACACGCTCGCACGCACACACACACACACATACACACACACTCTCACTCACACACACCACGTACGTATGCACGCATGCATGTACACACTCACATACGCACATACATGCGCTCGCATGCATGCGCGCGCGCGCCACACACACACACACACACACACACACACACACACACACACACACACACACACACACACACACACACACACACACACACACACACACACACACACACACACACATATTCACATGCATTATAAGTGACATAACA
>CM060316.1:77475852-77515852 GCA_030674155.1 Stramonita haemastoma | reverse complement strand
TGAATAAAGTCATCAAAATTGTTTTTCAAAACAATAAAATTGTTGTCACCTTCAGTTGTATTCTCCCATATTTTATTTATTGAGCTTTGTCAGTGAACATTTATCATTTAATCTTTAGAGTCTGAGGTAGATTTCAAAATTTCTTGGTGAGTAATCTGAATTCTCCACTTCTAATTTGTGTAGTAATCTTCCCTGTATTCATCTTCATCAACAAGAAGAATATGTTTAAAGAAAGCAAAGTTGTGAAAGCTGTGTGTGTTTTCAGAGCAACTCCTTCCCAGAGCGTGACACTGTGTTTGACTTCTGCTTCCAAAAGAAGGCCAGTGGTCACTGGTGTCCATGGATGGAGACCCGAGAAACCAAGCAAGCCACTGGTGCTGGCGTCAAGGTAACTTCACAGCTTTGTCTGCCTTTCATTTCAATCTTATTTCCCCTGTGAGGATGCTGGGCACCTGTCAGTACAGATAGCATCCCCACCTTCTGGAAACTCTGTGCTAGAAATTTCCTCTTTTCTATCACTCTCTTTGTTTTTGCCTTGTTCCTTTTACTTTCAATTACCTCCTCCTTGTCTATTCTCTGCCTTCTTGGTCCATTCTCCTGCCTTTTTTCCCAAAATACAAAGATAACATTTCTCTCTCATGCCAAAGTCGGATGTGCTGGGCCTAACTTGTAAGGCACTTAGCATGACATATTTTCGCTCATATAGCAGACAACAATAATTGTCTGAGCGTTTGATGAAGAAGAAGATTTAATCTTATATAGTTTCTGCATCCTTGTACTACCTGAGAAATGAGGAGCAAGTAATATTTATTTGCCTGGAGTTTTTTTTGCACTGGAAACAGGTGTGTGTTTTCAAATAAATCTAGTAATATTGCTATTGGATGGACTAAAAAAAAAAGTATATATTCTCTGAAAGTTATAAATAAAGTGATTTAAAAAATATGAATTTTTTAGATTGTCTAATTTTTCAAAGACATGCAAGGGTTTAATAAATTATATTTTGTTTTATCTAGAATTTCAAATTGTCTGATTTGAAATAAACCATGCCATCTGCACAGTAAAACCATATTTTCTGGACAAATGTATTAGGCTTGTGCAAACATTATTTTACAAAAACTACATGATTTGATATGACTGCTGAAAATTATAATAACATAAAATGTGATTTTCTGCTCCATACAGTCCATAAGTTTTCTCAAGGATTGAAAAAAAAAACCTGCCTAAAAACCCCAAAACTAAAAACTTAAAGTTATGAATCACCATGTCAGTCAGTCAGGCAAAAACAAAGTGAATCCAAACAAAAAGCCCCATAAATATCCTGGCAGAACTAGTTTTGCTTTTTTTTTGTTTTTTTGTTCTAAAAGCACAGTGTGCTGTAATAAGGAGAGAATCTTGGATTTTGTACAAGAGAAATCTTACATGACTAGACAGTAAGTACATTACAGTACAGTGTAATATAATTCAATACAGTGTAATACAATGCAACACAGTGTAAAACAGTACATCACAACACAGTGCAATGCACTACAATGCAGCCCAGCACAGTCCAGCGGTGTTTTGTCTTTGCAGCTGAGTGACATGATCATTGAGACAGCAGAGACAGTGCGTCAGGAATACTTCCTCCAACTCTTCCTGACCCATGAGGTCCCCACTCTCTTCATTGGCCCCACTGGCACTGGCAAGTCTGCAATCACCAACAACTACCTCATCCAGCTGCCAAAGGATGTGTAAGATTTGGCCTATTTGCTTTTCATTTGGGGAAAGATGTCATTTTTGTTTTGGTCTGTGAAAACATTTATATGTTTATTGCATTTCTGTAAATACAATATGGAGATTGGTTATACAAAGATTTTTCAGTCATTGATGTGTATGCTATGTCACACTCTTGCATGTGTGCCAGTGTGTGTGTGTGTGTGTGTGTGTGTGTGTGTGTGTGTGTGTGTGTGTGTGTGTGTGTGTGTGTGTTGGTGTGTGTGTGTGCATGTGTGTGTGTGTTGTGTGTGTGTGTGTGTTATGTGTGTGTGTTTTGTGTGTGTGTGTGTTTGTGTGTGTGTGTTTTGTGTGTGCATGTGTTTGTGTGTGTGTGTGTGTGTGTTTGTGTGTGTGTGTGTGTGTGTGTTGTGTGTGTGTGTGTGTGTGTGTGTGTGTGTGGTGTGTGTGTGTGTGTGTGTGTGTGTGTGGTGTGTGTGTGTGTGTGTGTGTTTGGGAGAGTGTACGTTTGTTGCTAATAAATCCATGTAACATGTGTGTGCAGGTACATTCCCAACTGCATCAACTTCTCAGCCAGAACCTCAGCCAACCAGACCCAGGACATCATCATGTCCAAACTGGACAGGTCAGTGCTTCTTACTGCACTATTGCTGATCAGTTTGTCTTATCTTTAACCGAAGATGATGTAAGAGGTAAAATAATCTGTGTTGAAAAAATCCAAAAATCATGTGTCTTGACTTTTTGTATATGTATACATGTTTTCCATGTATATCTTTTCTTTTCTTTTCTTGTATGTAATACTTTGTGTAGTCTGAAAACTAATCATGATTCTGTTCATTAAAGTTGAAAAGAAAAAGGACTAAAGATTGTAACATTGAGGGAAAATAAGTCATCAGTCAATCTTTGCCTTAGTGGATGGGGCCATAGACTCCTGTCTGGAAGATCATGGATTTGAAGTCTACCAGGGGAGAGGACTTGTGAGGTTCCCGCTTGTTTTGCTGCACATGGCAAGATCAGGATGAGTGGTATGGGAGCAGCAGCATTGCTGCACTCCATATGATAAGGCAGCTGGTAAATAAGAGTGTCACCAGACATATCCCTCACACCGACACTGCTCAAACCAGAGTGACTGTTTTCTCAGGAGGCGCAAAGGAGTGTTTGGGCCTCCCATGAACAAGAAGTCAGTGGTGTTTGTGGACGACCTGAGCATGCCAGCCAAGGAGAAGTACGGCGCCCAGCCCCCCATTGAACTTCTCCGCCAGTGGATCAACCACAAGCACTGGTATGACAAGAAGGACACCTCCAAGATCTTCCTTGTGGATGTGGTAAGTGGACAGAGAAGGGTTTTGGGTTTGGAATTCCTGTATATGTCTGCATGTTTGTTTTAAAGATAGTTCGAAGGGCTTTCCTTACATTTACAGAGGTGTATGTTTATGTGCTGACAATGATTTATATTGAAGTTTTGGTGCATTCTATTATCCTCAATATTGAAATTTGGGTATATTCCATTATCCTCAATTTAAAAGAATAAATAGACACACACACTCGTACACAAGCATGCACGCACGCACGTACACATGCATGCACACACGTACACATGCACGCATGCACATACACATGTGTGCACGCGCACGCACGCACACACGCACATGCACACACACACACACACACACACACACACACACACACACACACACACACACAACACACCACACTGTACACACACACACACACACACACACATATACATGTCTTTGCACAGGCAACAGTTTCTTTCACACTCACACACAACACTCTTTCTCTCTCTCTCTCTCTGTGAAACACTGAAACATATCCTTTACTCTCGTAGGCTGTAATCAGAATCTGATATATGATGTGTACAGAATAAAGTATGTAACTAGAATTGTTCCCATTGCTATAAGCATAGAATGTAGATCTGTGCAAAACAAACACATACTGACTTTAGTTAAGTAGAGAATCAGTGATTTGACCTCCCAAAACTCCTTGATAGGTCTGCAGATTGCTGGAGCCCACCCCTATCCTGGCTGCACAATGCATGCTGGGTATATTTGCATCATCCCTGCCATTGGGCCTTATCTGGCCTGTTCTTTCATAACATATGGATAGGGTTGTAATGTGTGCTGCATGCATGGCTCATAGTGCTAAATAGAAATATGCGCAAACAGAATGACACACACAAAAAATATGACGTGTATCATAAGTGGCTTTCTCATTTTTCAAAACACAGCTGTTCGTGTCTGCCATGGGCCCACCTGGGGGAGGCCGAAATGACATCTCCAGCCGCATGACTCGTCACATGAACATCGTGACCATTGACGAGTTTGATGATGCCACCATGACGCGAATCTTTGGGTCCATCTGTGACCTGCATTTCGCCAAAGGCTTTGATGGCAGCTTCATCAGGAACGGAAAGGTCAGTGTGGTGTGAAAAGGTTATGTTAGCTCTTGAGGTTTGATTGGCTTGATCAGAATTCATCTCTTTCACTCTGTTTTTTCTCTCTCTTACTCATTCTCTCTAAGCAAATTTACCTTTTCCCCCCTCTTTATCTATATTACTATTTTTATTTTTTATCTTTAATTTGCCTGTCAGCTCTTATGTCTGTTTAATGAAATAGGTAAAAAAAAAAAGAAAAAAAAGGCTTATTTTCAACTTATACAGAAATATGTTTGTTAAGATGTGGTTGAGTAATTTGGATTTTATAAAATGTGAGTCATGAGCATTTTTTTATACTGAAATAAGAATATTAAAATGATTATAAGCCATTTGTGTTGTTTTTAGGTATGATATGTGTTTATCCTATGGACTGGAATGTATTTGAGAGGACGTCTAAAAATGGCTAAGTTGTTTGAGATTGCATCAGACAGTTTTTCTAAGTCCTTGAACAGTGTTTTCTATTTGTATATATGTAAATATAGATGTCCTGATATTTTAATTCTTTCTTTTGACCATGCTTCTGTCAGGCTACAGATCTCAGTGCGGTATGTTTCTTCAGGTCCTTGATGTAAACTTTGAATGTGAATTTTGATTTATTTCTCCTTATTTTTGTCATTGGGATTTTATTGGTTGGGAACAGTAGTATGACTTTATCCATCAATTTGTGTTCCATCCCTCACTCCTTTTCTTTGACCCCTCACATATGCCCCATTTCTAGTTGGACATATATGTTGTCAATTCATTGTTTGCTTTGTGTGTGTGTTTAAAATATATTTATATTCATTTTTAATCTTGTGGAATATTGAATGATGAATGCTGAGATGCAAGTAAGTAGTCTGTTTTTAGCTATAAAAGTAAAGGATATTTACACTGTGTTCCTCCCAAAATAAGAGTTATCTGATATTCAGTGACCTGTCTGTTCAAAGTAATGTACAAATTGCGTAAGTTCATTGCAGAATTGAATGGTTTCCAACTCTTCACTTCTTGCCAGTGGCAAAAGTGGCCTCTTTTTGCATATGAAAATATAGAAATGGAAATGGAAAGAGGTATGTCATAAACATTGACACAGAGGGTAATGATTTGACAGATGAACATTTTCTTGATAGACATTTGTAGAAAGAAAAGAAAATCAGTTTATCAGTAGTTATCTTATAAATACCTGATTTACTTTTTTTTTCAGTGCATCTATCTGTTGAGGTTTGTTAGTTTGAGAGGTGTGTTTTGATTCGTGATTAGTTTACACATTTTGTTGTGTTTTTCCATCTTGGTGTTTCCTGATGTTTAATTGTAAGTTTGTGTTGAAGGCATGGATTGTTCAGTTTAGTTCTTGTTGGCGTCATTAATTTTATATTTTTATTTATTTTTTATTTTATTCTTTTATATTGAGGATAATGGAATATGCACTCTTGTGCTTTTTTACATTAAGTCCCCGTGTGTATGCAGTTCTGTAAATATCATCTGTTGCCACCGCACATGATGGCCTACTCTTACTAAAAGCAGAGCAGGATTTAACATGTGCGCAAGATGTTCTGCGTGCGTTCACCACGGGGCCTCAGTTTATAGTCTCATCCGAAGTTAACAGATGTCAAGTTACTCTCTGTTGGCTTTGTTTTAGTACTTCTTATTTTTGCTAATTTGTTCTTGCTGCCTTTACCAAACTGTGAAGTGGGTAGTTGTTTGGTTGTTCTTTGCTAACTACTTGTTTTATTCTTTTGTTGTTGTTTTTTTTTTATCTTGAGGGTGGGTGTGGTGTTGCTTTTTGCTTTTTTTTTTTGGTTGGTTAGGTTTTTGTAACCAGTCACTTGCATGGTTCCATGTATTATAGTGTGCATTATTGATTTGATTGCTTTCTCCCTTCATTGTTTTCATATGTTGTTTTTGCTTTAAAAGAAATTTACATTCATATTTATCAATGACTTATTTTTTGTCAGTTACTTATTGGGTATACTATTTTTCTTTTGATATTGTTCATTGTTTTTCTCGTGACATTTCCACCACCTTTCCTTGATTATATATGATATAGGTAAATGTCAAACATTAACAATTATTTGGCTTTGACATGTATGTGATTTGTTAACTGTTTTTAAAGAAGTGCATTTTGAGGGTTTTCAGCCTGAAGATTGTATCTCAACATTAATTTTTTTTTAAGTAGATGCTTAGCAGAAGACCCGTGATCTTGAAACTTTTTTTTTATATACTTAAAAAGGCCTTTTGCTTGCGTACATATCTTAGAACTACTTGATTCCACACCTGTTGAGTTTTTCCACACTCCCCAAATTCCAGTTCTTACTCCAAAAATCATTGCTCTTTCAAAGAAACTCTTTGGAAGGCTGAGCAACAGAAAGTCTCCATTGAAGAAGCTCTCATCCAACAAGTGTTTTACCTTTTCCTACTTAGTTTTGGAGGGATGGGAGGTGGGGAGGCAGATGGGGGGGGGGGGGGGGGGGGGCTGAGGGGTTGGGGGGGGGGGAGGCTGAGCTGCATCTAAATCCTGACCCCTGGATGTCCCTCTGTTGCTGCCCTGTTTTTCCTACCTTGATTCAAATTCTAAAACTCCCTCCCCCCCCTCCTGTCAGGATGCCTGGGGCCTATGAGAATAAACAGCATTCCCTCCTTCTGGAGATTCTGTGCTAGCAATTCCCTCTTTTGTTCCCTATCTCTTTGTTTCTGCCTTGTTCCTTTTCTTTCTGTCACCTACTTCTTGTCTGTTTTCTGCCTTCTTGGTCCATTCTCCTACCTTTTTTTACAGAAAGACATGCAACAACTATAACCATTCTCTCTTATGCCGAAGTCAGATGTGCTGGGCCTGATTTGTCAGGCACTTAATAGCAGTGCAGCGCATTTTCACTCATTTGACAGACAACAATAGTTGTTGTCTAAGCATTTGTGATGAAGAAGAAGAAGACCGCCCTCCCAGACTTTGAGCCCTAACTGCAAAAGTCAGTCTGCTAATGCTGTGTAACTGTTGACTCCCTGTTCAAGGGGATTTTTCCCCTGGAGTTAACATGAGTGCTGACTCCACTCTCCCCAAAAGTCCTTTGGATGAGACTGTAAACCGAAGCCCCGTGTGCGAATGCACGCAGAACATCTTCCACACACGTTAAATCCTGTTCCACTTTTCGTAAGAGTAGGCCATTGTGTGCCGGTGGGAACAGATGACAATTTTACAAAACGGCATACACTCGGGGATTGGATGTAAAAAAAAAGCACAAGAGTGCTTAATCCATTATCCTCCATATAAAAGAATAAAATAAAATAAAATAAAGTCAGGTGTGCTGGGCCTGATTTGTCAGGCACTTAATGGCAGTGCAATGCATTTTCACACATATGCATTTTTCACTCATATTCGTGATGAAGAAGAAGAAAAACCACCTACCCTCCAGACTTGGAGCCCTAACTGCCAAAGTCAGTGTGCTAATGCTGTGTAACTGTCTCCTCTACAGCTGTTGGTGGCGGCCACCATGGATGTGTACAAGGAGTCCATCTCCCAGTTCCTGCCCACGCCCTCCAAGTCGCACTACGTCTTCAACCTGCGCGACTTTGCCCGCGTCATCCGCGGCGTGCTGCTGGTGCCGGCCACACACATGGCGGAGACGGAGAAGCTGATTCGCCTGTGGGTGCACGAGGTCTACCGCTCCTTCTACGACAGATTGATCGATGCCGAGGACAGGTACTGCACAGCGCACACATCCAACGTCACTCAGTGGGGCCTAGTCAAGAGTGCTGAATTTAGCGTGCTCCTTCCTTTTACTACACAGTGCACACATCCAACATCACTCAGTAGTAAGGCCTAGTCAAGAGTGCTGAATTTAGTGTGCTCCTTCCTTTTACTACGCCGTCCTATCCAGGGGGGAGTCTATGACTCTCAGTCGCTTAACACCACAGAAACCGGGATAAGTACTGCCCTGATGAGCCTGAGGCTCGGGACAGACTTTAACTAACTTTTCCTTTTACTACACAGTGCACAAATCCAACATCACTCAGTAGGGCCTAGTCAAGAGTGCTAAATTTAGCACGCTCCTTCTTTTTACTACACGGGGCACAAATCCAACATCACTCAGTAGGGCCTAGTCAAGAGTGCTAAATTTAGCGCGCTCCTTCCTTTTACTATACTGTGCACACATCCAACGTCACTCAGTGGGGCCTATCAAGAGTGCTAATTAAATTTAGCATGCTCCTTCCTTTTACTACACAATGCACACATCCAACGTCACTCAGTAGGGCCTAGTCAAGAGTGCTACATTTAGCGCGCTCCTTCCTTTTTACCTAGTCCATGTGTGGTCAGCTCCTGCTATTAATAGCACCAGCTGGCCCCCAACTCTGCTGGGATGGGATGGGATGATTAGCAGCTGAGAGGAGCTGAAAGTGGGGGAAAACTGACAGCTGTGACCAACTGTTTTTTTTTTCAATTTATTTTTATTTTTATATCGAGGATAATGGGATAACCACTCGTGAGCTTTTTTTTTCACATCCAGTCCCCGTGTGTATGCAGTTTTATAAATGTCATCTGTTCCCACTGGCACACGATGGCCTACTCTTATGAAAAGTGGAACAGGGTTTAACGTGCGTGCAAGATGTTCTGATGTTTTTTGTATATATGTGTGTGTGTGTGTGTTTTTAGGGCAGGTACTAAATGTTGTGTGATGGCCATTTACCCTTTTTTTTCACTGTCATCATTTTGCCTTTACAGAAAAAATATCAGATTTGGGTTGTATTTTAGAGTATTTATATTTGTGTGGAAGTTGTTAATCTTGCTAGAGAGACATAAAAACATATTGGGTTTAAAGAATGCTTTGATGAACAAAGCTTAAAATGTTGCAATACTGTGAAATTTCATAATATGACTTATTATTCTCAACAAAAATGAAAATCCAGGTGTACTCTATTTTAAGTTGTCAGGTTTTATCTTCTGTCCAGTTTCATCTTGCCATATTATTGCTCTACACTGCCTTTTCTTGTACTTGTTTGGTCTGATCTTTATGTGGAGAGTTAAAGCTTTAAAAAGGTAAGATTATGAGGTAAATCTTATACGTTGTCAGAACAAGCAAGAGAATATGAACAAAACCTGAGGAATTACCTGACGTGCTTATGTAGATATTGACTGGTGATAGTGAATATAAGAAAGTATTTTACTAAAAATATAAAGAAAAAGTTGCTAGCAAGCAGAAAAAAAACAGGAGATACAAGACAAAATGTAACAACTGCAACCATAGTTCTAACACAGAGTGATACAAAGTTATTGCTTTCAATGTATATGCTGGGACAAAGCGCAACATTTCGCGAATATGTGATTTGTGCAGAGTAACGTTTTTCAACATCGTGCGAGAGCAGTGTCAGGCCCATTTCAAGCAGAGCATCGACAAGATCCTGGGACACCTGAGCAAATCGGGCAAAGTGGTGGATGACGATGTGCGTGGTCTGTTCTTTGGTGACTACATCAATGCTGAGAACAGAGTGTACGCAGAGATCACCGACTTCAAAGAACTTGTCCATGTCATGGAGAAGTAAGGCTTCACTTCAATCATGGAGATTTTTATAGTTTAGATTTGGTTCTTTCTTTTTTATAGTTATTACTTTTTTGTGTTGTGTGTGTTGTTTTTATGTGAATATTTTTTTGTTTATATGTGTAGATTTTGTTGTAGGAGACAGTGTGTGTTGTGTGTGTGTGTGTGTGTGTTAAAATGTTGACCATTCATAACTTTCACCTTTGATTTCTGTCAGGTGTCTACTTTTGCATTTTATTTCAGCAATGTAGAATGTGTTTGTTTATGTCCAAGTGTTAAGCTATTTTCTGTGGTTTTACCCATTTCTTTACAGAGAAGTGTAATTTTTTTAAGCAAATCTGTAAAAGTATTTTTATCACAATTTAAATTTTAAAAAAAATTGTGTAGATCATGCATTATTCATTTGTTTTGTTGTTATTGTTGTTGTTGTTATTCTGGGGGCCTCCCAGAATATGCACTCTAACTCACTCATCCCACTTGGGAATCACTGTGAGATTGTATGTACACAATAGATGAGATATTTGCATGTCTGACTGGCTTCAAGTACCTCAGCACATAAGCAGCCATACTCCAATTTCAGAGGATTTTTTTCTCCATTAAAGGAGAGCACTAGTTCTTATGGTAAGAGCTTGCCATGGCTGAAGTCATTGTCAATATAAGATTAAAGCATAACAATAAATTAAGTAAGCCATGCACCTAGCTTACATCAATAACTGATAATGATTTTGGCCTGGGCTAAATTATTCATTTGACTTCATACACCTTTTTACAACTCAGAGTAGGACAGTCTATGCCTTAACATAGAACTAGCTGTTTGTATAAAAATGAGTGTGTATAATTATCAGGCAGTACCAGTTAGGGGCAGAGTTAGCTGTCTGTGAAAGTGACTGTAATGGTTCCTGTCAAACATTGTTTTCTGTAATCAGATGGTAATTTCATTCTTGTCAATGTGGAACAAAAGATGAACCTATCTATGCCATAAGCCCCCCTAAAAAAGAAAGATGTGTGCGCTGGGGGGGGGGGGGTGGGGTGGGGGGGAGGTTAAAGATCAGAAGTTATGTTTATTGGAACATCTTTTCAATTCATGAATGATGTAACAGAAATGCATGCAGTTAAATTATTGTCATGAATACCACAAACCACATCTTTATGATGCTAATATTTTTCTATGTCCTTTTTTTCCATAGCGGGTAAGTATCTGCTTGGGTTTGTTACAGTAAAGCGTGGAGTGGTATATTTATCATCTGTATCGTCAGATTTGAATAGGAGAAGAAGGGGGTTTTCAGCCATACACAACAATATTCCCTCTGCATAAATCCATGATTTTGCTTTTTCAAACTTTCATCTCTATCAAGAGTTTACTCTGAGCTGTTTGACTTTGCTTTCTTCTGGGATGGCACTTTTGCATCAAATGATAAGGTGATAGAAAAGTTGATTCTGCTTTCATCTAGGATGGCACTTTTGCATCAAATGATAAGGTGATAGAAAGTTGATTCTGCTTTCATCTAGGATGGCACTTTTGCATCAAATGATAAGGTGATGGGAAAGTTGAATCTGATTTCATCTAGGATGGCACTTTTGCATCAAATGAGAAAGTTGAATCTGATTTCATCTAGGATGATATGTTTGCATCAAATGATAAGGTGATGGAAAAGTTGAATCTGATTTCATCTAGGATGGCACGTTTGCATCAAATGATAAGGTGATGGAAAAGTTGAATCTGATTTCATCTAGGATGGCACTTTTGCATCAAATGGAAAAGTTGAATCTGATTTCATCTAGGATGGTATGTTTGCATCAAATGATAAGGTGATGGAAAAGTTGAATCTGATTTCATCTAGGATGGCAATTTTGCATCAAATAAAGAGGTGATGGAAAAAAAAAGATTTTGCTTTTATCTGGGATGGCACTTTGTATCAAGTGATAAGTTGACAGAGAGGGGAAAAAATTTGACAGAGAGGTTGATCTTGCTTTTATCTGGGATGGCACTTTTGTGTGAAAGGATAGGGTGGTGGAAAGGTTGCTTCTACTTGTGTCTGTGATGGGACTTTTGCATTAAATGATAAGGTGACGGAGAAGTTGTATTCTGAATTTTGCAATAATCCATGGACATGTGATTTTCTACATTTTGTAATAAGTTGACAGACAGGCCATATTCCAGATTTTTCTGTGTGTAGATGACACACCAGGGTTCAGAGCTGAAAGTGGTTTGAAACCATGTAATAGACTTTTTCTATAAAAAAAAAATAATTAAAAAGAAAACAGAAGCATATTCAGGTTTCACTTTCATGCGTTCATCACTGAAACATGTTTATAGTTTGCACTGCAGTTGCTTGTATGTTTATCATGCTATCTGCCTATGGGTGTTATATATTTGCAGAACATTGCAGGAACACTGCTTGCATATTCTCATTTGAGTGTGTGGTCAATTATTTAGTAGAGTGGATTTAGACCTGCTAGTAAGTGGAGTGGAGTATTTATTGTCAATTTTTTGGCAAAGTCTGTTTGTTTGTTTGCTTTGTGTGTTCCTCAGTGACTGCTCTAAGGCCCATCAGTGGTGAGATTTTGCGTAAGCGACTGTTCATTCACCATTAAGATGGTTACATTCTGACTTCAGGGACAGTGTCTAAACATGACACAAGTGTGCATGCGTTAAAAAAAAAATTTGGTCTGTTTCCACTGGCTTGCAATGACCTACTCCTTTGAAAGGCGGAGCAAGTTTTAATGTACGCCCATGTATAGCAAAGTGAGTTTGTGCCATATATATGTTGAGTGAATCATGAAGGGTGGTGAGTGCCTCTCATACTGAGGTTGTTTCTTTGATAGTTTTATGGATGTTAGCTGGGATGACTCACCATACCATACCAAATCACATCACATCACATCACACCACACCACACCACACCACACCACACCACACACGCTTTCTAAAAAATTTTTTGCAAAATTATCAAAATGGGTTCAACTTTTGCACCAAGTTAATTTTGGAGTTGTTTCCAACACAATTTTCTATCATAGTCCTTTTTAAACTACTTTTTAAGGTTGTTTTGGGGTTTTGTGTATATTTTGTTTAAAGCTTTGTCTGTTTTGTGTAAGGTTTTTTTCCCCCTTTGTATTGTAATCCTGTGAGTGCTTAAATCAGCCATGCAAAAATGCCTGCTGGAGCTGACAGACTTCATCTTTTAAAACTGTCTAAGTCCCGTGCATATCTCAGTTTCAATTTTCTGCTGTTGCATTTAATACAATTTTGTTCAGATTAGTGTTGTCTAAATTCTTGTGTTTCCAGAATAGCTTTTGTTTTTGTTTACTTGTTTTTCGGGCTCGTTGATATCTCATACTCCTGTTATTCTGTAGGTTGTAAAGATATAGTGCAAGGCCTAAAATTTTGTTTTAATGATATTGTCCACAAGTTTTGATGTGATCAATATTTACTATTAAGAATCACAGTTGTGGGGTTTTTTATGTTTGGTTGGGTTTTTTGTTGCATGAAAACAGTTCTTTTTGTGCCTATTCATTGAAATCACTTTTTATTTTCATTGTGTCACATAGGTGTATTGGTTTCTTTGTTTTGTTTTTTACGTCACAGTACCCACACAGATGTATGATTTGTTCCACAGTTTTTTGGATGAGTACAACACACTGAGCAAAGCACCCATGTCGCTTGTCATGTTCAAATTTGCCATTGAGCACATCTCCCGTGTCTCACGAGTGCTGCTGCAAGACAACGGCCATGCGCTGCTTGTCGGTAAATATACATTTGATTTTTTGTTGATTTTTTTTTTTTTAAGTTTTGCTTCAGTGATGTTTGTGCTAGAATTCGGGCTTGTAGGCTATGATGGTTTGTAATTCATCATCTTGTTTCCAGCATATAATTTGTAGTTTGGCCATGCTGTATAAAAATGCTTCACAAAATGTTTTGGCATTGATCTGTGCAATAATGTCTGTGTACCCTGGAATGGCCTTAGTATCTCCAGTAAGGTTGTACAGTAGTTACAGCTGTGTAAAATTAGAAATGTTCTTTTTATACGGTCATGACTTTGAAATCAGTTAAATTCTCAGAAGTGAATCTCTCCTGTATATTGATGGAGACAGATTCTGGTTTTGTTGTCATGTGATTATTTTCCTTTTAACGTACAAACACCAGACGATTTTTTTAAGAGTATGTTTAGATAACTTTCTACTCTCATGTTCTGTTTTGTTTTGACAGCTTAATATTTCATATTTTTAGATTATTTTGAGTAAGAGTACATTAGGAAAATAAAATTAGAGCCATGGAAAAAGGAGAAAAAGTTGTTTCTGTTTGTCATTTCAGATTAGATTGGACCATAAAATACAGCTATTAAGATTCATGAAGAATAATGTGTGAGATCACTTGTGTAAAATCAAGTGTTTATTTTGTCAGGTATTGGTGGCTCAGGCCGTCAGAGTGCAGCCAAGCTAGCCACCTTCATGTGCGACTACGAGCTGTTCCAAATTGAGATCACCCGAAACTATGGCGTCACAGAGTGGAGGGAAGATCTCAAAAGGGTAGGCAGTGCTTTCTTTTGTTTTCAGGGGTGAAGTAGTTAAACATGACTTGTTGGTTGTCACTCATTGTGAGTCAGCTGTGAGCTTAATTTCTTTTTTTAAAATTTTTTTATTTCATTTGTTTGTTTGTATACTTGAAGTTTTCAAGTCCTTTTTTTCCTTTCTCTTTGAAGTGTTGGCTAAACTTAGGAAGCTTTTAACTCCTCAAGTGAAATGGATAGTGGAGGTCTTTGGAATCTTTGTTCAGTTTTTAGCTTTTTAAACATGCTTGTCTGCTACTTTTTCTATTCTTGCTTCTGTTCAATAAAATATGGTGTAAAAGCAAGACTAATCATTAAAAAAAAAGACAGCACTTTGTAAGTTATTATGTATGTAAAGTTCATGAATAATTATGAAGAAGTAATGACTTTTTTCAAACAGTTTAGTGTACCTGTAGTTATTGATTAAGTGAAATGTATCCCTTGGTTTGAGATGACATTTTGAATTTAAAATAAGTCTGCTTAGTGTGACGTTGACTGTTATTTTCTCTTTAACCATTTAAACAAGGGGACTGCACAAGCATCTTTATGATGAAACCATCATACATCGTTGTAATATTTTGTGATGTCTCTTTTTTTTCCAGCTGCTGAAAAAGACTGGGACTGAGGGTAAGCAGACGGTGTTCCTGTTTTCCGACAATCAGATCAAGAGCGAGTCATTCATGGAGGACATCAGCATGATCCTCAACACAGGCGACGTGCCCAACATCTTCCCTTCAGATGAGAAGGCCGACATCATTGAAAAGATGCAGACTGTCGCTCGAAATGCTGTACGTCTCAGGTTTTTCTGCTCTTTTCTGTCTTTAACAAAACCTTTCTTTGGGTTGCTTTTTATAAAAAAAAAATCTTTGTTTGCTTTTCCCTCATAACAGGGATAATTTTTTTCTTTCAAAATGATATTCTAGGTGGCTAAAAATGAGACTTAAGATAAACGCACCAAATCAAACATTTTAAATAGTAGAAGTCCATATTCAAAATATATTGCTATTTTGATTGTTCCTATCTCTCATAAAGATATATGGCACTAAATCAATTAGTTTGAAACTATAGCATTGAAGTAGTCCATGTTCAAAACATATCGTATACCATTAATGAAAAACTTAATTTATACTTTGAGTGTTTATCACAGTTGTGCAGTCCTTGCTCTGTCACACCTGCAGTAAGACAAATGACATGACTGTATATGGCATGAGATACATGTACTAAAATAATCTGCATCAATACAAGTGTAGGAAAAGTATAATACCTTCACTTTGAAAAAAAAGAGAAGGAACTCACATTTTCTTTAGCTGTGTGTTTGAATTGAATTCTTTATTTGGTTGTATGCTTGCAATTCCTAAGAAGATGTTTTGTTCTATTTCCAGGGTCGTAAGATGGATGCAACACCGTTAGCAATGTACAACTACTTCATTGAAAGAGTCAAGTCCAACCTTCACATTGTGCTTGCCATGAGTCCAATTGGAGATGCATTCCGCAATCGTTTGCGTATGTTCCCGTCTCTCATCAACTGCTGCACCATTGACTGGTTCCAGGTCAGTGTGTGCAATAGATAAAGTATTGGTATGTTTGTTATCTTCATTTCATTCTTATATTTATTCTTTTATTTCAAGGATAATGGAATAGGCACTCATGTGCTTTTCTCCATCCAGTCTCCATGTGTGTGTGGTTTTGTAGATTTTGGCATCCATGCCCAGTACTGAAATTCCTGTTTAAGGGGATTTTTCCCCTGGAGTTAACATCAGTGCTGACTGTGCTTCCCTTAAAGTCTTTCAGATTTGTTTGCTTTTCATTTAAAGTCTGTTTTTCTAAGTGATATTAGACTTAGATAAGAATTAAAAGTAGCTGAAACAAAATCAACAATCAAACATTAAATTAAAAAGAAAACCTTAGAACAGAACATAAACAGCAGACCGAGAAATGATTTTAGCAATATCAACAATTTCTGGTCTATGAGTGTGTAAACTCTCAGATTCCCTTTTCAGGTCTATGATACCAGAATTTTTGTAAAATGAATATGCCGATGCCAGTGGAGTCTTACTTTTGTTTGAATGAAAATGAAACTAGCTGTAAGTTGTTTGGCCAATATAATAAACAGTGCCCCATTTGCAAACACATGCAGAACATCTTGTGCACATGTTAAAACCAGTTCCACATTTTGGAAGAGTAGGCCATTGATGCGGGTAGGAACAGTTGACCAAAAATATATTTAAAAAATGCATACACATTGGATTCATGCTTAGACGTCATCTCTGAAGTCAGAATGCAGCTACCTTAATGATGGGCAAAAATGGTTGCATATGCAAAAACCTGGCCGTTGGTAAACCTTGGAACTTTAGCCATGTAACCAAAATAGAACCCAATCAAGAAAACAAAAACAAAGAAAAATACCAAAAGACAAAATAATTTGCTAGTTTCTTTTTGAAAGTACAAAGCATTTCATTAACACAAATTTTGTGTAAAACAGGCATCAGTCATAAATGTTCTTTCCACACTTTGAGCAAGTACTTTATCTTCATCATGACTTTATTTTTCTGTACTGTTTGTACCCTTGTTGCGTGAGTTCCCCTCACACAGCTGTCAATTTCCCCCAGTTTCAGCTCCTCTCAGCAGCTAATTATCACATCCCAGCCCAGCCCAGCAGTGGTCAGCTGGTGCTATTTATAGCAGAAGCTGACCACACTTGGACTAGCATAAAAGGAAGGAGCGTGCTAAATTTAGCACTCTTGACTAAGCCCTACTGAGTGATGTTGGATTTGTGCACTGTGGTCACTCTCCCCTTGCCTTTTTCTCTCTGACCTCAGGCGTGGCCGGAGGATGCCCTGGAGATGGTGGCCAACAAGTTCCTGGAGGATGTGGACATGGAGGACGACGTGCGCCTGTCCTGTGTGTCCATGTGCAAACACTTCCACGAGTCTGTGCGCATGTTGTCTGAGAGGTAGGTACAACTGTCCTGTGTGTCCCATGTGCAAACACTTCCACGAGTCTGTGCGCATGTTGTCTCAGAGGTAGGTGATCTGTTGGGGTTTGTGGATCATTTCCATGAGTCTGCGCGCATGTTGTCTCAGAGGTAGGTGCGCCTAACTGTTGGGGTGTGTGGAGCATTTCCATGAGTCTGTGCGCATGTTGTCTCAGAGGTATGTGCGCCTAACTGTTGGGGCGTGTGGAACATTCCCCCCCCCCCCCCTCTCCCCCCCTGCCCAATGTTTGTGTTTGTGTGAAGTGTTGGTGTATTGCTTTGTGTGCAGGAGTTAGTGCGTGCGTGTCATGTTTGTGGTTGATGTTTGTGGTTGCTTGGATTGGATCAACTTTTGAGTATGTTTGGTGATGATGGGATTATATTTGGTTGATATGAAGTGGTGTGGTGGTTTTAGACTGGGTTATATGGGGGGTTACTTTGTGCCCGCTTAAAATGGGAACTGATTTGTAAATTTATTTTTGGTTGTGTTTGGTTCTGTTACAGTTTGTTTCATTCATTTTTTGTGTGCTTTGTTGTAGTGTCAAGCTCTGTTGAGATGTGTTGTTTTTCAGTGGGATGAGCTGTTATGTCAGTCTGTTGTTGTGGATTTGATTCTGTTATGTGTACTAGATTTTAGTATCGCATGTTCAGTTCTGTTAGGAGTCCTGGTTCCATGTGCTATGTTAGGTTCCGTTGTGAGTGTGGCTACCTTCATGGTGGGCAAAAATGGTTGCATATGCAAAACCTCACCATTGGTGAACCTTTGAGCTCTAGTATAGGAACAACAACAAGAAAAAGATTCTGCTAATTCTTGTGCCAAAGTAAGATTGCAAGGGTTCAGTACTGTACAGGGCTTTGTTTTAGTGAATATTGTTCTGGTGATTTTACATATTTAGATACTATTAAGTTATATTAGCCCTAGTTGATTGATTAAATAAATAATACATGTGGGTTTGTTTGTTTTTTGGGGGGCAGGGGGGGAGCTGTTCCTTGGCTTGAGCTCTGAGGTTTACCAACGGTAAATTTTTCCCGATCATTAAGGTAGCCACTTTCTGACTTTGAGAATACATTAAGAGTTGAACCTACCAATTTTTCCAGGACAGTCAGAAGGTACCGTTCTGGCTTTTTTCTGATTTTCAACTGTTGTAGGTTCTTTCGATGAGTACAAGTCTTTAAGCACGTGTGTTTGACTGGTATGGAGTCTCCTCTGAAAGACTTGACTTTCACTTTGATTTTTTTTGTCAAACTGGGAAGAAAGGGTAAGGCTGGGAATCAAACCCGGAACGTCAGGGTCTACTTGTTAGGCAGGGAAAAGTTTAAACCATCCTGTCACCATCATTCGTTTTATGTCTGATTCAAGTCATTGGGAGATGGAGAAATTACATCAGCAAAGATTGAGTTTTAATTATTAAGATGGTGTTTGTTTATGCGTGTGTGTGTGTGTGTGTGTGCGTGCGTGCGTGCGTGAGTGAGTGAGTGAGAGTGTGTGTGTTTGTGTGTTTAATGCTGTTGTTGTTGCTTTTTTTTTAAGGCAGCATAATCATTTCCACGAGTTACACTTCCCTATCATTTTTTAATCCACCTTTCCTCCCTTCCTCGTTCACTCAGGTTCTACAACGAACTTCGTCGACACAACTACGTGACTCCTACGTCTTACCTGGAGCTGATCCTGACCTTCAAGAGTCTGCTGGGGGTGAAGCGGGACAACATCATGCTGATGAAGAACCGCTACCTCAAGGGGCTGGAGAAGCTGCAGTTCGCCTCCTCCCAGGTGTCAGTGATGCAGCAGGAGCTGACAGACCTGCAGCCCGAGCTCATCAAGACCTCGGCCGACACCGAGAAGCTGATGGTGAAGATTGAACAGGACACCGTGGAGGTGGAGGCCAAGAAAGAGGTGAGCTGAAAGGAGGGGGGTCAGGATGGATGTATGGAGTCAGACCTGTTGTGCACTCTCCATAGTTTTCCTTTTTAGTTCCAGATAAAGTTTTTTTTTTTTTTCAAATATAGAAATACGATTTTGTGCGTCACAATCTGATTTTTGTTAACGAAAAAAAAAAAGAAAGTTAAAAAAAATATCAACTAGTCCTTCAGATGAGGCAATAAAGTGAGGCCTTGTGAGTCAATGCATGCAGAATATCTTGCACACATGTTTAGAATCTGTTCTGCCTTTCGGAAGAGTAGGCCATTTTTTGCTGGTTGGAATAGATGACAATTTTTTTTAAAAAAATGCATGAACACAGGTGTCATGTTTATACACAATCCCTGAAGTCGGAATGCAGCTACCTTAATGGTGGGTAGAAATGGTCACCTACCCAAAATCTCACCATTGGTGAACTCCTGGAGCTCTAGCCAAGGAGCAAAACAAAACAAAAAAAAGTCATCTTACTTGTGGAGCTCTTTCCTTTGTTGCCCATTTCCACCTGTGCAGCATATAAATCATGGTGTACAGAGCACAGAAAACAAAACCATTAAAGACTGAACAAACTGTGATGTTGGTGTGACTGAACAAGGTGTGATGTTGGTGTGACTGAACAAGCTGTGATGTTGGTGTGACTGACCAAGCTGTGATGTTGGTGTGACTGAACAAGCTGTGATGTTGGTGTGACTGACCAAGCTGTGACGTTGGTGTGACTGAACAAGCTGTGATGTTGGTGTGTGTTTGTGTGACTGAACAAGCTGTGATGTTGGTGTGTGTTGGTGTGACTGACCAAGCTGTGACGTTGGTGTGACTGAACAAGCTGTGATGTTGGTGTTTGTTGGTGTGACTGAACAAGCTGTGACGTTGGTGTGACTGAACAAGCTGTGATGTTGGTGTGACTGAACAAGCTGTGATGTTGGTGTGACTGACCAAGCTATGATGTTGGTGTGACTGACCAAGCTATGATGTTGGTGTGACTGACCAAGCTGTGATGTTGGTGTGACTGACCAAGCTGTGATGTTGGTGTGACTGACCAAGCTGTGATGTTGTGTTGGTGTGACTGACCAAGCTGTGATGTTGGTGTGACTGACCAAGCTGTGATGTTGGTGTGACAGAACAAGCTGTGACGTTGGTGTGACTGTGCAGGTGGTTGCAGTGGACGAGGCGATAGCCAACGAGGCAGCAGCCAACGCCCAAGCCATCAAAGACGAATGTGAGAGTGACCTGGCCGAGGCTATCCCAGCCCTGGAAGCTGCCATCTCTGCACTCAACACCCTCAAGCCTGCTGACATCACCCTCGTCAAGTCTATGAAGGTGGGTGGGTGTGACAAAACGGGTCAGGGTCGATAAAGGTAGGGGGTGTTGGGGGGGGGGGGGGTGAGTGGGGGGGGTGGGGGTGGGTAGAGGGATGTTTGTAGGGGTAAGGGAGATGGAATAATTTATTGTTATTGTGTGTGTGTGTGATGGGTGTGGTTTGTATGGTGTGTGTGTGTGTGTGTGTGTGTGTGTGTGTGTGTGTGTGTGTGTGTGTGTGTGTGTGTGTGCATGTGTGTGTGTGTGTGTGTGTGTGTGTGTGTGTGTGTGTGTGTGTGTGTGTATGTGTGTGTATGTGCCTGTTTGATAAATGTGTGTGTGTGCACATGCACACATTTGTACATGCATATCCTTGAGCGTACATGTATACATAATAATGAATACGTCACCAACATTTGAGTTGTGTTTTTACCTGTTGCAGAACCCACCCCCTGCAGTGAAGCTGGTGATGGAGTCTGTGTGCGTCATGCTGTCCATCAAGTCGGAGCGCAAGCCAGACCCCCAGGGTTCGGGCAAGATGATTGAGGACTTCTGGGGTCCCTCGCAGAAGCTGCTGGGAGACATGAAGTTCCTGGAGCGTCTCAAGACCTACGACAAGGACAACATCCCTGTCCCTGTCATGAAGCGCATTCGGGAAAGGTCAGTCTCCTGTTTTTTGCCTTGATTTGATTTTGATTTGATTTGTTCTTTTATATCGAGGATAATGGGATAAGCACTCTTATGCTTTTTTACATCCAGTCCCCGTGTGTATGCAGTTTTGTAAATGTCATCTGTTCCCACCGACACTGGTAAGTTTGTGAGTGACACTACTGACACAATGTGTGTGCCATGTGTTTCAGGTACATGACCAACCCAGAGTTTGAGCCCTCTCTGATCAAGAACGCCTCCACGGCCTGTGAGGGGCTGTGTCGCTGGGTGCGGGCCATGGACGTGTATGACCGCGTGGCCAAGGTGGTGGCCCCCAAGAAGGCCAAGCTGGCAGAGGCAGAGGGAGACCTGGCCATACAGATGGAGAAACTCAATGAGAAACAGGCCCAGCTCAAAGCTGTAAGGGGCTGCTGTCAGCATGTAGAAAGACAGAAAAAAAAGAAACTACTTCAAACACACACACGCATGCATGTGTGCATGTATATGTGCAAGCATGGCCACATGCATGCACGCACGCATGCACACACACACACACACAACACAAACACACACTGAAAGAGGTTACACTCATCGCACATGCATGCATGTAAGCATGCATGCACGCACCACACAACATACATACACACATGCATACACACACACACACACACACAACCACACACACACACACACCACACCACACACACACACACACACACACACACACACACACACACACACACACACACACACACACACACAGAAAAGAGGTTTTCAGAACTGTAGCTTGATTACCTTAAAATGTGTGTGCATTCTTGTCAGGTATGGAATAGCATGTATCGAAATATATTCACATAAGGACATGGGTGGGCGGGTGGGAACGATACCAAAAGCTTATGCCACATTACTGCGAGTTGTTGACGACCCAGTCTCATTACATGCAACTTGTTGACGATGACCCCATTTCTCATACTGCAACTTGTTGATGATGACCCATTTCTCATTACGCAAACTTGTTGACGAATGACCCATTTCTCATGACTGCAACTTGTTGCGATGACCCCATTTCTCATGACTGCAACTTGTTGACGATGACCCATTTCTGATTACTGTCACTGTAGACGATGACTCCATTTCTCAGACGCAACTGTTGACGATGATTCATTTCTCATGACTGCAACTTGTGATGATGACCCATTTCTGATTACTGTCACTTGTTGACGATGACTCCATTTCTCATGACTGCAACTTGTTGACGATGACCCCATTTCTGATTACTGTCACTTGTTGACGATGACCCCATTTCTCATGACTGCAACTTGTTGACGATGACTCCATTTCTCATTACTGCAACTTGTTGAGGATAACTCCATTTCTGATTACTGTCACTTGTTGATGATGACTCCATTTCTCATTGCTCCCCCCCCCCCCCCCCCTCTCTTCCTCAGGTGACAGACAAGCTGCAGGCCCTGAACGACGAGTTTGAGGTGATGACCCAGAAGAAGAAGGACCTGGAGGACAACATCGACCTGTGCTCCAAGAAGCTGGACCGCGCGGAGAAGCTGATTGGGGGTCTGGGCGGAGAGAAGGACCGGTGGACGGAGGCGGCCCGCGTGTTGGGAGAGAGGTACACCAACATCCTGGGGATGTGCTGCTCTCCTCGGTGTGGTGGCCTTACCTGGGAGCCTTCACCGTCGACTTCAGAAAGGTGCTTGGGGTTTTTGTTTTTTGTTTTTGATTTTGTGCCAGATGTGAATATATATATATATATATATATATATATATATATATCTATAGATATATATATATATATATAATATATCAACTGTTAAATGTTATATGCAAGGACTCTGTAGCTGAGTGGTTAAGACCGTTCGACTTCAATCCTAGGGTCCACGAAGTCAAACCCAGCCTTTATCTCTGAAGCTGGAATGTGGTTACTATCATGGTGGGGAAAAAAAAGTCTTGTATGCAGAAAATCTCACCATTGGTGAACCTTGGGAGTTCTAGCTGAGGAACAAACAAAAATGTTACAGCAGATCTTTGTGTCATATTGTGACATTTTTTTTCTTTTTTTCTTCTTTATGTGCAAAAGTTGAAAAAAAGCAATTTACTGTGACCATCTGTGAAAGAAATTGCATATAATTTCTTATATAAATTGAGACAGAAGTGAATCAGTCATTTCAAATGAATATATTTATTTTAAAAGAATACCAATTGCCAGCTTATGTATTTTCATTTCAAAAGATAAAATCCCCGCATTGTAGCATATTGCATTGGTCTTGGAAGTAACGTCAGTTTACTCAGGCATTATTGATGAATGGCTTATTTACATTTTGCTGGGGGTGGGGAGGGGGAACTAATGATGTAAGTAAGTGGTCTAGAGGTAATACACTCATCTGAAAAGTGTAAGATCCAAGCCTTAAATTGTTGCAGAGAAGTGCGCCATGATTGTAGACACTGTGCAAAACAAACCTGTGCAATGCAATGCAATGCAGTGCAGTATAATGCAAATCAATGCAGCGCAATGTAATATGGTATAGTGTAGTACAGTGCAATACAGCAGAGCACAATAATCACACAGAGTAAATAATCAGCTTGATTGAAAATGCAATAGTTGTACAACAGTACAAGATCTAACAAAAGAAACGTGACTGCTGTATGTTTGATTTATTGATTGATTGATTTATTCTTTTATATCGAGGATAATGGAATAAGCACTCTTGTGCTTTTTTTACATCCAGTCCCCATGTGTATGCAGTTTTGTAAATGACATCTGTTCCCACCAGCACACGATGGCCTACTCTTACGAAAAGCGGAACAGGATTTAACATGTGCGCAAGATGTTCTGCATGCATTCACACACCAGGGCCTCGGTTTAAAGTCTCATCCGAAGGACTTTTGGGGAGAGTGGAGTCATCACTGCTGTGTGTGTGTGTGCAGGCTGTGATCAAGGAATGGTACGACATCTGCCTGCAAAAGGAGATCCCTTGCTCCACCAACTTCACCCTGTCCCTGACCCTTGGAGAGCCGGTGGCCATTCGAGCCTGGAACATCGCCGGTCTGCCCATCGACTCCTTCAGCGTCGATAACGGCATCATCGTCTCCAAGTCTCGCCGCTGGCCTCTCATGATTGATCCTCAAGGTGGGGAGGAGGAGAGTGGTGGTGGCTCTGTGTGTGTGTGTGTGTGTGTCTGTGTGTGTGTGTTTGTGTGTGTGTGTGCTGTGTGTGTGCGTGTGTGTGAGAGTGTGTGTGTGTGTGTGCGTGCGTGCGTGCGTGTGTGTGTATGTGTGTGTGTGTGGTGTGTGTGTGTGTGTGTTTTTGGAAAGTGATTTTGAATGACTTGGCTTGGTACAGTTGTTGTGATGAGATTTTGTTTGTCTGTCTTGGTTGGTTGGTTTCTGCTGAAGAAAAGGTATTAGCATTTCATATATTCGTATGTATGCACACATCCATGCAAGCATACTCTCTCCACACATGTGATTAAATACAATAGCAGCTATTTGATCTTCTTAAAAACAGATTTCATATTTCAGTATTGAAAAAGCAATCTGTTGGAAAAAAGCTAACACAGTATAATGCTGTACAGTACCATGCATGATTTATGTCTCTGTGGATTAAAAACAAACAAACAAAAAACAACACAACAAAACAATACAGAACATCACAGTGTACTACTTTATGCCAGACCACAATGCACACTACAGTATAACACAGCATATAGCAACATAACATATCACAGCACAGTAATATACAGTGCAATACAGCACAGCACAGCACAGCACAGCACAGCACAGCTCAGCCCAGATAGTGTAACATAACACACCACAGTTTCACCCAGCCCAACCTGACAAAGCACAACCCAAACCAGCCCAATCTGATCTAACTCAATCCAACCCAGCCCAGCTCAGCACAGCACAGCACAGCCCAACCCAGCCCAGCCCAGCCTAACTTAACCAACCCAACCTAACCCTACCCAGCCAGGCCCAGACCAAACCCAACCCAAACCAAACCCAAACCCAACCCAAACCCAACCCAACCCAACCCAAACAAACCCAACCCAAACCCAAACCCAACCCAACCCAACCCAATTGAATCCAGTCCAACACAACACTACACAACTCCTGCGGGACGGGATAGCCTAGTGGTCAGAACATTGCGCTCGCAATTTGATGACCTGAGTTCGATTCCCGTTGAGGAGATTTTTCCTCTGGAGTTAACATCAGTGCTGACTCCACTCTCCCCAAAAGTCTTTCGGATGAGACTATAAACCGAGGTCCCGCGTGTGAACAGACGCAGAATATCTTGCGCACACGTTAAATCCTGTTCCGCTTTTCGTAAGAGTAGGCCATTACGTGCCATTGGGAACAGATGACAATATTTACACAACTGCATACACACGGGGACCGGATGAAAAAAAAGCACATGAATGCTTATTCCATTATCCTCAATATAAAAGAATATAAATAAATAAATAAATAAAAAATGCCACAGTCCTCACAAGCCACCCCCTGGACTTATTGTTATTGCTGTTGGTTGGGTGTTGGGCAGGGCAAGCCAACAAGTGGATCAAGAACCTGGAGAAGGAGAACAAGCTGAGCATCATCAAGCTGTCCGACGCCAACTACATGCGGACGCTGGAGAACTCGATCCAGTTTGGCACGCGCCGTGCTGCTGGAGAACGTGGGGGAGGAGCTGGACCCCATCCTGGAGCCCGTGCTGCAGAAGCTCACCTTCAAGCAGCAGGGCGTGGAGTACATCCGCCTGGGAGACAACGTCATTGAGTACTCACAGGACTTCAAGCTCTACATCACCACCCGCCTCAGAAGCCCGCACTACCTGCCTGAAGTTTCTGTTAAGGTGGGTAGGGGGGTTGGTTGATTCAGGGGGGGGAAATACTTGTGTATTTTCAGTAAAAAAAATCTTTTAGCCTGAAAAAGGTTTGAAATAAACCGAAAATTTGCTCTGCCAGACACTTGGCTGTTGTGTCTTTACTTGTCTGCTTGTATATAAAAAAAAAATTACATGGATTAGTGATCTAGAGGTAAGGCACCCATTTAGGAAGGAGGTTTTTTTTGTTTGGTGCAAGTTGCAAGATGATAAGTCAGTGTCCTGTGGGAAGTATGGTTTGAGTGCATGTTAAAGGACTTACGGCAACAAGTGACTTGTTCTGGGCCAAAAAGTCTTGTTTTAAAAGTTGAGAGAAGGAATTGAGGAGTGAAAGTGTTCTTCAGTGTTGACACTTTTGCTGTTTCAGTTGAATGGTGACTGTTGTTTGTCTTTTATTTCATTTTAATGTTCGTGAGGTTTTTTGGGTTTTATTATTATTGTTTTTTTTTTATCATTATTGAACAATGTTGAATACAGGTTGGGGAAAGGAATCTAGTAATGAAAGTTGAAGATTTTCTGTTGTTGGATTGTAACTATTTTGGTCTTTTATTCATTTTTTTCTTGTTTTTTTTATGTTTCAGTTTTTTTCTTGCGTTGAATCTGAAAGGATGAAAACAAAATGAATATATGAGTATTTTCAGTTCTTTGGATTTGGAGTTGAATCATTGATATTTTATTGTTTCCTTTTTTTGTTGTTGTACTTGTTTGTTCTGTTTCTTTTATGTTCATTCTCTCTTTTGAATCTGAAAAGCAGAAGAGAAAAAATGTGATGTAAAGTATCTTTAGGTTTGTGGATTTGCTGTCAGGTTCTCACCTGTCTCACCTGTAGACAGCATCACTGAGTTCAGCTTTATCCACCACAACCAATGACAATGACATGATCCTCCTCCATTTGCTCTGGTATTTTCTGCTGGGTTAATCTGTGAATATGTCATCACTCAGTACTTTAGCCACCATACAAGTGCACAAATCCAGCATAACTCTGTCAAGGGCCGATTGCCAAGTTGTAAGTGTGGTCAGCTCCTGCTATAATTAGCACTAGATGGCCCTAGCTGGGCTGGAATGGGAAGGAATGGATAGCAGCTAAGAGTAGCTGAAAATAGGGGAAACTGACCTGCAGGTGTGACCAGATAGGTGGTACTGATACCAACTAATGTATATATATAATGTATACATACTATGTGTGGGCAGGTGTGTCTGCTGTATATATAATATACACATACTATGTGTGGGCAGGTGTGTCTGCTGTATATATAATGTACACATACTATGTGTGGGCAGGTGTGTCTGCTGTATATATAATGTATACATACTATGTGTGGGCAGGTGTGTCTGCTGTATATATAATGTATGCATACTATGTGTGGGCAGGTGTGTCTGCTGAACTTCATGATCACCCCTCAAGGTCTGCAGGACCAGCTGCTGGGTATTGTGGCCGCCAAGGAGAAGCCCGAACTGGAGGAGAAGAAGAACCAACTCATCATTGAGAGCGCTGACAATCAGAAACAGCTCAAAGAAATTGAAGACAAGATTCTGGAAGTGCTCTCCTCTTCACAGGTGTGTGTGTGTATGTGTGTGTGCGTGCATGCATGCGTGCATGCAGTGCACGCACATGTGCGTGCGTGTGTGTGTGTGTGTGTATGTGCATGCGTGTGTGTGTGTGTGTGTGTGTGTGTGTGTGTGTGTGTGTGTGTGTGTGTTGTGTTGTTGTGTTTGGTTTGTGTGTTTTTGTGCACGTGTATGGGTATGTCTATGTGTGTGTGAATATGTATATATGGAGGTATGGTTTTGTGGATGTGCTAAATATCTCAGTATTTGTATAAGCTTGTTTTTAGTTTTTATATGTACTTGTATCATGTAAGACACCAGCATTTTTGCGCTTGAAGGAGTATGTATTATGTACCCAAATCCTACACCTAAACATCACACATCCGTAGCTACTCATCACAACCTTTCTTCCCCAGGGTAATATCCTAGAAGACGAAGCAGCCATCAAGATTCTCTCTTCCTCCAAAATCCTGTCGGAGGAGATCTCAGCCAAGCAGGAGATTGCGGCAGCCACGGAGAAGGAGATTGACGAGACGCGGAACAGCTACAAGCCTGTGGCCGTGCATTCCTCCATCCTCTTCTTCTGCATCTCCGACCTGGCCAACATCGAGCCCATGTACCAGTACTCCCTCACCTGGTTCATCAACCTCTACCTGCAGGTCAGGAGGATGCCACCTACAGTCTTCATAATAATATATAATAATATTGGAATTTGTATAGCGCTATATCTTGTAAAAAACAAATCAAAGGGCTTGTATTTGACTTATACAACACACAAGCAATCAGTAACAATTTATAGTTTTAGTAAATTTGAATGTACACACACACACACACACGCGCGCATGCACGCACACACACACGCACGCACGCAACACACACACATGCACGCACGCACACACATACACACACACACACACATGCACACGTGCACATGCACACACACACACACACACACACACACACACACACACACACACACACACACACACACACACACACACACACACACACACACATACATCACTTTGTCGATTTCTCTCCTGCCTCTTGATGTCTTTACCTTCTACAGCACTTGTCTCTTTTGTCTGTCACTGTATCTCTTCATCTTTTTTTTATTTGTTGAGAAGTATGTCTTCGTGTGTGTGTTTGTGTGAGTGTGTGCGTGGCATGTTTTGGGGGTGGAAGGGGTATTCTTCTTGCTTTCTGTGTCTGTGTGCATGAAGTTAAGTCACTGTGCATGTTTATTTTGTTGAGTTTGGGTGATTTTTTTTCTCCCATGTTAGTATACGTATGTGCTTTGTAAGGACACATATATATCATTCTTAAATGTGTGCTGTCAACTCTACTAAATCAATTTAGTGTATGTTGAGTATTCATCATCAGCATTTGAGATGTCTTTTTTTTCTGTGACATTTCCGTCTCTCAAAATTGCATCTGTAAAGTGATTGAAGCTCGACTGTGTGGTCCCAGTCTTCCCAATGAGACCACAGCATACTCACTCTGGGTAGAAGTTGGCCAGATTAAAAAAAACCCCTATGATCCTTATGGGATTCAAACCCGCAACTTTCTAGTCTGTAACCCAAGATACTAACCACTGCGCCATGGCAGCTGGTGCATTTTGTGGTGTTATTGATATGACCACTGTATATAACATTGGTTTGTTTTGTTTGCTAGATGCCTTTTATGTTTTGTTTACCTTTTTGGTATTTTGCTCTAGTTTAACAAAAATTCCTTTCCATCTTATTTAATCTAAGATTGATTGATTTTCTTGGATCAGTTGATTTATTGATTGATTGGATTTATTGACTCATGGTGTATCAATTCATTGATTTGAATCACTCATCCATTCATTTCAAACCGTTGCAAGTGTATATCATTATCTTGGTTGATGTTTTGGGTTACAGTCCATCATGAACAGCTCCCCCTCTGACGAAATTGAAGAGCGCATTTTCAACCTGAATGACCACTTCACCAACAGCATTTATCGCAACGTGTGTCGCTCTCTCTTTGAGAAGGACAAACTACTCTTCTCCTTCATCCTCTGTGTCGGCATCCTCAAAGGACAGTAAGTCCTTTTCTTTTTCAGTTTTTTTGTTTATTTTTTTCTTTCTGTATTATGGGTAATATACTTGTGTATTTTCAGTTAAAAAAACAACAACTTGGATGGTGGTCTAGAGGTAAGGCACCCATTTAGGAAGGAGGTTTTTTTTTGTTTGGTGCAAGTTGCAAGATGATAAATCAGTGTCCTGTGGGAAGTATGCTTTGAGTGCATGTTAAAGGACTTATGGCAACAAGAGACTTGTTCTGGGCAGAAAGTTTTGTTTTAAAAGTTCACTCTCTTGAGGAATCAAATGTACAAGAAAATGACACTTTTGACTTGGGAAAGAATAACCCAGATCTCATGCAGATAAATTTGCTGTGACTCTGTAATGTTGCACATACTGAGGAAACAGCAAATGGTAGATTTATTGTTTTTTTTCTCTTTGAAATGTTGTTATTTTGTTTGTTAAGACATAAATGGAAGTATGCATGGCTGAATGAATTGTTTTCTGAGATAAAATCATTCTCTTTTTGTAAGTTTGGGCTGTAATAAGACCTTTTCTTCAGCCTGTTTTTTTGCCTTTTATCCACACTTACTTAAAAGAATTAACAAATATCTTACACTTGCTTTTGGTGATCTCATATCTAAAAAAAAACTAAAAACAAAACCCCACCCAATCTCCAAACACTTTTTTTTTTTTTTATCCCTTTCACCCTCATTGACTTTGTCATTCAAGCCAATGAATCTAAAATGTTTATGCTCTCTAAAAACCATATCCTTTCTTCCCTCCCTCCCTCCATCCCTCCATCCATGTATCCCTTCCCCTCCTTTTTTTTTCTTTCTTCCTCCCTTTCTTTTGTCATTTGTTCATCCATCCATTCCTTTCTTCCTTTCTTTCATTATCCTTCTCACAGCAGTCAGTTTCCCCTACTTTCAGCTCCTCTCAGCTGCTTATTAATCCATCCCATCCCAAGCTGGTGCTATTTATAGCAGGAACTGACCACACTTGGGACAAGGTAAAAGGAAGGGGCAGGCTAAATTTAGTACTCTTGACTGAGTGATGCTGGATTTGTGTGCTGTGTTCTGTCTTCCTTCTCTTCATTCCTCCCTCCCTCCCTTTCTTCATGTGTTCTTTCCCATCTCCAGGGGTAGGATAGAGGAGGAGGTGTGGCGGTTCCTTCTGACAGGGGGGTGGCACTGGAGAACCCCCACACCAACCCCGCCCCCGAGTGGCTGGGGGAGAAGTCGTGGGGTGAAATCGTCAGAGCCTCCAATCTCACCAACCTCAAGGGTTCATGCAACGTACGTCTGTAAATGGCAATGATGGCTGAATGGTGTGAGTGTGCTGGTATCAAGAAATATGAATAGAGAGAGAGAGACAGAGAGAGACAGAGAGAGAGAGGGGGGTGGCTGAGAGTGAGGTGGGAGAGAAGGAGATGGAGAAAGTGAGGGAGAGAAAGTGTCGTGCATGCAATGTACTGTGCGTATTCACGTGTGTGTGTGTTATTTATTATTATTTATTTATTCCTTTTTTATATCAAGGATAATGGAATAAGCTTAAATACTTAACCTTTTTTTATATATATTTTTTAGACAGTGACACTTAAAAAAAAAAAAAGTGTCCTGAAATATGTTTCTAAATTGAGAAAAGCGACACTATTTTGCTAACCTCTCCTCTCCGTCTACAGATGTGCAGGAGAACATCGCTCTGTGGAAAGGCTTCTACGACTCCCCAGCTCCCCAGTCCTACAAACTCCCAAGCCCCTACGACGCTCTCAGCGGCCTGGACCGCATGGTGGTGCTGAGAACATTCCGCCCAGACAAAATGGTGCCGGCCGTTCAGGACTATATTGTGGACAGTTTGGGTCAGTCCTACATCGAGCCACCCACCTTTGACCTGGCTGGGTCATTCGTGGACTCCAACTGCTGCGCTCCCTTGATCTTTGTGCTGTCCCCTGGAGCTGACCCCATGGCGGCCTTGCTCAAGTTTGGTGCTGACAGTGGCTACACCGGCAACAGGATTCAGACCATTTCCCTCGGCCAGGGACAGGTGAGTTGTAGATGGTGGGTTTTAATTTTTTTTTTTTTAAAGGGGAGGGTAAAAGGGTAGTGATGTAGATTGGGGGGGGGGGGAGTAAGGGGGATGTGTTAGTTGGGAGGGTAAGGTGAGAGAAGCAGTGTCACCTGATTGTGCTTGACAAAACATCTTCCAAAGTGTTGGTGTTTGAAAGTGGGTGAATGGGGGGTTTGGGTGAGAGGGCATGCATGTGTTTGTGTGTTGTGTGTGTGTGTGTGTGTGGTGTTGTGTGTGTGTGTGTGTGTGTGTGTGGTGTGTGTTGTGTGTGTGTGTGTGTGTGTGTGTGTGTGTGTGTGTGTATGTGTGTGTGTGTGTGTAAGGAGGTTATGCTTTGTGTGTGAATGTGTGTCCTGTAAGGGAGGGTATGCAGTGTATGTGTGTACCAGAATTAACACCTAGAACACAATCCATAGTTTCTGAGATTGAAGGCTGCCACTGCTTGCCTTATATGCCATTACAATTATTTGATAGATGGCTGAACTTTCATATTTACTCTACTATTTTGGCTGACAAAGATACAAGACACAGAATCTCACTGGAATATGGAAAAATCTGATCACTGATTAAAAAAATTTTAATTAAGAGATCATGCATAGAGCCCCATCTTGAAGCCATGAGACTGGACACATATTGCCAGCCATCTACTGAACAATTCTGATATGTTTATTTTATTCTTTTATTTCAAGGATAATGGAATAAGCACTCATGTGCTTTTTTTACATCTAGTTTCCACGTGTATGCGGTAGACAGAATGAGAACCCTACAAACCCTTCACTTTTGAGTGTTTTTACCTAAATGTGCAAGCTGAAGACTCAAGGAAAGAGAAGAATGGGTTTCAAACCAGCGCTAAACAATCAGTGCTGAAGTGGAGGCCAGAAATTTCTGGTCCATTTGTATAGCAATGACAGAAAGTGATATACTTTGAATTTATTTATTTTATTTATTTATTTATCTATTCTTTCATATCGAGGATAATGGGATAAGCGCTCTTGTGCTTTTTTTACATCCAGTCCCCGTGTGTATACAGTTTTGTAAATGTCATCTGTTCCCACCGGCACACGATGGCCTACTCTTACAAAAGCGGAACAGGATTTAATGTGTGCGCAAGATATTCTGCGTGAATGAAGAGTGATGCGGACTGTTGACAGCATGCTGTGCTGTGCTGTGCAGGGCCCCATTGCAGCCAAGATGATCGAGAAGGCCTTGGTGGATGGCACCTGGGTGGTGCTGCAGAACTGCCACCTGGCCACCAGCTGGATGCCCAAGCTGGAGAAGATCTGTGAAGAGGTGGGTCGGTCGGTTGATGCCACACTGCAGCTGCTTTGGGTTTCATTTTGTCTGGGTTCTTTTTTTTAATAATTTTTTTTTTAGTGTTTACTTATTTTGTGTTTTGTTTAGAGCATTTTAAATTGTCTGCTCCCTGTCTGTTTATGGTGCTGGATAAGTTACTTGCATTTATCTGGCTTGGGGTGGGGGTGGGGGGGTTAATATATTATATATATATATATATATATATATATATATAATATATATATATATTATATATATATAGCATTTATCTGTTGATATTCAGAGGGAGATTGAAGCATAGTTCTTTTAGATGTGATCTTTGTTATTTTTTATTTATAAAATTTTTTCGGGTATTTTTATGTTATTCATTTATATTGAGGATAATGGAATAAGCACTCGTGTGCTTTTTTACATCCAGTCCCCATGTGTATGCAGTTTTGTAAATCTTGTCATCTGTTCCCACTGGCACACATTAGCCTACTCTTACAAAAAGTGGAACAGGTTTTAATACGTGGGTAAGATGAACTGCGTGCAATCGTACATGGGGCCTCGGTTTATAGTCTCATCCAAAGGACTTTTGGGGAGGGTGGAGTCAGCACTGATTTTAACACCAAAGGGAAAATCCCCTCAACCGGGAATCAAACCTGGGTTGTCAAATTGCGAGCGCAATGTCCTGACCACTAGGCTGTCTGGGCCCCTTTGTGGTCAGGGTAGTCATCAACAAAAACAGATAGAAAACATTTAACATGTACTATTATTTATGTATCTCTTTCCCCCCCCCCCCCCCCCTCTCATACTCTGTCTCTATGTTTGTCTCTTTCTCTCAGAATTCTGTTATCATTTGTTATTGAAAATATACTGATTTAGAGATGTAGTGTCAAGTGAATCAGAAATCACAAATAAATAGTAGAAAGATTTGTATTGTTATTAACATATACAGATACCCACAATGCATATCTGCATACATGCATACAATTACTACACACACACACACACACACACACACACACACACACACACCACACACACACACACACATACACACACGCACACACACATAAAAATTTGCTTGCTAATGCACATTTATACACATACAAATGTTCAATACACGTTTACTCATCAGCTCATTCACATACAAACATATCTAGATATATATCTAGATAAATGTCTATATCTATCTATATCGATTATCGGATTATCCCTTATTGGGGATGGATAGCCTAGTGGTCAGAACATAGCGCTGGCATTTGACGACCCGGGTTCAAGTCGGTCGAGGAAATTTTCTCCTGGAGTTTACATCAGTGCCGACTCCACTCTCCCCAAAAGTCCTTCAGATGAGACTTTAAACCGAGGCCCGTGTGCGAACGCACGCAGAACATCTTGCGCACACATTAAATCTGTTCCGCTTTTCGTAAGAGTAGGCCATCGTGTGCCGGTGGAACAGATGACAATATTTACAAAAACTGCATACACACGGGACCGGATGAAAAAAGCATGTGATGCTTATTCTGTTATCCTCGATATAAAAGAATAAATAAATAAATATAAAAGAATAAATCTATCTATCTATCTGTCTATCTATCTATCTATCTATCTATCTATCTATCTATCTATCTATCTATCTATCTATCTATCTATCTATATAGATATCTAGATATCTAGATAGATATCTAGATATAACTAGATATATATCTATATATATCTATATCTATATAGATATATATATTGTGTGGTGTGTGTGTGTGTGTGTGTGTGTGTGTGTGTGTGTGTGTGTACACACACATGCTTTCTTTTGTATCATGCTTATTTGGTAACTTTTATTTTTGTTTGCTTTTGCCCTTCTTTCACTTTTTAAAAAAAAACTTTATTCTTTATCACTCTTGCCTCTCTCTTTCTTTCTCTCTCTTTCTGCTTTGTTTCTCTGTCTCTGTCTCTCTGTCTCTGTCTCTCTCTCGTCTCTCTCTCTCTCTCTCCTTCCCCCCTCCTTTTTATCTTCCTCTCTCTCCCTCTCTGTCCCTCCCCCGTATCTCTCTCTCTTCCCCCTCTCCCCCCCCCCCCCCCCCCCTCCACCCCTTTTTCTCTCTCGTTCATTATGTAATTAATATGATCCTGTCCACAGGGAATCATGCCAGAAAACACGCACAAAGACTTCCGTCTGTGGCTGACCAGTTACCCCTCAGAGGAGTTCCCTGTCTCCATTCTGCAGAATGGTAATATCCGCTTCTGGTCAATCATGCCACAATGAGTATGCACTTGTTTTCCACCACTGCTATTTCCTCAATGAAAACTAGTATGCAGATGACTTTACTTGGCTTGAGAATCCTCCCATAAGCTGCTTGAGGAGTCATGGGGGCAATGCAGTGAATTTTTCAGACCATGTTTCTCAGCCAGGTTGAATCTGTGGCGGATTCCATCCTTCTCATGGTTGCATGGTGCACACTTGGTATATTGATGTCATCCGTACAACTAACTGTCCATAGCTAGCTTGTGTGGGAAGAGGGTGGGGTTGTAACAGCTGGGATTGCATATTGTGGGATATCATCCATTTTTAGACCCATCCAAAGGACTTGCAGGGCTGTGGAGTTGATGCAGATGTTAACTCCAGTGGGGAAAGTCACTTCAAATAGACACATCAGTGAAATTTGAACCCTTGCCCTCAGAAACTATCAGATCACAGGTTTGAAGTTCGTAAAGTTGGGCTATTCTACCCCCCCCCCCCCCCCCCTTTCCCCCTGTTGTGTAGATATATCTATCGTAATCATTTTCTTGATTGTGCTTCCTGCATCATTTCCTAGGATGTTACAGTGAAGCTACTTTTCCTAAACCTTTTATCCAGACAGCAGCATAGACAGCCACGTTTTCACTTGTCATGTTTTATGACAGGAATTTGATTTGATTTGATTTGATTTATTCTTTTATATCGAGGATAATGAAATAGGCACTCTTTTTTTACACCCAGTCCCCATGTGTATGCATTTTTGTAAATGTAAATTGGAAAAGGCACTTTACGGCTATTTTCTCACCCCACCCAGGTGTAAAAGGGGTACCAACCTTGTGTTGGGGGTTAACCCTGCGATAGACTGGCGTCCTATCCAGGGGGGAGTCTATGACTCTTAGTCGCTTAACGCCACAGAAACCGGGATAAGCACCGGCCTGATGAGCTTTAGGCTCGGGACAGACTTTAACTTAACTAACCCCATCTAAAATCCCCAGAGTCAGAATATGGCTACCTAAATGGTTGGGGGGGGGGGGGGGGAGTCACATATGCAGAAATGCTGAACAATGTCAGCACAGCACAACAGAATGCATGAATAAAAAGAAAACCCTTTGTTGCAGGTGTGAAGATGACCAATGAACCTCCCAAAGGTCTGCGTGCCAACCTGCTGAGGTCATTCCTCAATGACCCCATTTCTGACCCCAGCTTCTTCAATGGATGTAACAAGGTCAGTCTGAGTTGTGCTTTTCTGTATTTTTGTTCTTTTAGTTTACTGTAAAGTTTAAGCAAAGCATTGATACAGAAGAGTACCCTTTCCTTCTTGTTGTTTTTCTGATCTTGTTCACTGAATCATGACTGAAAAGATGTTGTAGAGTTTGTAGCTGGCATGTTTAGGATGCTTTCTTTTTTTTTCTTCTTTTTTTAAAAATAATTTGATAGACTTGTTTTTGTGATAGACTTTTTCTTCTCTCATGATCTTGGTCTGTTAAAAAAGAAAACTTTTTAGATTCCACATTCATAGAGTATTTCATTGTTGTTATGAATGTTTTCAATCACTTTTGGCTTTTTCTCCCAATACTAGTAGCAGTTTTTGTTGTTGCTAATAGTTTTTGTATATGTTGTTTACCTCTCTTTCTGAACCATATTGTTTGAATATATCATAGTATATGTTCGTATCAGAGAAGAACAAAGATTAGAAAGTAATCACTTTTTCAAGATTGTTCAAGAGGGACAAGATTGTGTGAAGCTTTGTTTCTCAAGTTAGGGGTGCATTTTCATTGTATTTTATTTATGATCGCAGCCCCAGAAGTTCCACAAGATGCTGTTTGGCCTGTGTGTCTTCCATGCCATGGTGCAGGAACGCCGCAAGTTTGGTCCTCTGGGATGGAACATTCCTTACGAGTTCAACGAGTCTGACCTTCGCATCAGTATGCGTCAGATGCTGGTATGGATGCTGATCGATTTAGCTATAAAAAAAAAATGCCAATGGTTGAATGTGGCTGTAATTGCTTGTCTTGCTGTGTTTATTAATGCTGAATATGATTTGAAGAAAAGCAGCCCTGTGTATTCTCTGGATATGCAGCTTTAACTAGCTGCATGTGGTTAAAGCTGCATGTGTATGGTCATCACCCATCCCAGGTAGTATTTTCACTCCGTTATGAGTGTTTGGTTGTAAGAACAGATTCAGCATAGTAGTTTGCTAATGTTTGCAAGTTGCTAGCATTAAAACAAATAACAATGCCTACTTTAGTTTAGAATGTTTGCTTTATCAAAAGAAGAATGGTTAGGGAGAGAACTAATCAGTAGATTGTGATTATGTTAGATGTTCCTGAATGACTATGAGGAGCTGCCACTGGCTGCCCTGAGCTACCTGACTGGGGAATGTAACTACGGAGGTCGTGTCACTGACGACAAAGATCGTCGCCTGCTCATGTCTCTCCTGGCCATTTTCTACACGGAAAGCATTATCACAGATGAGGAATACAAGTCAGTCTTGTCACACTTTTTATTTCTCTCTTTCTTTCTTGCTCTCTTTCTCAGTTTTTTGTTGTTGTTTTTACCTTGTCTGTTTTCTTTTCTGTCTTTTTCCCACCCCCATTCTTTCATTTGTCTGTGTCTCTGTTTTCTCTATCTCTCTCTTCTCCAGTACCCCCACTTCCCCCCCTACTTCAACTATCAATGGATAGCAAACTTAGGGGTCTGATTTCTTCACTTCTAGTTGATAATCTTAGTTGTTTCAGGTTTTTGTTTTCTTTTAAATCTTAAAGAAGCAAAATGTTGGTCGGTTTATCACCTTATCTGAAAGACCACCCACCACACCCGTCTCATGGTCTAGTGGATGGAGGAGAAGTCCAGCCACAGTGGGATCTGCTCCTAGGACCTCTTAGTTTCTCAACAGGTATTACAAAACACAACCAAGTTTAACCATGGTGATCATTCTGCCATAAGTTTGCATAAAATGTTAATTTAATGCTGGAATCTAACCTCCTAACATGAGATGCTGGTGACAGGTTCTCCCCAAGTGCAGGAAATGTTAATTTGATGCTGGAATCTGACCTCTCCTCCTAACATGGATAGCATGGTGACAGGTTCGTCCCCAAGCGGCCTGTACTTTGCTCCCCCTGAGGGCCCCTACCAGACCTACATCGACTACGTCCGTACCTTGCCTCTGAACCCCAACCCCGAGGTCTTCGGCCTCCATGAGAATGCTGACATCACCAAAGACAATCAGGAAACTCAGCAGGTGGGTCCTTGTGAGTTTGTGGTAAAGCTGAGAGATGCATCAGGAAATATCCTGGGCTTTATTTGAGTGTTAACTGTACTTTGTTGGAGATCATATCCATGAGCGAAGGTGTTGGATTCACTAGTGTAATGGAGGTAAAATGTTATGTGGTGGAATGGCTAAAATCGAGTACTTTTATTCAACAAAGATGGACAATATATCAATGATGAATGGAATGTTTGTGTTTTATATTTATGTTCATTGGATAGGCAGAGACTGCAGTTGCATTCAAATAGTGCAGAAAATACCGAGCAAAGACCTGCTGTTCAGCTCTCTCTTACAGTTGTTTTTTTCTTCAATGAATATAAGTCATGTCAGGTAAAACGTCAACATCAAAAAAACATGTGTACCGCTTTAATAAATGATATACAGGTGAGAAGAAGCAATTTGGCCTTCTTCACGGGAGAACTCATATAAATTATCTTTCTCAGTCCTTCAATATCACTACCGACTATTCTTGTTTGGAGAAAGGTCAGAAATTTTGAAATATCTCTCACGTTTATAATGCTGAAAAAAGAAGCCAACTCTGATTTGGTCTGTTGTAAAACCAGAAGTCATGGATTACAGACTCTAAATCTTGATGGCTTTGGGGAATTATGGTTGGAGAGACTTTGACTCTCTTCAGATCAACTACTGCATAAATGTAAACTACACAGTAACTTAGGTCTTCCTTATCTGTATGTATGTGACCTGTACACCCACTAACACCTATTGGTTTGTTGTGATTGCAGCTGTTTGACAGCATCCTGCTGACATTGCCCCGGCAAACAGGAGGAGGGGGCAAGTCCTCAGGAGAAGTGATTCAGGATCTGGCTGCTGACATCCTGGGAAAACTGCCCAAAGACTTTGATCTGGAATATGTAAGTGGTTCATACGGAGCGCATGTGTGTGTCTGTGAAACGACTGTTATTGGTAAAAGAAAAAAAAACCACAAGTTTTTTTATATCAGAAATTAAAAGCATGGTAAAATGGTTCAAATATCCTTCTCAGTGTATATCTGAATCCTCAGTTTCGACATAAGTGATGGATGTTGTTCCAGGTGATCAAGAAATACCCGGTGGTGTACGACGAGTCCATGAACACAGTGCTGCGACAGGAGCTGATCCGCTTTAACCGCTTGACTCAAGTGGTGCGCACATCCCTGCAGAACCTGCAGAAGGCCATCAAGGGCCTGGTGGTCATGAGTTCAGAGCTTGAGGAGGTGTTCAATTCCATGCTGATCGGCAAGGTGCCTGCAGTGTGGGCTGCCAAGTCCTACCCTCTCTGAAGCCCATGGGCTCCTATATTTCTGATCTGCTGCTGAGGTGTGTGCCTGTCTGTCTGTAGTAGTGGGGTGTGAAAAGGATAGAGCGCGGGTGTGGGGGAAGGGGGGTTGGGGGCAGGAGGTTTTGTGTGTGTGTGTGTGTGTGGTTCCAAGGTTCATACGGTCCTTGGAAGTCCTTCGAAATTCCTTGAGTTTTAGGCCCTTGTTTTCAAGGCCTTAAAAGTCCTTGAAAATCAGCATATGCCTCCAGGTGCTTGAAAAGTCCTTGAATTTTACTTTTACCAAAGACTAAGAAGGATAAAGAGAAAGAGAGAGAGATTGGCATGGTAAGATCAGGTATGG
>CM060316.1:77463352-77470852 GCA_030674155.1 Stramonita haemastoma | reverse complement strand
TAAGGTAGTCGTTTTCTGAATCTGAGGATATTTACAGTTAAGTGTCAAATTGAAATTTTAGAAATTAAATGAAAAAGGAGTAGACTTTACTGCATTTTTTGTTTGTTTGTTCCTTTTCTTTTTTTTTTCATTGTTGTTTTTCCTGGAAATGTTTGGCATGATCCTTAACCCAGCTCTCTCAGATCTGGCTGAAGCCAAACCGAAGAGACAAGTTTTCTGAAAACCCTCACTACCTGTGTCCTGTGTACAAGACGTCTGCTCGTCGCGGTGTACTGTCCACCACTGGTCACTCCACCAACTTTGTGCTGATGATCAAGCTGCCGTCAGACAAGCCCCAGTCCCACTGGGTCAACCGCGGGGTGGCTGCCCTCTGCCAGCTGGATGACTAGTTGGGGGATCAGATCAGTCAGTTATGGCACTGCTTTTCTCCCTCCAAAGACTTGGTCAGCCTGCAGCAGGGTGAACTGCTGCAAAGTTGTGGTTTTGCTTGTGTTTCTCTTATTTCTTTATTTTCCTTAAAATATGGAGTGTGTTTTGCTTTAAGCCTGTCTGGCCAGGCTCTGAGCCAAAAGATTGTTCTTCCTTGAGTGTGGTGTGAACTTTTAGTCTTTTACAATAATCATGGTTTGTTTCCATTTATGTTTCCTTTCAGCATCTTTTTTGCTGCTGGATTTCTTCAGATGCCTTCGCTTATGACTCTGTTTCCCGCCTCTTCATTGCCATGGTGTGAATTCTGTTGTACTGTCAGGTTTCTTTTCTTTTCTTTTTTTTATATTTTTTTTATAGATTATTCTTTGTCATACTTAAATCATGTGCTGTGACTATCACTTTGATGACTTCGTTTCAATTGTTCAAGTTATCAGTCTAACTTGCCTGGCTATCTTTGAATGGTTCTTTTTTCTCCTATTAGTTTGACAGTTTTCAGAGTGCCTTAGAATTTCTGAGTCCATCTTTTCTACCCTGCTGCTGTTGCATTTCTTGTTTGTTTTGTTGTTCTGTATATTGTTGACATTCCATCCATTTTTCGGACTGCTTACATTTTATTTCCAGAATTTGGTGGTTTGCTGCTGTACCTATCCTTGCATTGTGTCTGATTTAAACAAAAATCTTTTGGTCTTATTTGACTTTTCAAAAATTGTACAGTGTTTTGAAATGTATGTAACTTTTGTGTAGAACTTTACTCTTTACTTGCCAAATTGTGTGTGTTTTTGTTGTGTATTCAAGTTTGCTCTGAAGAATCAGAGAATTATGGTTACATAAAAAAAAAAAACACACAAATTTATTCTTCATTTGCATGGCACTGGAGACTGGACACAAACACATTTTGCCAACAACTTTGTAGTGAATAGTTATGTGATCATGTTGTAGATAAGTGACATGATCAGATTTTTTCAAGAACAGTCATGATATTACCATGTACGTAAAGGTTCCAAGTTGTATTTGGATTTATGGATCATGAAACTTGGAAAACTTTCATCTCATCATGATGTAGAATTATGTTATTGGACGATAATAATGCATCGTCATATGGTCATAATAAGTATGAAAGTCTTGGATTTTTTCTTTAACATAGAAAAGTGTTTTTTGTTGGTACATATCACAACATATCTATGGATTGGTAGATCTATATTTAGCAACAGGCATCACTGTTGACACTGTAAAGTTTGTAAATTTAATGTATGATAGTTTTATGGAATATCATGAGCAGAATCACTGTGATATGTTTGTAAAGGGATTTATGGTCTGAACACAAACATGCTACCTATTGTGTACATTTGCTGTAGTTTGTAGATTGATAGAAAAAAACTTCTTGTGTATAATATTTGAACTCACAAAAACTGCTCGTGTATATTTCTTTGAAACAACAACAGACCACCTTCAACCCAGTACTAGACAGATGGTTTATCTCCTTGAGTGGGGATAGAAAGTCTGGATGTCAGCGGGCATTTTTTTGTTTTTTATCATATGTAATAGTGAACCGCACAGTAAGTGATATCCTTTGGGTTTGTTTTCTCTGTTCCTTAAAATTCTTTGTTCAGTAGTGCTTGCTCTTCGCACACACACATATTTTTAAATAACAGATATCTTCAAAAGAAGTAGAAGTTTGACTTTACTTGAAATATTCACTTGTAGGTGATCGACATGGACCTTACTATTGTGCTTGAAATGCTGCATTTTTTATTTTCCTTTGGGTGTGATATGTATACTAGTCCACTGTGTGTGTCATATAGATATACATATATTTATTGTATGTGTTAGGTTCAAACATCTTTGTAAAGATATATGTATATTTTCATTTGACGTTGAATATGTGCATTATAAGTGTATAATGTTACTAATGTTTTGAAATGGTAGCTGCTTTTTTTTTCTTCTCATGAACTGTGAAACAAACCTCAAAGTTCTTTTAGTGGGGACAAGTACCTTCATATTATTTCTTGAGCTTGGATTTTGAAATCGTATTATGTAAATAGAGGTGATTTTGATGAATTCAGTTGGAAGAGGAAAGAAGCACCTGTTAAAGTTGGATGTAAAGGGATAAGCTTTACCTTCTTATTAAAGAAAGATTAACAAGAAAAAAAATGTGTATTGAAAACAATTTGACTTTTTTTGCCAGTCTATTTCCTTTGTGATTATTTCAGGGTTTTTACCTTCCTGAAATTCTTGAAAATGATTTGAATGGCTTTCTTTTATTATATATTGTTGTTTATTCTGTGATAATGTTAATAGCCCTTTTATGGACTGAGTCCAATCTACATGCTTCTGTCACATGCCTGAACTTTTCCTTCCAATTTTTTCTTCTGCTTTTTATATTCAGTTTTGTTAAGCTAACAACAACTCTGATTAAGTATTTAATAGACCTGTTAAAAGAAGACTGCTGACTCTTTCTTCTTAAGTTAAAATGTACACTTCTTACTGCTGAGTGGTTTTCCTGCTGGTTGTTATGAAACTATAGCACAAGCACTTTACTTATTCATTGTACTTTACTGTCTTTAATCATTGCCTGTTGTCTGCTGTTGATATGTCATGTGTGAAAGAAATTATGATGGAAATCAGCATCAGCTGTGATAACTTTCCTGGGTCAGAGAAGGTACGGAAATACTGTTGGTTTTGTGTGCTGCCATTTTTGACAACATGTTTATCAAGATCCACAGAAAAATAAATGCAAGTTGAACAGCATAAATATTGAATGTGTTTTGTTTTTTCATTGTTGGCTCTGAAATGGAATTGAATGTGGGCAAGTTGGGTTTCATTTTTTTTTTCTTCTGTTTTCTTTTGCATTGGTTTTTGGTAGTTGAAGAAAAAAAAGTATGTAGGACTTATCCATCATCCTTTGTAACTTCAGTATTGTTACAGATACTCTGATCCTTTTTCAGTAGTTACAGAGTTACTGTCTTTTATCATCTTCATTGCAGTTTCACACTTGTTGAGATGGTCATTGTATGGAACACACTCCCCAGGCAGACATGAATTTATAACTTTGCCTCTAAGCAAAGTCAGACCCTTTTCTTTCAAGCAGCAATGTTCCCTTACTTTGTGAAAATACCTGCTCATTTTCTCCGTAATTTACCAGTGCTAGTTTTGTGTGCATACATGTGTTTGTGCTTGTGCGCATGTGTTGCAAGTATGACTGTCCTGTTTCTGTCCCAATGTTTATTGCTGTAGTGTTGCCAATTTGAATCTTGACATCAGAGAAGTTGTGTGTGTGTGTGTGTGTGTGTGTGCGCACAAGCATAGTGTGTGTATAAGTGAGTGTTATATGCATTTAAAATCTCACTTGAAAGTTCATCTTCCACACAAATAAGATTGCAAGTGCCCATGTAGAAAATGAACAAATTTATTTGAAAATAATGAGTACAACTGCATCACTTTAACAAATATGGAATGTATTATGAATGGACAGAGCTGAACGCAAGAATATGTACAGCAAAATAGCTTTGATCTGATAAACTTTGAACACGATTATGTAATCTGCATACTGGAAAGTGTCACTATAGGTAGTAAAAAGTTAACAAGTATACACTCTCAATTATCCATATTCAGTTATGACATATAAGACTATTTCTTGCTTAAAGAATCTTGCCTCTGGACAGGAGATAAACTGTGCAAATCACAAGTACCAATGCTTATCACATTCAAAGAAGAAAGTTATCAGAGGGCTGAAAAAGACAACATGTATTGTTCTCTATCAAAAACAGCTCTAACAGTTCACCAATAATCATGTTTACATAGCAGTAGCAATGCCACACCCATCTGTTGATTTTATATTATATAGACAGTTTTATTTCTGCAGAGTGAAAAATGGTACCATATTTCTTTTAAAAACTAGTCTCAAACTACTTTTATGACAAGTACAGATATGTTGGTAAATATACTCTGTTTGGATCAGGCACTGGGCTTTGTAAATCAAAGGAGGCTCAAAGTCAAAAGGAAAACTTGTCCTCGCTGATGATATGGAATAGACAATGTAGCATCTGCAGCCACTGCGCCAACTTGACTTGAAATGCATATAAGATGTAGGCTGCAAATGAGCTGAGCAAAGATTGTGGCTCCCCTGCAATAACTCAGGACTGACACTGGTGCAAGGTATTAATCATAACTTAAATCATAACCCTGGTTTGGGGTTTTTTGTTGTTGTTTTGGTGATGTAATAATAGTCTACACTTGCCAAAATGTATGGCTTTTTCAGAATATGTACCTTTGGTAAATGTTTGTGTTGTTTTTTTATCTGCCCACTGAAATAAAATTTTGTTTCTTATTAAGGATACACGGTCATAATAAAATCCCATGAAAAGGTAGGCTCTCTAGCATACAATCAGACAAGGTGAAATTCCTTCAGTAAATACAAAAAATGATTGTATGTAATAAACATGTAGATTTTCACTATTTCACTAATGAAAGGATGAGGTATTTTTTACTCATTCATTGAAGATGGCATTCGGCATTTTAGGATCAACTTGTCTCTTTACTCGAGTGTCCCCTTCAACGGACCCAAAGATAAAATCGGTGCACATCTGAATCTAACAAACTATGCACAGTGATTTCTGTTTCACTTCAGTCTGCACCACAACATGAGCTAATCCATGATCACAACAATCATGAAAAAGAGCAAACAAAGCATAGTTAATTTCATTGGAATGCACTCTGTGAATGTGAGCTAGGCAACATGGCTGTCAAAACAATTGGATGGATTGTTTTTATGGTGGCCAAACAATAATTATATCGGCTCGGATTTGGTCTAAATTATCAAAGTAACAGACATGTCAATGCTGCCATAAAAAGGCATTAAACTGGACAGACAATGCATAGAAGAAAAAAATATACACATATATTAACAAGGATAACTATTCCAAAATTGTACAATAGCCCAGCAACTTTTTTTCTCTCTCTCTCTTTCAGTTGCTTTTTCTTCACTACACAATCATCCAACTGATTGGAATATTGTAATACTGCAGATTTGGCACCTGCAAGGGCAGAATTTTTAGCATCACAACTCAGGAGTTTGGAGACGAAGAGTTGGGTATTTGTAAGCCCAAATATATTCTGGAAATTTGTGCATCCCTTTAGTTCCAGTTCTCGGTTGCATGCACTATGTTCTGAGCTTAGAGAGATAGGCTGTGACTGAGCATTACCAATGTCTTAGATGTATCACTGACACTGCCGCTCAATGATTTTGCTGTTACCCAATCTGTTTTTCAAACAGCACTTCTTAATGTTGATCTTCAGTCAAGACACTGTGAATGAAAGCATGCCATACAATTTCAAAGTGAACTGGATCTCTGTAGGATCACAGTTGTAATGACAGTTGGGTATTTATCATCAAATTTTTAGACCGTATAAAATAATAAATTCTGCATCTTTTCCTCAAAAGATATGGATTCCACAAAAAACAGAAAATTTATGCTTAATCCAAGATGAAATAAAAATCATAGATAAAAGAAAAAAGAAATCAAAAGAAAAAACATCTCAAGCCATTTGATCTATAAAGAAAAGCCATGAAACGCAGAAGAGGAAGATTGATAAAGAATGCTAGCTAATAAGAAATTTACAAAGGACTCATCTGCTCAGACTCTCTATGCACTTCCAGACTGATTTTAGGTTGGTTTGAATGCTGAAGCAGTACAACCAATAAAACAAAAATCATGAGTCTGTACTACTATGTTGCCAGAAATAGGAAAGATGTGAACAACATATGTCTGCTTATGCAGACAGAAATGTCCGCTTATTGTAAACCTACTTGTACACATTACATTTTAGAAGCTGATATTAAAAACAAGACATTTACCATAAAAAGAAATAAACTCTATGATAAAGAAATGTGACAGAAATAATAGTATATGATTCCATCAAAGCTTTTTACATTACAATGAAAAAAAAAGAAGCAGCAAAACACTCATCACAACCTGAGTTAGATATTGAATATTAAAATAAAAAAAGCAACAGTATGAGAGAGAATACAAGACTGATGATTACATTCCAATTCTTCAAATAAGTTGCTAAGCTACCAACACAAAAATGAAAACAATCAAAAGACAAAACACAAAATGTACAAAACCAGACAAACAGCACATATAAAGACCTTAAAACTTTCCGGCACCAACTGTACATATTTACTCCAAATAACATGCAGAAAGCTATGTACATACACAGCAAAGTCTTTCAAAAAATCGTTATAATACAATTTGATATGTATGATATATTGGCTGGGCTTTCCTTGTCAGTAAAGACCCATTGAATTTGACTGGTTTTCAGTCCATTCTCAGATTCACACTTTGTTTTTCTCTCCCTCTTTTTGAATAGTTATTTGAAATGCACACTCACACATGCATGCACGCGCACACACACGCATGCATGCACACAAGCGCACACGCACACACACACACAGAGTTACATACATACACACACACACATTCACAAACCCATGTTATTTGAAATGTATATATATGCACACACACACCACACACACACAGAAACACGCACACACACACAATCACATACCTGATAAATAGTATGCAATTTTCTACTCACATGGAAATTTTTTTTCGTTTTTTTTCAAACATATTAAAGTGTATCTCATGTCCAAACATGTAAACATACATAAAGGTACATCAGTAACCTTTCCACACACACACAGACACACAGATACACAACACACACACACACACACACACACTCTTTCTCTCTCTCTCTCTCTCAGTCTCTCCCCGTTCTCTCTATCTCTCTCACTTGCATGATTTGCAAGCTTAGGAAAAAACAGGAAAAAAAACAGATTTTTTCAGCAAGAAGCTGAGTCCATTGTGAATCATAACAGAAGAAACATTTTTTTCTGTCAAAATTCATTTTCAACAGCCATCTGTTCAAATCACTGGAAATAGTTCATAATACCTGACATTTTTTTCAATCAAAAATTTGTTTTTGCTGTTAAGGTTTGCCACTTAAATCACCCTGTTCATGTGAAAAGAAAAGCAACTCAAAGACTTCACACACATTTATCATAAACAC
>CM060316.1:77410852-77458352 GCA_030674155.1 Stramonita haemastoma | reverse complement strand
TAGTTGAGAACTGAATCTGCCAATTCTACCAGGACAGTCGAGAGGTACCTTCTCGCTCTTTCCCACTTTCAACTGTCGTGAGTTTTTTTTGTCTGCACAAGTCCGTAAGCACACGAATCTGAATAGTTCAGATTCTCCCCAGAAAAAAGTAACATTCAGTTTGATTTTTCTATCAAACTGGAAAGAGAGGGGGGCAAGGACTCAAACCCAGAACCTTACAGTTTACTTGCTAGGCTGATGAACGTCTAAACCAATCTTCCATTTTCCGTCTCCGTGTTTGGAATAGATCAATTAATTAATTTCGTTTTTTTTCCTTTTAACCAAGATCGTGTTTACATCATCACCTAATACAACTGGACCATTTAAAATTGTTTAGAGAACTTCCCATGCCTGAGTGATCATCTTTATCCAGCTTGAACAAATATTTCCTTTAGGCCTGCTTTTTCTTTCTTTCTGGAAATAGAAGTAAAATTTGAACAGAGTAACATCATGAGAGCTGTCTCCAAAAGGGTCTAGGTGAGTAATTTCTGACAATTATCATTATTAACGAGAACTAAATCAAAGATATTCTGATTTTTGTTCTGTTCTCTTTTGTTTTGAGTACTTAGCCTGTTGTATCAAAAATTCGACTCAGAGACACTAATCATTTACTCTCCCTTTTATCAGACCACCGTCCATCCCAATAGATGTTAGAGACATTGAAACCACCAACAAGACATACAATTATCATCCTGTTTACCGTCTCTGATCTTCATAACTGGGCCAGACCATAAGAACCCCTTCTGGCTGTTGTAAAGCGAAGAAAACTGGCGTAGTCTAGTCAGATCACACGTCATAACTCTCTTGCCAAGACTATACTGCAAAGGACACCTGAGGGAGGAAGATGCAGGGGCAGACAGATGAGAACTGGACGCAGAACATCAAAGATTGGACCGGCCACGACATGACGAAGTTACTGCAAAAGGCTAAAGACATAGGCCTATCAGCCTGGAGTATGTGTCGATCAGCACATGACGACCATCTTGGCCAATAGACTGCTGATGCTGATGCTCATAATACATTTTCCGCATTCTCTTGATTTTTGGTCTGAATTACTACTACTACTACTACTACTACTACTACAACACACACACACAGCTTAGCTCTTTCTTTATTGAAATGCTCCTGATTCCCACCTAACATATTCTTCAAAATGTGAGTTGGCTGCAATTACACATTCCCAGGTATTAAAAAAGTTAGCCACATACAATGCTACATATGATTTTTCTTCACTTAAGGATTAAGTCCAGGTATTGAAGAATCTACCTCTGAGGATGAACATTAAGGTTCTTTTCTAAATGGCGGCATATTCCTTATAGCTCCTCTCATACTAGGTTTTAGTTCGCCAACTGTTGTGTCTACGACTGAAAGGGATTCATACAATAAAACTAACATGGCGCATAATTCCACTTATAACCAACGTAGGGCATAATTCCACTTTTTTGGGGTTGGCTTTTGAAGGTGTCAACATGGCTACATATATATGTATACCAAAAGTTTTTGAAACTTCTGTCTTTGAGCATAACAAAGTCCCTGTTTTCCGATTTAGGGACTGTATCAGCCAATCACCACTACCAAGCAGCAGCTTTCTCTGACGCCGTCATTGAACCGTTAGAAGCTTGTTTGTTTGTTTGTTTCAGTCGAATTACAGTCCTTTCCAGATTTCTCCGATATCAGGACTGTAGTCAGAAGCCAGAAAGTCGGAGGTCCAACGCTTCGGCAAGTTCTCCCACTTCAGCACCTCGGGCCACCCCAAAAAGTTTACAATTCTAACGGACGTTATAGCCCACGACTTCATGGACCCACGGTCTTGGGGGGAGGGGGCTCAACCAACCACTCCGGGACCGTGTGTCCATGAAGTCGTGGGTTTGAATCTTGGCGGCTTCAGGTGAATCAAAGGTGGGAATTTGTTACGATATCCCTGTTCAACTTCAAGAGCAGACCTGCCAGTGTCTTAATTCCCTTGAAGATCCCGTAATTCATGTAGCATTCAGTGCTTACGGGAACACGAACATACCCAGCAAACATCCCCGAAGTCGAAATGCGGCTGCCTTTATGGAGGGCAAAACAGTTGCATTAATTTCACCATTGGTGAACCTCGGAGCTCTGGCCGAAAAACCAAAGAAAAAATTAGATAGGTTTGTTTGTTCAAGCTATTTTAAAGACGAGAGAGGACATCTACACTTCTCCGTCCTCTTTTAAACGTTGTTTACCTTGACGCTTTTGTCATACCAGCAATCCATGAAGTAAAAGCTGATTGATATTTACCTTTTTTTTTTTATCATGTATGTTCAGACCCATTCAAAGTCTGTTCATAGAGGTCTGACGTGCTGAATCAATACGCGTGTCATCCTTTGCAGGGCCTCCCGATTGCACTGGGTTTCACCTAGGAATGGCATAGCCTAGTTTACCTGTGAGCGCGGGACTGTCACAGCAAGAAGTCTCGAACCAAAGAGAGGTAGCCTTCTGGGTTGACAGACGAGAAATGAGAGAATTGCGGCAATGAAGACCGCACTGATAGTTTTCGTTGCCATCGGCACTGCCTTCATCTTGCTGGATACAGGTAAATAGATCGACAACATTGTTTTATTGGCTAGTTCTGTTGAGTATAATTGCCGGCTGTGTCTGCAAACGCAGGTGACAGTGACTAGGAGTTGTCAAACTTCAAACGCGGAAATGACTTTCTACTTGTTCAGGAACTCGCTTGATCTGTCAACAGTTTCCACGTTTGTGTTATGCATCTCTCTGTGTTCATTATTAATTTACAAATAGATATAGCCTGGAGGCAGTCAGCTAGTCCCATGTAGTAGAAACAGTATCACTGAATATGTGAGAGCATCTGTAACAGGCCTAATCCACATGTGATGCAAAGTTCTGGCGAGTTTGCCTTGTTGAATGATATCTTTTATGAAACATGGCATGATAAACCCAAGTTAAGAAGGGTACTGGGAGTGTTTTAAAAGATCAAATAAATCACCTTAAACTATGAGCAGGCAGGCAGAAAGCCGTTTTGGAGTTTGCCACTTATTGTTTTTAAATCCATTCACTTCATGCAGGTAACTGATAAGTGATTTATAAATTCAGATTTACACTGTGACAGTGAATATTGAATCATAATCATAGTAATATAATTATATTCATAGGCCTCATTCTGTGTGTTTGTGTGTGTGTGTGTGTGAAACAAGGTGCAGACAATGCCATGGGCAGCACAATACTTGAGAGTAGGTTGTTCAAAATGCACTTTTGAAATAGTTTTAATGCATTTATAAACAGCCAGCTAGGTTCTGTTTATATCTGTGAATGCAGTATTTGTTTGATGGAATGCCACTTTACAGCTTAGTCTTTAATTATTGACTATGAGTATGACTGACTAGGACTCAGTGGGGGGCTTGATTTGCACAGTCCTTATATGCCGCAGCCCTGGGGGCTAGCTGGCCTTTGGAGAACATCTCCAACGCTGACTGTCCTTATGCCTGCCCTCTTGGCTGAGGAAGTGGGGATATGTGGGCATGGCAACTCCACTTTATATAATTTCTTCCCAATTTCCAAAACAGCAGCTGCATCCTCTACTGTTTTGGAGGTCATCATGGCACATGACGGAAAACTTGTCTTTCAAACAATTGTTTATTATTTTTCAGGCATTGCCATCAAGTGTTTCGTTTGCAATTCATTTCACCAAGCTGACTGTGCTGACTGGTTTGACAACGTGACCCAGCATCTTGTGAAATGTCCAACGGGCTACCAGAAGTGTCGTAAAGTGGTGCAGGAAGGTAAGTGAAGTCATACCTGTAGTGATGTGCATTGTGGATACTTAGCGTAGTTCCACAGCAATACTGTTTAGTGTTCTGTCTTTGAAATCCAACCTTTTTTGTTCACTCTTTGGCTTTTTTTGCTTTTATTCATCTTTTCTTTTCTTCCCTTTTTTGTTTGTTTAAGTTACAGCTTTAATTTTGTTGACATATTGAATATTCATGAATAAGTTGCAGTTCTTACCATACAAAGATTTTCTGTTGAAATCTTTTTTTGTTTCTTGCCTAGAGTTTCAAGGTTCACCAATGGTGAAATTTTGTGTATCTGTAAGGGACCGTTTTTGCCCACCATGAAGGTAGCCACATTCCAACTTTGGGGATGATGTCTGAACATGGCTCCCGTGTGTATGCAGTTTTGAAATGTTGTCATCCATTCTTACGGGCATGCGTTCATACAGGCATGCATTGTTGACTTTGTTCTACTCTTCTGAGAGGTGAAACAGGTTTTAAATAAAAGTTTATGAGTCTACAAGATGTTTTGTGCAGGTTTGTGCATGGGACCTCACTTTATACTTTAGTCGGCTCTTCTGAAGGACTTTTGAGGGATTTGGGTCAGTACTGATGTTAATCAATTCCAGGGGATAAAATCCCCTGAGCAGGTGGTTGCTCAAATAGACTTTAGTGAATAGCCACCATGTGCTCTTTTATATTATTTTTATAATAATTTATTTTTCACTATGACATTGGGAGCCTAAAGATCAAGTGCATGCATGAATATTGAGAACAGGAAATTGTTATTTTCTCCCATGGGGTTGTCAGGGGCTCTTTCACTAAGTATAGATAGCATCCCCACTTTCTGGAAATTCTGTGCAAAAATTTCACCTTTTCTTTCACTCTCTGTTTTTGCCTTTTTCCTTACCTCTCTATACCCATTTCTCTCTTGCTTATTTTCTGAATACCAAGCTTACTTTGCCATTAAAAAAAAAAGGCAAATATATTTTTTTAATGAGCTGCCCTAAATTTGGAATAGATCAGCTGAGGTCAGTGGGCAGACCTCCTGCAGTTACAAGTGTAGAAGACAGGCTGTTTGCAATCTACCCAGTATGGCCGTGTGGACACTGTGGTGCACGTCCCAGGGTTTTCCAGAAGGTGGCAGCACTGGGTCTCCAGCCTCCAAGGGGCTGAATCACAGCTACTGGAAGACCCAGCAAAGCTCCCAGAAAAACTCTGGGAATCAGCAGGGTTAATGCAACAGACTGCAGACTTCGCCATCCAGACCAGACTAAAATTTAGCTTTGCCAGAGAATGCATAAGAAGAAGAAGAAAAAGGTTTTCTGTTAAAACTGAATTTTTTTTAAATTAAAATTTTACCATACTGTCCATAGTGAGTGAGTGAGTGAGTGAGTGTGAGTGTGTGTGTGTGTGTGTGTGTGTGTGTGTGTGAGTGAGTGAGAGAGTGAATCAGGGTCCACACTTTTTTAACAGCATGTATACCTGTATGCTTATGTATTTCTCATTGAATGATTAATTGCATATGTAGTCATGATCGTGTAGTCACAGACGCACATACCATGATACATGCACTATCGCAGGAACATTTGCTATGGTTGACCCTGTATACCAACACATATAATACACACACGTGTGTGCATGCACACACACACACACTAACACACACTGTTAGTGTCACCACATGTTTGCAGAACATATGCACACTATGCACACACCACACAATTCAGTAATGAGCGTCATTCAATGTGTGAACTTTACTTTCCCAACAGTATGGCTGGAAGATCACTGGGACATACGCTACATCCGACAGTGTGCACAGGGTGGAAAAATCGGCAAGTATGACGGACGCATCTGTCAAGAAAGATACGGATCCTACGATGTGCGTATGCGGTATTGTCACTGCGATAACCAAGATGGCTGCAATTCTGCCCCAGCGCTGATGTCTGTCGGCAGCTTCAGTCTGCTCTTGCCACTTGTTGTAACTTTAATAGCAGCTTGTATGCCAAACATATTGACTCAAAGGTGATCAAGCTTGATTTGTTTTGATGGATTGGTGATCAGGCTTTACTGTTTCACCATATGCTGTTGAAAATAGGCTGCCTTATTAAAAAGAGAAAAGAGAGTGGATGCAATTGATTTTTTTTCTTGAAGGGGAGGGTAGGGGTATTTCAGGTGTCTAGAGAAGAAAAGAAAAGTGTTCATAAATCAATATGTAATTGCAGCAAATCTGTTTCTGCACATTTCCTTTAATTTTGCACATTTCTTTAACTTTACTGCTGTGGGTATGTGACCATACTAACTTCAGAAGTGAACAGTGAACAGTTATAGGGCCAATTTTCCATTTGTTAGCAGCTAGCTAATTAATTTTTTGTGTATCTTTGATTTGAAGTTGCATTCCATTTACAAGACAAAAATCTAAAAAGATTTCCTTTCCTTTTTTTTGAGCAGCAAGTTTGATTTTGTCCTTTCTTTTTGTATTTTCACATGGCTCTGTCCTTTGGATAACATCTCCTGCTGTGTTCAGGTCAGAAACGAATGAATAATTACATGGTAAATTATCAGTTTGTATACATTGTCATTTTTGTCAGGCTTATGTCACAGGATTTTTTTTTCTAAAAATGTCTTTTTTTTTTGCCTGATTTTGATTGAAAACTTGAGAATGAAGCTGGAGTCTCCGTCCCATAAAATAATAAATTTCTTTTTTCGTTACTTTTGTTTGGATGGAAGTAAATTTGAGTCAAGAGTATGGCAGTTTAGAAGATAAGGCTTGCTTGAATGTTTTGATATGAATAGTAAAATATAAAGGTGTTTCAGTAAGGGGAAAAAATGCCAAGTCTCTTTTTTCTTCTCCTTTTCTGTTTCTGCAATCTCTTTTTTACAGTTGGTAATCATCCCAAATTTTGTTGAATTGTCTGTATCAGTGTATGACTGTATATATATTATATATATATATACTGGTGAACAGTTGTGAATAACTTTTGAAGGACATCCAGAGAAACTTGAAAACAATCAATGATGATAAATTACATTGTTTGCTGTGACTATTTCTGAAATCCTGGAATAAAATCCAAACTAAAAGATTATCCAGACAAGTTGTAAAACAATGTGACATGAAATTCCATCAAATCAAAATCCTACTTTATCTTGTTAGTGGAGAGATGAATGAAACATACAAATTGTAACACGCCTCTTTTCCTCTAACTTATGATATACAGATATATGTCTTGAAAGCCATAATGATATCGTGATGTTTGTCTGGAGCGTGTAAATCCATTTACTTTCTTGTTTTGCTGTCGTATATTCCAGATCTTACCATCTGTCTAGCTGATTCCCTCTGCAACACTTAAATACAAAATTATTTTAACAAGGTGTTCTTATGCAAATGTTTGTGTTTTGTTTACATGTTTATTGTCTGTCACTTATACTGCCAAGTTGAATGCTACAGTTGGTTACTTGGTATGAGGAGTTGCTACTGATTTTTGTTACAATTGTTTGGTATGTAAAGTAGAATTATTGGTAGATGTATTTTTAAAGACTATTGTTCACAAAATCTTTTTTTGTAAATTTTTGAAATATGGTATATCAATTTGTTGCAGGGCCCATTTCATAGTGTTTCCATTATTTGCATTGATAATAATCCATGGTATGAAAGAAAGACCATTTCTATTTCCATTTTAATTTTAAAAAAATTTACATGAGAATGATATTTATCAGGAAAATCCATCAGGTGTATCCATAAATTTCTGTGGTGATGTGTAAAACTGTATATTGAACTATGTTAATCCAGCCACAATCTTCCAAGTTATAGCAGAGATGATGCACAGAGACATGTTTTTCAGCATGGAAGTTTCCCCCCATATAATACATGCCTGCATGTGTTTACGCATTCCTACTTTTGGTATTCATTGTAGATCACTCTCTCTCTGTTCCACTCTCTTTTGAAGAAAGAATAAGCTGTCAGCAAGTGGTCTAACAAAACATGAGCAAAAAAGAAAAAAATATGACAACTCTGTTAGCAACTGCTCCAGAAAAAAACTATCTTCATGTAATGTCTTCAAGATTTTGTACTGTATATATCACATCTTTGTTTTAGCAGTCTGCTTTGTGTGAAAGTAGTAGTGTATGATTGTGTATATATCAGATGTGCATGGATGCTGAGAGAGAGAGAGAGAGAGAGAGAGAGAGAGAGAGAGAGAGAGAGAGAGAGAGAGAGTGTGTGTGGTGTGTGTGTGTGTGTGTGTGGTGTGTGTGTGTGTGTGTGTGTGCATATTTAGATTCATATTGTGTGGGAATTCACTTTTTATTTGCTTCATATATTTCAAACAACATGTATGTGTATCTTCATAATTTGTTAAAAAAAAAACAAGATTCATCTGACATTAAGACTTAAGATTCCATTTGTTACTTGTGATGTCATTACGACCCGAAAAAGAAATCGTACTTTTTTTCATTGAAATTCCATTAATTGCCTCTAATATCATTGTTCGATATCCATTTTGTTTCAATGCTTGGAACATCCATCTTGATCCATTATATCTTGTATATATATTATAGTTTTACAGAAATAAAAAAGTATTTTACAGATATAATGTGCCTGTGGTTTGTAAGCAGTGTGAGTGTGACTTGAGTCTTCCCTTCCCCCATTAACTCCTGAAGGAGTCATTGGGCATCGCACTGATTTTTCAGGTAGCGTCTCATGGGCAAGTTGAAACAGGCAGAGCCCATCCCTCTCAAGGTAGCAGGGTGCATGCTAGGTAGTTTGTGTCATGTACCTCATTTTCTATTGCTCCCCCTACTCTTTTCAATAAAAAACAGATGAAACACGATATAAAAGAATGGATAATAATGAATAATTGCAGACGTTGAATTATCAATACACTTAGCTTTGCTGAGATTTTATCTTTGTTTCATTTAAGTTGCCAATGAAACATACCCTGGCACAGAGAAATGGTTTTTTTTTTTTAATAGCGTTAACATGTAGACAGCTATCCATTCACACACAGAACTATTTGAATTTTGAGCATTTTTATTTGTTTCCCTTGTCAAAACCCACAATGTCCAATAAAAGTCACATTTGAGTGTCCATATATAAGCATGTTCAAAACCCACTGATCCAATCTGCTGAACAGAGGAAAACAAAATCAAGTATATACAAGCTTTCCAATCATTCAATGATTTGTTGAATAAATTAAAAGAGTAAGAAATGATTGTGTGTGTAGAAACTCCCCCTTTCATTCATTCCCTCATTCATTTACATCAGAATCAAACACCTGCATATACACAGCTGTCAGTTTCCCCCACTTTCAGCTCCTTTAAGCTACTAAATAATCCTTCCTATCCCAGCTCAGTTTGGGCCAGCTGGTGCTAATTATTAGCAGGAACTGACCACACTTTGACTAGGTAAAGGAAAGGGCATGCTAAATTTTGCAATCTGCACTGAATGATGTTGGATTTGTGTGCTGTGTATACAGACTTTGTTCTGATACATGAACACAGTCTGAAAAACAAACAACACATATACAGCTAGCCTGGCAAAATAAACACACCATGCATATTACAACACAGCAGTGTACTGGCGGAAGGGGGGTCAGGTGTAAGGTGGAATGGTTTGTTCTTATACACATACACATCACACTGCCTGTAATGGAACATCAGTGTCGCTGCTAATCTGTCACTGTGAACACATTCAAACATTTATACAATGGTACCAGTTAGACTATTAACATTCCAATGATTGTACTAAAAATGAAAATAAAACCAACCAACCAACCAAACCAAACAAAAACCAACATGCTGACTGAACAAGAAATTATCAGATGGATTCAGATCATGATGATTAACATCATTTTTAACACGCACAATAATATTAATCAGTGAATGTGACCAGCATTATTTTTTTGGCTAAGAACAAAGCCATTTTCTCTTTGTCCACACAATAACAATAAAGTCAACAAAAGAATAAAGTATAGTAGTGTTCTGCAGAGTCTGGTCGCTTTCATAAACCACTTTCTGAATTCTCAATTTTAGAGACTTTACTAACAAGTGAATGAAGGAATGAAATTAAATATCAGTTGGAGTGGGTCTAGATTTGCATTTTGTTTGTTTAAATTTTTTCTTTAGGTAAGAAAAGTGTGCACCATTTTTCTGCATCTTCATGAGGGGAGATTGAAGTTTTGTCAAGACTGAAAAGCAACTGACAGACTGTTCCTTCAGACTTGGTGAACACACCAGATATGCACCCAGGCTAGAAACCCTTGAGGAAAAGTTAGTGACCTGGGGCAATGACTTTTTCTACCACTTCTGAACATGGAAGTCAAGATGCCATAGATTCTTGGACACAAGATTAATTTGATTTTGTAACAACAAATGTTATATATGAATTTTTCACATAGCATCTGAAGGTTTTGTGCAGCATGCATAAAGTTACACACCTCAGTTTTCCACTTCATATACTTCCGCCATCTGACCTGTCAGCCTCTTACAACCATCACAGTATTGATTCTCTCAGAGCTCACAAATCAAAAGTACATAATTATAAGGAAGTTATTCTTGAAAGTAAAAATGAATACAACCGTCATCCAGAGATTGATACCTCCATCTTTTTGAAATCTTCTGTCCCTTTTCATTCTGATAAGGAAAACACACTGACACCACCATATTGAGAAAAAGAAAAGTATCAGCAGCTTATTTAGTCATTTTCAGAGCAGACTTAATTAAGGCAGTGGCTTTGGCCAATCAACACCATTTTTTTTCTTCTAAATTTTCACTTAGTAAACCTCACCAAAAATATAACAATAATGTGATATGACATAAATGCTTCTATCAGAAACGAGCTTTGATTGCTGGGGCACTTGATCACTCTCAGCATAAATTCACATGTGACCTTTTTATCAGCGTTAATGTCAACATGTACAAAGAACTGTTAAAAAAAAAAACGGGCTGCAGCATCAATTTTGAAAATCCATTTACTTGTACTTCCTTTTTTGTTTGTTCCTTAGCGAGATCTCTGAGGTTCACTGAATGGCAAGTTTCTGCATATGCAACTTTTACCCCCCAGTAAGGTAGCCAGTTTCTAACTGCCTGGATTTACTTGTCTTTGAGTAATAGGTTAAAAGCGCAACTGTTATAAAGACCATGAGCAGCATTAACTGTAATGTTAGTTATAAAGTCTTTTTTTCAGAGCTGTTAGTTTAAATGGGGTTAGTCTTAAAAATACTGGTCATGAACAGTCTTACAATTATACAGCTTTCCAGGTGCAAGCTATGATGATATTCATCAAAGTTGTGACAAATTTCCACTTTCTCTTTATATATATTATATATATATATATATATATATATATATATATATATATATATATATATATATATATATATTTTTTTTTTTTTTTAAATAATAGTTTGAATCTTACTGCTTTGTTGGAATCAACCCCTCCTCACCCCCTTTAAAAAAAGATCAAGCCTTTTTTTACGACTAACGTTCAGTTTTCAAAATTATTATATTTGAATATCAGATAATGTTTTTAAATTCAGATCATTCACCCATCAAGAATGCCACAATTATTTCAACTGTACAAACTGAACATAAAGGTTTTTTTTTATATCACAATGTCTTTGCATCAAACAGTGATCACATGTATTTTTCTGTAAATTTAAAAACACTAACAGTGAAATGCAATTTTACCAATTTACAGACAATTACCAATTTACAGACAATTACCAATTAACGGACAATCTGTTGTAGAAGAAATATTTCATTTTCCTTCATTACTTTGAAAAGTAAACAAAGTCAATTTGCGTTTTCATTCCACTGAAACAACAAATCTGTAGAAATCTTATAAAGGCCCATTACTTATGAAAGCATACCCTCATGATCCAATATTTTGAAATAAATTTCTTTTGACACCAAATGTAAATTTTTGAAACATGGCATGTATGTATAAAACCCTCATAGCTGACAATAATATCAAAACACATTAAAAAAAAAAATCCACTCTATACTATGAACAAAGAAGATGTGGGAGAAAAAAAAGAAGCGAAAACCCACGTTTGAGAACATAGATGAAATGATTCATCAGAAGTATATGTAAGCGGCAGGGTCCAGAGTTATGAGCAGAGGAAGGCTGCTCGAAGGCCAGATGTGTTATTGTTGGAAGAACATACTGGTCAGCTGCTGCACGGTGTCCTTCGGGCTCACAACTTTGTGGCCAGCTGTCCTCGAGTCTTCGTAAATCTCATGATCATTTCCTCCCTGTGCAAAATAAAACATACAAGCGGCGTTTTAATCAATTACAGTATCATTTTACTGAAAATTCAAGAATAAAATAATTAAATGCTTATATAGATAGATCACAATAACATGAAAATAAAATTTAAAAAATACTAAAAGAAACCCCAAAACAAAACAAAACCAGGAAGGAGAAGCGAAGCATCAAATCTAACTCCTCTACATCTAAACAAAAGCAAAATAGCAACTCCAAAACTTTCAATGGAAAGCTAGTCTTTAAAAGTTATACCATAAAATTTCCTACACCATTTCTGGAATTGGGGAACTTTCACTGAAAGAAGACTCTTACCTGATAAACATAAGTTACTGCAATGTAACTTTTTATTAAAAAGCTAAAGTTGGAGCACACAAATCTATCTACCAAACCTGTGGGGCAGATATTTTCATGTATAACCACTTTTCATTCTACTGCATGGGGGGCAAGACAGCCTAGTTGTCAGAACTTTGGGGTCATGGTTTGATGGCCCAGGACTGAGCCATCACTGAGACACCCATTCAAAAGGACTTTTCCCCTGGAGTTAACATCAGTACTATCTCCACTTTCCAGAAAGTCCTTTGAACGAGACTATAATTCGGATGAGACTAGAAACCGAAACCCTGTATGCGAACGCACGCAGAACATCTTGCGCACACGTTAAAATCCCGTTCCGCCTTTCGGAAGAGCAGGCCATCGTGTGCCGGTAGGAGTGGATGACAAAATATATAAAAAAAACCCAGCATGCACACAGGTGTCGTGTTTAGACACCATCCCTGATGAAAAAAATAAAATAATGGGTAGGCGTTGCACTTGTGGCGACGCACTCTCCCCGGGGAGAGCAGCCCGAATTTCACGCAGAGAAATCTGCTGTGACATAAAGTGGTGTAAAAAAAAAAGAGAAAAAAAAAAGTATAACCGAGGCCCCTTATGCGAACACAGGCAGGGCATCTTGCGCACATGTTAAAACCCATTTTGCCTTTTGGAAGAGTAGGCCATTTGTGCCAGTAAAACAGATGACAACCTCCCTCCCCTTCTAAAATAAAACCAACAAAAAAATCCCCCACAAAAACTGGTATATTCAGACATCATTTCCAAAGTCAGAATGCGGCTACCTTAATGGCGGGAAAAATATATCACATAATTGCAAAAAACCTCACCATTGGTGAACCTCACAGCTCTAGCATATCGCATAGGCACCCCACCACATTCCTGCCTTCGAGGAGTAAACAAACAAAAAAAGCTGATATGTACCGACCTGATCTGTTTTGTCTCCAAAGAAATGGATGGTCTGAATGTTGTCCTGCTCCAGGAACTGCAGACAGAACCTCTTGTCCCAGCCTTTGGGGTAGACGTCAATGCTGATCTGTCCCCCAATGGCAAACTCCAGGCCAGCACTGGGGAATTCCTTTCTCAGCGCCTCCACAAACTTCTGGCGGACATTGTGTTCCTGTGACGGTAAAAAAAAAGCATCATCAAACAATTAGTGCATATACTACTTTGTTATCTAAGAAAAAGATGTTACTGTCATTATAGCCCTTTCTGTTCTGTCACAGCCTTATTTAAAATCACTTGTGATGACTAGTTTATTATTTTTTTTGTTTACTACTTTTAAAGAGAAGGAAATCTTGAGAGAGAGAGAGAGAGAGAAGAGAGAGAGAGAGAGAGAGAGAGAGAGAGAGAGAGAGAGAGAGAGAGAGAGAGAGAGAGAGAGAGAGAGAGAGAGCAGAAAAAAACGAGAAATGATAACAATGAACTTGACAAACATAGCAAAATGGCTGATATTTTTTCAGCAGTTTGGATGAACAGTGGGGATTTTAAATTACACTCACACACGCGTGCGCGCGCGTGCGTGCGTGTGTGTGTATGTATGTACGTATGTATGTGTGTCTCTCTCTCTCTCTCTCTTTCTAATATACATATATATATATATATAATATATATATATATATATATATATATAATAATATATATATAATATATATATATATATATAATATATATATATACCAAAAGTGGTCTGTACAGGACAACATTTTAATCTAATTTTCTGAAAGTATCAACATTTAAATCTATTTCTCTAAGTTTACTGCACAGGCTCTGTTAAATTCTATTTCAATAAAGTTTGAAACATTCAGATTTTTTCAACATCCTTTGCATGGACTTTGTAGGGTTCTATTTTAATAAGATTCAGACTGGAACAGTCAAGGAAACTTTGAATTAAAATTTTTTCAAATAATTATGTGTAGATGTTTGTGTCTTTACATAATTCTGAAATGACATCATGAAAATAAAGTTTTGCTTCAAAGAGCTTTCTCCTTCTAAAACAACCAGAAAAGAAAACAGACTACTTAAAAAAATAACATATTGCTACCACTACATTACCACTGCTGTTGCTGCTTCTAGTACGCCTACCATCATTATTTCTTTTATCACATTCATTATTATTATTAAAATTATTGTTATTATTGTTATTATTATTATTATGATCATTATTACTTTATCATATTCTGCAAATTGTATCCGCTCCTCTTGTGAGCAGCTTCTGCCGACAGGACAAAGGTTGATCATGCCGTTTCGGAATTCCACAAATGTGCCTCTGCAACAGAAAGCAGTACCAAGTCAATGATAGCTGTTTTTATTTTCTTTCTCTCAGTAGTAGTTGTTTTCACTGTTATTCTTTCTCTTGCTTCTCCCCTTCCCACCCCTCTCTCTTACATAGTAACACTAACAGAAGGCCCCCTCCCTCCCCCCAAATACACAAACACATACTTGCATAGGAGCATGCACACAGAGAGACAGACAATTATATGTACACACACACACACACACACACACACACACACACACACACACACACACACACACACACACACACACACACACACATTCGAAATCTGGATGTCCACTTCCTACACATGTTGTTGTATTACTGATTACATAAACAACAAAATTTTCCCCTCTCCCCCTTCCAACAATATAAAGAAGCACATGTATACATACCAAATTTCACCAACATAGCTTTTTGAAGTATTTGAATATTCCCAAAGTTGGAATGTGGCTATCTTTATGGTGGGAAAAAATGGTTGCATACACAAAATCTCATTACTCCTGGAGTTAACATCAGTGCTGACTCCACTCTCCCCAAAAGTCCTTTGGTTGAGACTTTAAACTGAAGCCCCGTGTGCAAACGCACGCAGAACATCTTGAGCACACATTAAATCCTTTGGTTGAGACTTTAAACTGAAGCCCCGTGTGCAAACGCACGCAGAACATCTTGAGCACACATTAAATCCTGTTCCGCTCTTCATAAGAGTAGGCCATCGTGTGCCGGTGGGAACAGATGACATTTACAAAACTGCATACACACGGGTACTGGATGTAAAAAAGCACAAGAGTGCTTATTCCATTATCCTCGATATAAAAAGAATCAATCAATCAATTACTGGTGAAGCTCTTAGAAAACTAGCTGAGGAATAAAAAAAAAAGTTTAAATAAAATAGAAAAATAATAAACTTTACAGTTGTGTTATGGCATTTTAAGTCATAAACTGATCTGGCTCTTTCAAACTCAGTTTCATGACCAAGTGCAAGAATGATCCAGGTCACTTCAAGTATTTGAATACAATAACAAACAACTGAACAGCCACAGACTTTGCAGATAACAAAGAGCTTTGTGTACTTTCATGTTTAACCAAGATTTTCTGCTTTCTAAGTTTGAGCTTTAACAATTGCAAAATAATGCATTTATAGAAAAAAGATGAATTAGAATTAATAAATACATCAAGTTTTTCCTTCCTGATTAGCATACATTACTTGTCATGAGTAACCTGATACAGGAAAGCTATGCCACTTGCATTTTCTGCTGGTTGAAGTTTAGATGTAGCAAGCAATTCATGGGATGCATGCATATATATCTGAAGGTGATATGCATGTATAAGCAGTTATAACTAACACTTTATAACAATAATGGACAGTGTAGTCTATGATCTGACATCTGATATGAGAAATTAATTACCTCTTGCATGGCAGGACGAGTTCAGACATATGACGTAGAGCAAAGTTGATTAGTTTCTGTAGAATCTCATCTCCAATGAACTGTTGTATATTCTGGATCAAAGAAACAACAGCATTCATTAATGAAACAGTGAACATCCCTGAAGTTGGAATGTAGCTATCTTAATGGTGGGGGAAAAAATGGTCGCATAACATGCAAACTCTCAGCTCCATGGAATGAAAAAAAGGGAAAAAAAGAGATCACACACACACACACAACAGACAGACAGACAGACAGACACACACATACAACAACCGCCCCCCTCCCCCCCCCCCACACACACACGCACACACAACACACGCATGCATGCACGCACGCACCACACACACAAACACACACACACTCACACTGTAATGATGCACACATATGACATATGATGGTAATTGAGACACATTTTGTATAAAATCTTCTCTCACCTGCTTTGCAATCAGGTTGCCACTTTTGAATGCCATCAATCCATTCTCAGCAAAGACGTAATCATACTTTTCATGTACTGAAAAAAAAGAGGTGATATTCATATATATATGAGAGAGAGAGAGAGAGAAGAGAGAGAGAGAGAGAGAGAGAGAGAGAGAGAGAGAGAGAGAGAGAGAGAGAGAGACAGAGAGAGAGATTCATATGAGAGATTCATATTATTTATTTATTTATTCTTTTATATTGAGGATAACAGAATAAGCAATCATGTGCTTTTTTTCATCCGGTCCCCGTGTGTATGCAGTTTTGTAAATTTATCATCTGTTCCCACCGGCACACAATGGCCTACTCTTACGAAAAGCGGAACAGGATTTAACGTGTGCGCAAGATCTTCTGCGTGCGTTTGCACATGGGGCCTCGGTTTAAAGTCTCATCCGACGGACTTTTGGGGAGAGTGGAGTCAGCACTGATGTTAACTCCAGGAGAAAAATTTCCTCGACCGGACTCGAACCCGGGTCATCAAATTGCCAGCGCAATGTTCTGACCACTAGGCTATCTGTCCCTCTGTATGAGAGAGAGAGAAAGAGAGAAGAGAGAGAGAGAGAGAGAGAGAGAGAGGGGAGAGAGAGAGAGGAGAGAGAGAGAGAGAGAGAGAGAGAGAGAGAGAAATATATATATTTTTTATCTATCATTCCAACAAATATACTGTGAACAGCTCAGTACATACAGCTATAAACTGAAGCCCTATATTGCTGAGCATCCAAACTAAATGTAGAGAAGTATTCAAATAATTCTCTTGCCATTTTCAAATAACTTGTGTAATAAACTGTGGGTGATGAAGAACAACAACGGCATATGGTGGTCCATGACTATAGAACGAGATGCTTAATTCATGCATTACACTCTGAGAAAAAAATGTATGTTTCAAGGTCTTACTCAAGTGTTCTTCAAAGTGATGAATGTTGTGCTTACCATCATCACCACCCATCTGCTCTGCTATCTTCACAAGGTCAGATCCTCCTACAAGTCCAACAAGGACTCGCTCCTTCAGCTTCATCAAGAAAGTTTCTGTTGCTGCATCTATCTTCTGCAAACATGAGAGCATTACAAAATTATTTTTAACAACAATATAACCCAAGAAACCTTGCTAGAGTAAATACACAGAGTTCATAAATACATAAATTAAAAAAATGGTAAACACCAAAATTTGTGTAAGTTAAATAAATGAACCAAAACGTTTTCTTAACCCTCTTGTATTCGGATACTCTGAACACAAACTGCCCCTAGATTTTGCATTCCATCACAAAATCAGGTCAGGCACACATGCTCACTGGCCTTTTCCTCCTTTTAAGTACATACCAGCAGCTATAATTACTTCCAGACACTCAACAGGGTTTCTCCTTCTAGCCTGAACTTTCCAGGGAGTGGCTCCAGGGCTCATGTAAACTCCTTGTGGATGTCCCCCCCCCCCCCCCCCCCCCCCGCCCAAAGTGGTCACCTCTGCGAAACACACACAAGTTTAAATGAAATTACCAAGCTGGATTCTGTTACGCACCTCTTCGTTGCTTATGTGGTCTCTGTAGGAGATGCCAAGGCGTCTCCAGAAGCATCTCATGTGTGTGATCTGCGAGTGTGACACTACAGGGTCCCTCCCTACCCTATGAACGGAAAATATGAAGCAGGAAGACCATTTGCGTAAACAATGTTCTGACATCGTATACTTTATCACTGTGACAGATTGTGCTTACAGATATCTATAACTGTTTTGGTGGCACTATTGCATCATGATCTACTCCCGAACGGTAGCAGAACTTCGATGTGATCTATCTACCATCCGGTAGGCCGGAGCGCAGTGTATACAAGCACAGTTCGACCTCTTGTGTACAGAACATAGTCTTTAATAACCTCACTCAGCCTGTTCTGCACAGCAGTTGGATTTTTAAGTTACCTGTCGGGGTGCTGTCAATGTGCCATCGACATCAAATAAACAGAGGGTGGACGTGTCACGTTGGGACGCCATGCTGTTGTTATTCGAGGAGAGTTATCCTTGCTTGCTTGTGGGGAATTCTTCCGGTCTAAATACACAATGCGCATGTGCACGGCTCGAAGGGCGGGTCAGTGAGATAGCCTACCACAATAACTAGGACACATACACACACACACACACTCGAGCATTCATACATGTGCACAGGCAGAACTAAAAGCACAACTGCAAAATAGAAAGAAAACAACACTTTTTCTGAGGATTCAAAGAGGCTTTAACTTGTTCAGTGTGTGTGTGTGTGTGTGTGTGTGTGTTCTATTCTAATTTATTATATTTCGTGTGTGTGTGTGTGTGTGTGTGTGTGTGTGTGTGTGTGTGTGTGTGTGGTAAAACATTGAAAATAATTATTATAGTTTGCCCTTTTACCATTACATTATGATCATAATGTGAGCCCCTCTCTCCCCTCTTTCTTTAAAAAACAAACAAACAAACTTTTTAATGCAAATATTTAATACTTTCGATTACATCGTGAACTAAGTTTGCATGTAGACCTAATGCTTTGTCACAGAGCAAAAGAAATCTTTTCATGTACTTTGAAGCATCATTTTTACTATCAGTATGATAATGATTATTCGTATGATTTATTGTTGTTATTGTTTTAAAACATTTTTTTTTGCCTGACGGGAGTGATGTAATAGCAGTGCAGGGCCCTTTCTGGCTTGTTGCCTTAAACTGGATATGATGATGATGATGATGCTGATGATGATAATAATAAAATTATTATTATTATCATTATTATTGGTGTCAGCTACGCGTCAAGGCGTCCATTAAGATGTTGTTACCTTGTAAAATGTGTTGAGGTTGTTTCAGCCATGACAAGTTCTTGGCATAACAACCTGCACTCTCCATTAAGGAGAAAAATCCTCTGAAGTTGGAGTATGACTGCCTGTATGGCGAGGTACTTGAAAACAGTTGTACATGCAAAATTCTCATCTGGTGTACTTCCTATCTGACAGTGATTCCCCGGTGGGATGAGTGAGACAAGAGTGCATGTTCTGGGTGACCCCCCAGGGTGTTAAGCTGGGGAAAACACAACAACAACATAATAATAATAATGTATGGTATTTATGTAGTGTTGAATCTAGTAAAGCAAACAAAGCAAAGCGCTATATATATATCTCCATTGGGTTGTTGTCTTGGAGGTCCCAACAGAGCATTCATGAACTTGGGTGTATCTGTAGGTGGTAAGCCTGGAATGAAGGCAGTGTCAGAAGCTCTGCACTGCCACATCACAGGTGATGATGCAAAAAAAAAATCAAAAATGTAAAGACCCACAGACTCCTCCCACCACTTCAAAAAAGAAGGAAGAAAAAGTTGTTCTTTGTGTATGTGATTGCAATCAAACCACATGTATTATCTAAGATCCTCATTATTCCCATGCGTCTCAATACCAGTTTGACTGTCCGTCTGTATGTCGTAGTGTTTCTAACACTGCTGACCGCAGAGGCATTTCCAGGCTTTCATTTAACAGTTAAAGCTACAATTAAAACTGTAAAGTGATATGCAGATTAAAACACCTAGATCACGCCAAAGTAAGATTTGCTGGGCCTACCTTTTCAGGCGCTTAACACATTTTCACTCCGATGAGAGACAATGATAGTTGGTGTCTAGTCTGAGCGTTCAAAGAAGAAGTAAAAACAAGATGATGATGTGGCAGGGCGGTAATTAGATTACTTCCCTTGCGATCGGAACTGCCAATCGCAGCGTCGTGGGTGTAACGTTTGGATCCACACCTGTGAATTGTGCGACGTTCTGTATCGTTGGGGGGTGGTCGAAAGCCGTCCTCTGCATGCACTTTGCCCGTAGCGGTAAAATGTAATATTTATACAGCCTCTTTCTAGAGGCCACATTCCCACTGTCTGACCGTGCTGTCGTTGCCGAGAAGTTGTACAGAGTCGCGGCAGATCAAATATCTGCGCTCTGTTACAATAAAAACCAAGTATGGCCAGCCGTAAGGGTCAACCCAGGATGGTGACCATGCTGTGGGAGAACCCACACCCTTTTATCGTTATTTGCAGTCCAAAGTAGGGATGCACAGGAATAACATTCAGGCTCTCATTCGTCTGTGACTTTAACATGTTTTTTCCCTCACTCTCATAATTTGGGGAGAAAAATCTGCAACAGAGATTAAAGTTTAAAAAAAAAAAAAAAGCAAATGAACAACACAAATATATTATTTATAATGTAAATATAATCACACACCCACACATATATATATATATATATATATATGTGTGTGTGTGTGTGTGTGTGTGTGTGTGTGTTATTTTGACTGATAATTTTTGACACTGACAGAGAAAGTATTTTTGCAGTGTTGAGACATGTGACTTAACTTTCCTGAGAGTGACATGGCTGGTGAAAGGTTAATTTACCATCCTTTTATATCACCCCCTATGCTCATTATGCCAGTTGAAAAAAAAAAGCCCCAATTCGACAACAATTACAACACCACCACCCCCTTCTCCAATAATACAGATGTTAACAACAGTGCTTTTCATGGCATGAAAAGGAGTTTAATTTGTGATGTGTCTTCATGGCTTGAAAAGGAGTTTAATTTGTGATGTATATCCTGTATTTCGTGTTCCTGATGTGACAGTAAAACATCTCAAAACGAGCTGTTAGGTATGTGTCTATTTTGTATTTTAGTTTATGGTGTTCATATCTTATCAGTGCAGCGCTGTTACACCAATTTGTGTCCTTTAAAGAAAAAGGTGTTTCAAGCTGAAACACCATGCACAGTGTACAATTTACATGGTAGTACATTTCATTGCATTAGAAAATATTACTCTTGTCTCAAAAAGAAAGAGAACTAAACTGTTCCTAAGATCAGTGGAAAACTGAAAGCATACAAAAAATTGCAATGATATATTCCATTCCTCAGTTCTGAGGTCTGAGGTTCGCCAATGGCAAGATTTTGCATATGCAACTGTTTTTTACCCATCATTAAGGTAGCTGCATTTCGAATTGGGGACACATAATTTCTTAGATAAAAAGCATCAGTCTGTTCTATAAAATAGTAAATGATCTTAATTAAAGCACATCTTGACCCAAACAAAGTAGAATTTAGATCTGTAGCTGCTGGACATAGCAGTTTAAAAAAATTGTTTTGGAAGGTGAAGGGGGTAAGTGTTTCAATGATTCATGCATGGACTGTGTTCTGTTTTAATATCATAAAAATAACCCTGATCTTTTGCTTTTTAATTCATAAAATGAATAGTGTGTATCGTGTAAAACTAAAAGAAAGTACAACAGTCACCACACAGAAAAAACAGATAAATCAGACTTACAAACAAAATCAAAGCAAACCATGTGACTTCACAAAAGTTTATTAAGTAGGTCACAAACTATTGCCAAGAGCCAAGAGAGAGAGAAAAAAAAAACTTCTTCCCAATACAGTGGGACCTCTCTTTAAAGACATTCTCCCCCCAAAATTCCTTCAAAAGAATAAATTTTCATACACCTGTTTTACACTGTCATAAACTGACTCTTAAGGCTTTCTTCCACTGGAGAGCTGCCTTTATTGCATTTTTCAAAGTTACCAGAGAATTCCACTGTATTCCTATAAGATCAGCACACAGGTCAACATTTCAAATTAATCCAAAACCAAAATCTGTCAACTATAGATATTCAAATTCTAGTTAAAACTGCAATGTTCACAAAACGATGCAAGACGATCTGTGGGATCTGTCAAGGAAGGCAAAACACTATGCAGACTTGAGTTTGAAATTGTCATTGTTTAAATTTCTTCAGTTAATATTTTCTTTTTTGGAGCTGAAAATGACTAGCGAAGAATTTTGCTGGAAAAAATGAAAAAAATTATCAGGGAGGTTGGAAAATGGCCAAAAGCACAGTAATAAAAGAACTCTATCTTATCATATAACGGAAACAGATATAGCGCATATCTTTCTTGAACCTTCTGGCACTTGATTCCCCAGCCCATCATGCACTAAAAATGGTCAATAATGACCCAAACTGCCCATCACATAAGGTAAATACTCCATCACATGCTGTCACTGCCCTACTTAAAGCACATTGAACTTACTACATTGTGCATGCAACCTTCCCCTAAGAACAGTGCAATTTGATAGAAAAGGATGTTCAATCATGTGTGCTTCAAAAGCTAGAAACCTTTGTAAAAAGAATGACAATGCAGTTTCCAGTGATTAAATCGAATACCCTCGGCTTAACTCCTGAAGGTTCATGTTTGTCTCTAGATTCACTTCTACTCCAAATAGACGGCAAGACTGACATTGAAAACAGAATAATTCATTGCATAAAAAGTTATATATATTTCTGAGCAAAATGTCACTCTTAGGCAATAAATATTCAAACTTGTTATGATGACTGGAGCGGCTTGTTATGCATAGACTAGTAGAAGAAGAGCAGTCACAACCAAATCAAGTGTGCTGTCCATGGCATAAAATCTTAACACCTCCCCTCCTCCCCCCAAAAAGGTCAATTTTTGAACTTGGAGGAAAATCACCTCATTACGGACTAAGCTCCAGAAGAACATGTTGCAACCTTTTCTTTACAATGTTTCCTTATTACAACCCCCCCCCCCCTTCTCACTAGGCACATATAAAAGGTAATAACATGCATTGTAAAGAATATTTTAAGTAGAAAAGTACAAAAGCAAATAATACTCTGACAATAGGACAGAGTTGTGACAATGCACTTTGAAACCTAAATCAAAATTAACTAAGACTTGAGATAAAGAGCAATGCCAGGACATGCTCACATCCAGAAAAAACTAGCTTTATTCAGCACCAGAAACAATGTCAAACTATCAGTGTTTCATGAAAAATTGTAACTTTTTGCCTTTCTTGTTTTCAACTGAATTAATAAAAAAAAAAAAAAAAACCCCACCCAGCTGATACTCAGATATTTGATTAGAAGATGGTTTCCAAAATTTCTTTCTTCATTATTTAAAAAAAAAAAATTCAGTTATGTTGTTTATAGCCCAGCTGACCAGTAAGAAATAGAATATCAACATGTCCTAAAATACTTTGAAAATCTTGAGCCATTTTGTAATCCTCCTAAAAATGAAGATAATTACTGAAAAGAAAAACCACTGAAGCAAAATGCAATTTTATTATAATGATTAGTAACACCACGGCCAAGTGATAACCACAAACACATGCAAAAGGCAATGATCAACTTTCATCAACACTATTATTGAATAGTCAAGAGTAAATCTGACCACATGGTAGTCATCATTTCAAGAACTTGAACTTTTTATCTGGACACAGTGTCCAAATCAAATAGCCACAAATTCTGAGAAATCAAATATCAATGGAATACTCCTTCCAGTATGTAGACAGTTAAAACACAACAGGGGGTACTGGTAGCTGATTTCTTTTCCATAACTACATATCAAACAAAATCTGGAATTTGCTGTAGAGACTGATCTTGCATAAACTAAGTATTACGTCTGTCATTTGCTATCTTTTGTCTCTCTTGAGGATGATTTTAGGCAGATTACGTGACATAAACACTGTCATTTCATGTGTTCGACGCTACTTCATTTCTGCAGGTTACATCTATTTTGTTTTTATGCGGAGTCCCTTCATGACTGTCATTATGATTATCTCCCATATGATAAGAATACACTAGTTTGATAGTCAACATCTGTCGCTCCAAAATGAAGAGATGGGTTAAACTGATGAGAGTTTCACATGGTTCACGTCCCCTGTCTTCATATATCAATCAAATCCTCTCTGCAAGTTCTCTTATATTAGCTAATAAAATTGGACAAACAAAGCATGAAGCATTTCAATCGATTTTCCCCATCATTAACTTTATTTCATTAAAAAAAAAGAGTAAATCACGGGGTACCCAGCCTGTACAAAATCTCTCTCCTTGGCAACAACAAAAACACAACCAATACAAAGTATACAACAGCTGTCACTGGGGAGTCAAAAATCTCTGTGTCTGAGACTATAGTGATAATACACGATATATGGCTGATGAAACATCCACAAGAATTCTTTCATACAACTCTGACAACCATAGTTTGTGCACAAAAAATAAGTTTGTCTTGTGCTAACAAAAGCAACTGGTCTGATTCATATGTTTGATTAGGTGTTTGGTGGTCATGTCATTGTTACACTAGAAAAAAAGGAAAGAAAGGAAATAACCCAACTAATCTAACATGCGAGTCAGACCACTTGTATGAAAAGAACAGAATATTAACGCACAACTACAAAAAATCATGTTCTGAATGCAATGTATTTCATAAGGTATTATCATAATCATGAAATAGAGTGCATTTGAATACAATCACTGAACAAGCATTCATCAATCAAACATCAGGTTAATGAAAAGTACAATTTGATTTTGGATGAAACAGAATGAGTTTAACATCATTTCACAAACCACATTAATACCACGAAAAGTGTCAGTTTTTGGCACACTATAATTAATAAGTTAATAAGGCAGTTAAAGTTTTTGAGAGGGAAAATCCATAACAAACTGAAAAAAAACAACAAAAAACACAAAAACCAAACCAAACCAAAAAATCCGTAACCCCCCCCCCCCCCCATCTAAAAAAAAAAAAAGAAATAGAAAAAACAAACACAAAAACTCCCAATCCCAAAACCAAAAGCCCCCCCCCAAAAAAAAACCAACACAAAACAAAACAAAACAACAAACACACACAAAAAACCCACAAAACAAAACAAATAAAACCAACAAAAAAAACCCAACTAAAAAACAAACGAAAAAAAAACCAACAATAAAAACCCCACACCACAAACACAAAACCCCAAACCATATACAACCCCCCAAAGCAAACCAAATAAACACTTGTAAAACAACAATAGCAACAACAACAATAAATCTGCCATGAAGACAAGACATACATATACAGATTTTGACAAACAATAAAGTGGTAGAAGGCTGATCCAGTAACTCTTTGGCAGTTTGAACAATGCATCCTCAAACATTTGGAAAAAATGTACACCAATATACTGATCAATACATCGATATGCTACTGAACCATTTAACTAGACGCTAAAATAATAACTGGTGTATTCAATTAACAAGAACAACATTGATGCCCTATGACAGGCAAGATCATACAATTTCAAGTAAGGAATTTTTAGTTTGTCTACTAACACCAATACCTTACGCCCCTCCCAAAAAGCTCAAATAAACAATAACAACGCCCCCCCCCCCCCCCAAAAAAAAAAGAGACACGATGAATCCACTTCAGGATCTTCATCCTGGGTGTTTCAAGAGCGGTCTGCTCCCATCTTTCACTATGCCATTTTCATTTCTTCACGTCATTCCCCACACCAGAAGAAAGTGAAGAAGAAGAAGAAAGGGGAAGGAGAAAAAAAGAAGCCTCTCCTAAAAGAGATGTGAAGATGAAGGAGAAGGGCGAGTAGAAAAAAAACATAGAAGAAAAAAATGAAGAGGAGTAGGAGACGGAAAATAGGAAGATGAGTGTAACAGGTTCTTGTCAAATGGAGTCCACTGTAGTTGGAAGAATCAAACCTTCACAACACACTGTAACGGGCTACATGCAACATGTGAGAAATAAACAACACTGATATACAATTTTTTTTGTGTGTTGTCTTTTCTTAAATGAAACAAAATCATAACTTCTGTGATGTTAGCTTTTTTTCCCAGGTTTGGGACTGAAGCAAAAAGTTTTTTTTTTAATGAGTTCCATTTACAAAAAAAAGCCAGAGGTGGTTTTGGGCTGGTCATACTTTCTATCATAACGGCTATGAGGTGGAAATCCTTCAACCTTGCTTCCTTTCCTTCCACATTCTATTCAGCCAAGCCAATCACTGAGCCATTTGGGCTATAACCTTATGAAAATCTAAACCCCTTTCAAAACTTGCAAGCCATATACAAAGCAAAAATCTCCTGAACAAAACCAGCTATTCATGAAAGATTTATCATTGACATGTGACCATTTCTATTTGACCAATTTTAACAACAAGCCATGAAAACTATTTCAATTGTTTTCAGTATCATGTGTTATTGACAAACAAAGATGGCACATTCTGTATGACGTATCAACCAAACTGACCAATTTCTCAAATCAAATAAGACTAGGTCCAAATGAGAATATCATCTATTTCAGCAAATCATCATCTTCAAATTACTCACAACGTATACATATTAACACATATTTTGAAGTATAATGAAAAAAACCCATACAGAATACCATATATGTAAATAACAGTGCTGCATGGTAAAACTGTGTCCATTCCAGTGTTTAAATTCTCACCATGAAGTGGTCAGAACATGCCAGAACAGATGGCAATTTACAAAATGCAGAAAAAAAGTTAAAATTCCTGTTTGAAAGAAAACGCATGCGCAGTCTTAAAAAGAAGAAGAAGAAAGAAATGAAAAAACTACACTCAAGTGCCCCTGGCAACCCTATAAAATATGCGTACATGTAATTTTTCCAAAAAAATCTAAAAAAATAACCGGGCCAGCATGAACTATGTACATCAATTTTTACGTGCCAGAGGAAAAAAAAAGAAATCATGTAAGTTCCAATTATCAGATCTGTAAAAAAGAGATTTTGATAAAGCACAAAACCAGCAAGGATTAAAACAAACCAAAAAAAAAAAGGAATAAAAGTCAGAAACAAAGCAAACAGCAGAAATTTCCAGAAAAATTTCAAAAGACTATAGGCCAGAGCAATACACCTAAACATATGCACTAATGAACAAGAAAGCTCAAACTGATAAACTTAAACAGTTTTGAGTCAATTTTAATGAAATATTGCACAAGAGTAAAGATTTTTTTTTATAATATTGACACTATCAATTACTTAAATTGAAAATACTATCAGAACTGAAGCCACTATAGACTGTTTTTTTGAATGAAAATGCTGAAAAAAATAATTGCTGTGCAGCACATGAAAAAGTGCATGCATAGACACAACGCTTCTACATATGGTGCTCCTGAACAAATTTACAGGTATGCTTTGAATACAGCACATGTGACAACTTTTGAGAGGGAAAGCCCCATTATAAAACAATTTTTTGTAAGTTTTATTTTGAAAAAAAAACCCAACCTAAAAGCATAGATGCAGCTAACGTCACAACAGTGTATCATGCACTTCTGACTTCAAAAACCTTGCAGTTTCATGACAGAATGGTGACTAGACATAATCCAAATAATCAAGTAAAATTGCATAAAGAAACAACACAAACCAAAGTCATCTTAACAATTAATTTAATACAAACTTACAGAGGCTTCAGTTTGATAGCAATGCTGATGAAGTGTATTGAGGTTCTATCTGTTTATTTTTCAAGAAGCACTAGTTTTACAAAGCAGATTGTCTTTCTTATACTATTTTGTTCTGTCATCAAAATGTGCAGTAACATGCAGAATACTGCATACACACTGCACTGCAAAATGTCATTCTTGTACCCTTCTGTTCCGATTTTTCTTCCTGATATGTTATTAACAGCATGCAGAATACTTCATGCACCTACACAAGATATTCAGAGAGGTTGTTTTATCAACTGCATAACCCTACCCACTGATATACACAAGGTATTTTCATGTTTCTGTCACAAAAAAACGACTCATGGACACACGGGCAGGTTTCATCTGTGACTTCTGCATGCACACATACCCATAAAAGATTAAGGCACAACTAGTCCTGCACAGGATTTGATTTAGGACATTGTTTAAAAAAAGAAACAGAAGAAAAACCAGCTTTGATCTGTTTATTGCTGCACAGGCTCCAATAAGTTTGTCTTGCCAAAAAAACCCAGAGCAAAATACCCTCTCTCAGGTAAAAACTAAACATAAAAGTCTACTCACTCTTGTAATAATTGCGTATCAATAATAATGTTAAATGACACAGATGCTATGCAAAATGTGTATTGCAAGTAAGATGTGCTAAATACAAAAAAACACACCATATACTTATGTAGTAATGTTATCTGTATACACCCCTCTCCCAAAAATACCAAATATCCCCCCTCCCCCCCAAAAAAACCCCCAACATCAACAAAAACCGAGCTGGAAATAAGAAAAAATACTCCTCCCCTCTTTTACTGGTCATGCAACTGCCACTTTGAATCACTGCTTAATACAAAAACAAACATTTTTCCGATCACTTTTTGTGATGTCTTTATGCTGCTCAACTTAACCTCTTTCCTGCACTGTTGACGAACAGCGTTTGTCATAGAAACCGCCAGAAACTGCTGTTTCATCCAGTCCAGGCCTGAGCAAAATATGATAGCAGCGAAAGGGTTAATCTCACCTTGCTTAGTCATACCCAAGCTTTATCTGTCAAATCCTCATAACCTGAATTTACAGAGAGCTTTGAACATAAGGCAACCATAAGGCCTCTAATTAGAAAAGACTTCCCCCCAAAATAGGGAAACACACACAATGAAATGAGGTCCATTTTGTGTTAAAGATGGTTTGCCAACTAATAACACTGCATTGCTAATAATGGCTTTGTAGGTGCCTGTTTGTGTTTTAATCCAACATAGGCAGGTCACTACATGCTACGGACCCAGCTGAGAACAATAATACTTTTCTACTGATGGCAGGCTGAGCAAGATGCCCATAATGTAAAATGAATCTGCTTGACTTTGACACTGCAAGCTCAGTGGGAGATGGAGAAAAAACCCAAACCCACTTCACCATGAAATCAGACCATGAAGGGTGATGAGTATGTGGGACATTTTTCTTTTAGAGTTTGATGACCAAAAATAAGCATGATAATGTGATTATTGAGATCCAGATAAATTTGATAATATGTAATGCAGTCATACTCCATACTTATTTCAACATATAACCCGATATCAATCAGACTCTGGAGATACAGGCTGAGACACCTTCAAGTTTTTACCTTGTGATCAGAGAAAATTCAAATTTTCATCTTTATGCCTAGCTGTTGACCATGCGGTTACAGTTTCAAACTGAACTATAGTAAGCTCATCTTTCTGAGGAGGCCAGTTAGCAATGAAAAAATTTAAAATATCTGCCTCTGATGTAGATTCAACTTGTGACCTTCAAGCTGACAATCTACACTGCCAACTGCTGGCATAGGCTATCTGGTGTAGATTTTTTATTTGAATGGTTTTCATAGGATACATTTTATACTGTAAATGTTAAATACTACATTTTATCTAAATAAAATGTCCATGGTAGAGAAAAAAGGTTATGCAATAAAAGTACACAAATCAATAATCAGTCTTAAAAAAAAAAAAATTGTATCTGGACTAGTGACTATGATTGAACAAACAAAAACAGAGCTTCTGATCTCTGATTTTCAACAGGTATGTAGACAGAAACAAAAACTGTGGTCTACAAAATCTTTTAAGGGTTTAAAAAAGAAGAGCCCACAAAAAAACTTCAGCAACAATGAACCTAAGATAAAAAAAAAAACAAAAAAACCCTATGTTACACACAAAATGCCTACAACAACAAAGAACCAAACAGGCACAAAATGAAATAAAACAGAAAAAAATGAAAACAGACTCAAAAATAACACTCAAACAAGCTCTACTTACTCAAACTCTAAGCAGACATGTTTTCATGACATGTAACAACCACTGAAGTGTGCACAAACAAAACAAAATAGCGGCTCCTCTCCTATGGGGAAAAATAACTGAAAGTGTTCTCAGAAAGGCATCCAACATTTATGAGTTCGGTGTTCCTTTTTCCACTAGGCAATCCCAACGCTCATGCGTTACACCGGCTTTGAGATGAGTGATAACAACGTGGCAAGCTTGCTTCTTTTCCATCTTGGGTGGCATCAGAATGGTGCGGAAGGAAACCTCATCTCCTTCTTTTGGTACATACTCTCCCTCGATACTGGATCAGGACAAAATGACAATGTACGCAAATGAAATGGTTATCTCTGGTATACATGAATTTTAAAGACTGAGTTATGAAATGTAATAGAAATAAGTAATAATGTAATAAGTTGAATGAATTACCATGCTATCAACATGCAGACTTTAACATCTTTTCAATGAATTATGGAACTGTAAATGATAAGTGTGAAGAAAAACAAAAAATGACTAAGACAGATGGAAGGGGGGGAGAGAGAGAGAGAGAGAGAGAGAGAGAGAGAGAGAGAGAGAGAGAGAGAGAGAGAGAGAGAGAGAGAGAGAGAGAGAGAGAGAGAGAGAGACAGACAGACAGACAGACAGACAGACAGACAGACAGACAGACAGACAAAGACACAGAGACAGACAGACACAGAGACAGAAGGTAAGGGAGAGTTTTCTTCAGAATAAATGTTACAACTATCAATTACTGAAATACAGGTCAGCATAGTTTTGTAAACTAATGACTGATCTCTAAAAGTCAAAGTTGATTTATATATATCTATTCAACTTTTATTAAACAGTTGTAATCAAATGTGGATCCAAGCCAAGCAGCCAACTCCATTAATAAGTTATTGCAGCATTGGACTTTATAATTATCAAACAGCTCACCTTATTTTTTTTCTGTCCATTTTTTTCATTTGTAGATTCAATAATCTGATTACATTTTTTTTTAGCAGTGGCAAAGACTGTGACCTTGCTAAAATGAGGCTGCTTCTGAATCTTTTGATTATGCTTTAAGATTTTACATTCATACAAGTTTTCCAGGTACAAAAGAATTTTTCTAAAGATTCAATCTAAAATGAATAAGATAACGCAAATCAAGAGTATATATGTATATATTTTTTTTTTCAAGAAGTTAATCTTTCTGGCAGAAGGCTTTAACAATGCCAGCAACCTTGCTTAAATTAAAAAATAAAAAAACTTAACACATTTTACATATCTACTGGAAGGACGGTGGCAGAATGGTTAAGACGTTCGCCTGCCAATATGTAAATCGTGAGTTTCTGGGTTCGAACCCAGCCTCGCCCTTTCTTCCCAGTTTGACGAAAAAATCGAACTGAATGTCAAAGTCATTCGGATGAGACTCGAAACCGAGGCCCCGTGTGCGAATGCACGCAGAACATCTTGCGCACACGTTAAAACCCCGTTCCACCTTTCGGAAGAGTAGGCCATCATGTGCCGGTAGGAGCGGATGACAAAATTATAACAAACCAGCATGCACACAGGTGTCGTGTTTAGACACCATCCCTGAAGAAAAATCGGGGAGTTGGAGTCCCAGAGCGGCTCGGGGCTGTAGGTATATGGCAAAGCCCAGGCTTTGCGCTCTAAAGTGTACAGCAGCAACAAGACAACAACAGTTGATCATCGTTGTTCGTCGTTGATCTTTGCGCCTGGTGGCAGCATGATCTGTGGCTCTGTAGGTCAAATGCAAGCGCTTTGATTTGTTCTTACAAGAGATAGCGCTATACAAATTCCATGTAATAATAATAATAATAATAATAATAATACCCTGAAAATGCCAGCCATCCCAGAGAGGTGTATGTATACATACTCTGATATGTGCACAAAAATGGAGTCTGAGCCACTGTCTGGAGTGATGAAGCCATGGCCACGCTGACGACAGAATGACTGCACAACACCTCGTGTCATTGGAGCCTCCTTGGCTCTCTCAGATCTGAAGATAATAAACATGCTTGGTTTGTACTTGTGTTTTAATTTATACACATGTAGCACCAATCAATTTTAGTGCTTCATCGTTTATCCAATAGATTTTATAACAGGGACGGGACAGAACGGTGGTTAGTGTTGCGCTCGCTATCTGATGGCCTGGTTCAAGCCCATGTTCAAGAGAGCACCGAGACACCTGTTCAAGGGGTTTTTCCTGTTGGTGTTATCATCAGTTACAACTCCATTCCTCCAAAAGTCCTTTGGATGAGACTATAAAGTGAGGTTCTGTGTGCAGATACAAGCAGAACACCTTGGGCACATGTTAAAACCTGTTCTGCCTTTCGAAAGGGTAGGCCATTTGTGCCAGTGGGGATGGATGACAAAATTTACAAAACCGCATGCACAAGAGAACTTGATGTTTATGAACAAGCACATGAGTGCCAACTTACTTATCTTCAAAATCAAAGAATAAAACAAAATTAAATATTTACCTCCATTAAAAAAAAATCCATCCTTCTTTTCTTCCTGATTTTTTTTTTTCCTTTCTAGTAATCTTCCCCCCATTTGCTTGCTTATTTCCTCCCTGTCTGCCTATTCTCTACAGCCACCCATATACATATACACCCAAATCTACTTCTCAAATAATATTTCTTCTGACAGCAATTGCATAAAAAAGTAATAAAGAATTCAAACCAGAAATTTCTTGACTGTGTTAAAATATTCTGCATTGTGTTAATATGAATCACATATGAACTAGCACATGCTTGCATGCATGCTAGTGGGAAGTTCTGAACATCAAAGTGAAATGATTTCATCTGAGTCTACTAAAATTATTGTTGTGAAAAAGTTACACCTCCATTTCCAACTGTACGTTATTTATAAATCTCAAACAAGAATTCAAATTCTTAGCAAATTCAGTCGCTAAATCATTGGAGTGCAAGCTGTTAGTGTTACTCTTCTCATTTGATCAAATGACAGAAGTTTTTTGCCTCTTAAAAAGATTTATACTGTAGAATAAAAGACATATAATTCAAACTATGTCTTTCATTATTATTATTATTATTATTATTAATTTTATTATTATTTTTTTTTTTTTACTACTTTGTATTTACAAAAAAAAAGCATAGATGGAGACTCAGGCATCTTCTTACTGTGACAAGGTCCTGCTCCTTCGTGTTGGAAGAGGACTGGGTGGGTTCAGATGGGACCTCATATCAGGTGATCCAGAAATGACCATGTTATTTGCAGCCTGCACTTGAGGTATGTCCTTTGGAGATGCCATGCTGTCACTTGTATTCTACCCTCAAATCAGAGCTGTAAAGAAAAAGCAATAATACATTAATATACTTTTGTGCACACAAAAAGATGCACCTGATATAAAGTTCTATATAAAAAACACACAATGACATAAATTGATGAATTTACACAAACACATTTAAAAACAAACATGTTTCTTATTTGCTTTGTTCCCCCCCCCCCCACAACAAAAAAAAATGCTGCTACCTTAATGGTGGGAAAAAAAACCCAACAACCGGTTGAACATGCAAAAGTCCCACAATTACTAATTGGTGACCCTCAGGTCTGTAGTTGAGAAAAAAAGAAGATACAGAAAAAAGAAAGGAAATAAAAGATGTGTCAATTGTCAGACAAAAGTAAAAAAGGTCAAACTTCTGACAATGTATTTGGGAGGAAAAAAAACAAACTTATTGAATGCACACACACACACACACACACACACACACACACACACACACACACACACACACACACAAATACACACACACACACACAGAAATGCAGACAGCATACCTGGATATTCTGTAACTTCAGTCAAGAATCATAGACTCACACACATTCTCCCTCTCACAAACACACACTCATGTTATAAAATACATTTAGTATACACAAATAAACTGATAAATTGACACACACACTAGACCACACAATGCAACATGTACATTTGTCACCATTAAATCTGATCTGGCCTGGGATTCATTCCTAAGCTAGGATTCTAAGAGATTCACAATGGTATTTTTGTGTATCACTGTACTTGACCATTTTTCAACCACTAAGATCCCATATTGCCTTTAAAAAAAAAGGAAATGATACATGTCTGAAACTGATGACACAAAGAATAGGTTTTCAATTTCATTCTGTCATGAATCCATTTCTACCGCCACACAATGATCTGCTTATGTACATATGTGTGTTACTGTATGTAAATGTGTGTGTTTTGTTTTGTTTTGTTTTGTTTTGTTTAATGTCCTTCACTACTTGGTGATATAGACACACCCGCATCTTCTCTCTCTCTCCTATATATATATATATATATATATATATATATATATATATATATATATATATATATATATATATATATATATAACTACAGAAGAGATCTTACTGGGGAAGAATATATAACCTCAGCAACTGATGTTATGAACTGCTGAGAGTCATACAAAACTTCTTGAACAGTGGCATATCTTTTTTTAATATCTAATCCTCTCCTTTTAAAAAGGTCAATAAGAATTGGGCAATCAAACAATAAGTGGTGGATTGAAAGAGGTTGAGAACAGCAACATGACACGTTTTTAGAAATTTGGTATTCCATGCATTCAACCTCAGTTTATACATTAAAATTTCTAGTTTACGTGAACATGAAATACGTTCAAAATGTGATGTCTTCATTTTGGAATGCATTCTATTCATCAATCTTGCACTAATTTCATACGAGGACAATACAAGATTGGAATCAAACGTTTCAATACTACGATCAGAGGCACCTTGTTTTGCTAATGAATCAACCAACTCATTCCAATAAATTCCACAGTGAGAAGGGACCCAACATAAAGTTATCTGAATCCCTCTACTTGCAATACAATGTATCAAAAATTTAATCTCAAATATAATATTATTTCCCTTGCCAATCATTTAGTGCCTGCAATACTGCTTTTGAATCAACACAAAAAAGTATGTGGCAAATATCAAGAGCCATATCAGACAAAAACTGTATAACTGTATAACTGTAAATGTGTGTGTGTGTGTGTGTGTTGTGTGTGTGTGTGTGTGTGTGTGTGTGTGTGTTGTGTGCGCGCGTGCGTGCGATGCAGCGTGGGTTGAAAAATGGGATGGGATTCCTTTAATCTTGTATAAAGTTGTTTTTTTCCAAGTTTTATTCACAGTCAAATCAAATCAAATTCTTTCATTTCGATAATGAATAAGTACTCATGTGTTTTTCTTACATCCATTTCCCCCAATACTGGCAATAGTACAAGAAACAGACAGGTGTCTGCATGTTGGCTCCAAACAGTCAGTCTGGTGGCCATGACTGAGATTCAAAACCTTGATGCTGTGAGTGTGATCACACAATGTTCTTCCTATTTACCCAACCATGCAGGGCAATGAAACTTCAAGGGTCAAATTGGAATGAGTCTAAATCAGGTACTGTAGACTATAAAAAAAATCTTATTTGTCAATTTTTTTATATTCATAATCTTTTTTTCTTTACTATTCACAATATTCACTTTTCAGTATTCTATCTTAAGTTATAATATTTACAGAATGACAGCGTTAAATTTATAAAGGCAGTCTGAACATTACTGTTTTCTTTTTATGACACCCAATGAGTGGGACTAAAAGATGTATAAACTATAAATATATTATATGCATTATGCACCTCATTGAAACACAAGTACAGTTTGGGGTGTGTGCAAACACACACACAACAACACACAGAGTGGGATGGATGATGCCACTTTATTATTCCTCAAATTCCATGTAAAAACACCCCCAACTTTAAATCAAATGAATATTTATCTGCTTAGGCCAACGCCATGAAAAAACATATTTTTTTTTAGAAAGAATGTTGCTGGTGCTGGCCATTTATTGCCCGTGTGACTGGCTTTTAGCAGAATGTGTAGCTAGGCCTACTACTGGTGGGTGAGTGATGTTTTGACCCCCCCCCCCCAAAAAAAAAAAAAAAAAAAAAAAAGAGAAAAAAGTTCAACACATTACACATGGCTGCTTTCGTTCCATCTGATTCTCAGATATTTATTGTGAGATTTTGGTCAGGGAAATATCACATCCCCCCTGCCCCCCTTCAAACAAATATTCAAATATAAACCCACTGACATTGATTAGGTCTAGAAGCATTGTGTTATCAGTATCACGTAGTTACCGACTTGTTTACCACAGATAAAATAATATTCCTTTAAAAAAAAAACACGAACAAATATGACATGCACATTGAAGTCATCCACAATGTGCTTCTAAGTTCATCATAAGCCACCTCGTTTGAGGAAAATAATTCGATTCATGAGCGACTGATTGTCAAGAAAATTTAAGACGGACACAGTAGTTTACCTGTGAAGCTTTGCAAGGCCAATCTGTCCGATGACTGTTGATTAGGTATAAAGCAGCTAGGCAGTAAGTGATCAGTGGTAGGCCCCCCTTCCTACTGGCAAGTGATTCTCTGTAACTTGATTTATTTATTTATTTATTTATTCATTTTATTTATTTCATTCTTTTATATCGAGGATAATGGGATAAGCAATCATATGCTTTTTTTTTTTTTTTTTTTACATCCAGTCCAGTCCAGTGTTTGCAGTTTTGTAAATGTCATCTGTTCCCACCAGCACACGATGGCCTACTCTTACGAAAAGCGGAACAGGATTTAACGCGGGCGCAAGATGTTCTGCGTGAGTTCACACACGGGGCCTCGGTTTATAGTCTCATCCGAAGGATGAGACTGTAGCGCCAAATGTGATTGGGCTGCGTTTGATTTTTGACGGGTGCACAAGATGTGCATTCGCTTATGGAACTTAGGTTATAGTCTCATCCGAAGCATTTGCCAGGGGAATAGATTCGGATTAAATGTCAACAGATGGGAAAGCGTCCTTTGGAATAGGCACCTCAGGGGAGAACTGAACGCGCAACCCTCAGTTTTACTACATGAAAAAACAATTTGACTTCTCTTTCACACTCTTGAGGAGGCATTTGGGCAGTGTACTTAATTTAGGCAGTGTGTGACTGTGACAATTTTCAGATAGCCTACATGTATCACTCACTCACTCACTCAGTCCCATGTCCCAAAGGACGTAGGGGGGACATGAGAGAAGACGCAACAGAGATCTTTTTCCATGCTTCACGATCCTGTGTGGCTAGTAGGAGGTGTTGTAGGGGTTGGGCGGTCCAGTCTTTGATGTTGTCAACCCATGATTTCTTTTGGCAGCCTCTTCTTCTCTAGCCCTCGACTGTTCCTTGCAGGATGGTTTTTGCTAGGGTGTTGTGTCTTGTGGTGTGATCAAACCACATCAGCTTTCTCCTCTTTATGGTGGAGAGCAAAGGCTCTTGGGGGCCCACACGCTTTTTGATTTCTTCTTTCACATAGTTATTGGTCTTGTGTTCTTTGTATGATATTTTGAGGAGTCTTCTGTGGCACTTGTTCTCGAATGCTTGGATTCTCCTCTCTAACTCTGCTGTCAGAGTCCATGATTCACAGCCATATAGGAGGATAGATATCACGAGGGATTTGTAAAGGTGGTATTTGGTGCAGAAGCTGATGTTGTTGCTTCTGATGATCTTCTCGAGTCTGACTAGAGCAGATGTTGCTGTTGCAATTCGAGCTTTCACTTCATTGTTTGATGTGCCATCTTTTGTTAGGATGGAGCCTAAGTATTTGAATTGGCTCACCTCTTCTAGTGTTTCTCCATTCATCTTTATTTCCGTGTGTCATTACTCGCGCTGTTGACCATGATCTTTGATTTCTCTGTACTGACCTCCATGCCATATGCGCTCGCTCGATCTGTTAAATTGTCTGTGAGGATTTGCAGTTCTTGTTTGCTGCTGCCCATGAGGTCAATGTCATCTGCAAATCTGAGGTTGCAAAGGGGTCTTCCACCAATGGAGATGGAAGTGTGGTGGTTTTGCAGTGTCTCTGTCATGATGTTTTCGAGGAAGAGGTTGAAGAGTACAGGTGAGAGAAGGCAGCGCTGGCGAACCCCAACCGTGGTCTTGAAGAACTCGCCCACGTGATTGTTCATGAAAACTGCACTTTTTGCGTTCTCGTACAGAGCCTTGATGACTTCAATTAGGCAGCTGTCAATGTTGAAGTGCCTGAGTACTTGCCAGAGGCCGTCATGCCATACCCTGTCAAAGGCCTTTTTAAAGTCTATGAAATTGTGGTACAAGTCTTTTTGGTGTTGGAGATGCTTCTCTATCAGAATTCTCAGATTGAAAATTTGTTCCATTGTGCTGCGTTTTGGTCTAAAGCCCGCTTGTTCTTCTGCCAGGAGTTTTTCCGCTTGGTTTTTCAGTCTGTTGAGGACTACCTGCAGCTTGATCTTGCTAGGATGACTTATGAGACTGATGGTTCTGTAGTTCTGGCATTTCTTGAGGTTTCCTTTCTTTGGCAGGGGTATTACAAGAGACTGTGTCCATTCTTTTGGCCATTCTTTGGTGTCGTGGATCTTCTGACAAAGTTCTGTGAATCGCCTTGCTGTTTCATTCCCTCCATTTTTTATGAGTTCAGCTGGGATGTTATCGATTCCAGGGGACTTCCCCTTCTTCAATTGTTTAATAGCTGCATCTACTTCACACCTTAGTATTGGTGGGTCTTTATCTTGGTGTTCAGGGGGTTTGTCAGAAACTATGTTGGTATCTGGGCGTAGTGGGTAGTTGTACAATCCCTCACAGTATTCTGTCCAGCATTGGAGGATGGCATTGTTTTCCGTTAAAAGATTTCCTTCTTTGTCTTCAATAACAGAGGCTTTAGGCTGTGTGGTTTTCGTTAGTGCTTTCAAAGTGTCGTAAGCTGTTTTGCTGTTTCCCTTGGTCATTCCAGCTTCGATGTTGTTGCATTGTTCTTCTATCCACCCTTCTTTGGCTTCTCTCATCTTTTTCCTCACTTCTTTGTGGCTATCCATGTACTTCTTGTAAGCTTCTTGACTAGTGAACTTTTGTTTCTTAAGTTCTCTTCTTTTGTCGCAGAGGTCAAGAACCTCATTTGTCACCCAGGGTTGTTTCTTTGTTCTGCTTCTTCCTAATGTTTCTTCTGCTGCTGTCGTTAGCACTTCTTTCATGTTGTTGGCCAATGTGTCCACATCATTGTCGATGGCTGTGAGTGTGGCGAACTTTCCTCCTATGTTGGCTTGGAAGATCTCAACCACTGTTGGGTCTTTGAGTTTTTCCAGGTCGAATCTTATGCGTGGGCTTTTTGGCTGCTGTTTTGCTTTCAGTTTCAGCCTGATGGTGGTAAGTACAAGGTCGTGGTCACTGCCAATGTCAGCTCCTGGGAATGTTCTTGTGTTTGCCTTGTTTATGCTGGATTTGAATCTTTGGGGTGACAGAATGTAATCAATTTGATTATGAATCAGACCATTTGGTGAGTGCCAGGTTGATGTTCTGGATGGCTTGTGAGGGTGGAGTGTGTTAGCCAAAGTCAGTTTGTGCTTCTTTGCGAATTCCAGCAGCCGCTGTCCTCTGTCATTTGTTTCTCCCAGTCCAAATCGTCCTGTGGTTCCTGCCCAGGTGTCATAGGCATCAGGTCCCACCTTAGCATTCCAGTCGCCTTCCACAATAAGGATGTCTTTTTTGGGCGTTTTGGAGATGACGTTTTCAAGTTCTTCATAGAATTCTTCTGTCTGATCATCATCGTAGTCAGATGTTGGAGCATACACTTGGATGATGGTGAGATTCTGGGGTTTTGCAGAAACTCTGATTGAGATGAGTCTGCTGGATACTGGTGTGCAGCTGATGATGCTTGACACAATCTCTTTCCTGACAATAAAGCCTACTCCATGTTGATGTAGTTTCTCTTCTCCGCTGTACCATATTTTGTGGCCATCTTGCGTGGTTGTTTCTCCGAAGCCAATCCATCTGACTTCCGCAAGCCCTATGATGTCCCATTTATACCTCTGTAATTCATGTGTAAGTTCCTGTACTCTTCCTGTTTGGTACAGAGTCCTTACATTCCATGTACCAATGGTTGCCCCTTTAGCTGGAAGCTTTAGAGTTGGTTCTGCCCCAGTAGCACACTTGTCACTCCCACCCTGGAGGCTTGCAGTGGGTAGCGCGGTCGTTGTTGATCCGGGCCTCGACCGATCCGGCATGTCTTTCTGTTTTGTTTTTCTCATCATGTCCTTGCAGTGGGCTTGAGGAAGCTTGGTGGCGCCCATCTCCTCTCCAAGACTCCTACTGGTGGGTAAGAATGCACCAGCCCCTCACAACGTTTCGCCCGCCAGTAGAAGCGGTTACCGGGGTGTGGGTGGGTTAAGGACCCGGACCCAGAAGTGAGAGTTGAGTGCCAAGTGAGGACCAGTGCTCCCGTCCATCCCGAAGGATGCTACTGCCAGGTTTACAAAGGTACCACCTCTCCTTAAGCACCCCATACACCCCTACATGTATACTTTCTGCTAATATTTTATGGAGACTTTCAGCAGCTATTAAGATTTTTTGTTTTTGTTTTATTTTGTGGATTGAATGCAAAAAGTAAAACATCAAATATTCTGCCACAAAGTATGTGAAAAAAAAAAAAATCAGTGATAGGACGTAAGCAAGCTGCGAGTTTCAAGGATAGAGCCAGATCCTACTATCATCGTGTACAGAAACATTTAAGGAGTTTTTAGGGAGTTGCCTAGCTGCTGTTTGTCTATACAACAATCTCGCTCATTCCTTCCTGTTCACAGCTAGACTCAGGGGCCTAGCTAGCTTAGTTGATCTGTAAACATACCGGCACAAGCAAGATGTCCCATACAGTATTGAAAGACGCTTTACAGCTTATGCAGGATGACCTCAACCCAACTGGTAAGTCGTTAGTCGAAAATACTGATCACAACATTCCTGATTCGTTGTGTTAATCATCTTAAGAACTGAAAAACAGTTCATCCACGTGTTCATCTGTGATAATCAATAAATCATTGTGTGTGTGTGTGGTGTGTGTGTGTGTGTGTGTGTGTGTAAATGTGCAGGAATGTCATTATAGTGCTTTGCACAATAGGCCCTTTCGTATTGTGAAAACACCCGGAAAATGTTATGTCATCTTTGAACATCAATAACTTTTGAAAGAATAAAGATAGAGATTTTTTTTTATTGTGTTTGTTTAAAAAAGTTCTTTTAAAAAATACCAGTTTCATGCATGTATATATGCTATAAAAAAAAAATTTGGCTGCTGCCACCATTAAAAGTATGTGGATTTACCCAGAGGATGTTTGTTAGGTTTTTTATATATATTTTTTTAACTTTAACCAGTTCATTGAGTCTTGACTTTCATTTTCAGAGAGCTCTTGTAGAACATTATCATTTATGTTCCTGTTATGGTTAAAAGTGTGTGTGTGTGTGGTGTGTGTGTGTGTGTGTGTGTGTGTGTGTGTGTGTGTGTGTGTGTGTGTGTTTGCGTTTGGGTTTGCTTGTTTCAGTTAAAAAATTTTTTTTTAAAGATAGTTCACATGCTACCTTATCACTTATGTGATACAGCCAAAAGAGGCATTGTATTGAATTTAACCCAGAAATAGCACCTGTTAGAATTCTGGAATTGAGAATGATGTAAATTCAGTTGTAATTTTATGTATCCACTCGGACCACTGTCAGTGTCAGCAAAGTACTTCATGAAGTTCAATACTCTGCAAATTATATCTTTTTTTCCCCCCATTAAATCATATTGCCACAGCATTTATTTTATGTCAATATTTATCTCCCCCCCCACTTTTTTCATTGTTCTTAATATAATTTTTTCAGTGACTTCAACACTCTTCCTGTCATGATTTACTTTTACCTTTGCTTGGGGGTCTGTATAGTCTAGTGGTTAGAGCATTGAGCTTGTGATCTCATGTAACAGCAAGGATTCAAGCCACCACCAAGTCTCGAGGGCATTATTTCACAGGAGTTAGCAGCAGTACCAACTCTTCTCTCCTAAAAGTCCTTTGGATGAGAATATAAACCGAGGTCCTGTTTGCAAACATAATCGGAACATCCTGTGCGCATGAGTTAATACCTGTTCTGCCTTTCACAAGTTTCAGTTTCAGAAGCATAGGCAATTGTGTGATGGTGTGTTTACAGATAATAGAACTTACAAAACTGCATGCACACTGGTGTTATGTTGTTAGTCCCCAAAGTCAGAATGTGGGTACCTTAATTAATGGTGGGCAGAAACAGTCACATACACAAAACTTTACCATTTGGTGAAACCATGGAGCTCCATCCAAGAAATGGGGAAAAAAAAGAAGACCAAAACCATTGCTTGTTTGCATGAATGAAGAACTTGATCAGTGAGGAGTGTACCAGTGAACTAATAGTAATAGGAGTGAACTTTCTTGGTCTTATTTGTTCATGAATTATTTTTCAGTATACATGCATACCTACCTGTCCTAGTTAATGCAAATATCATCATATAACAATGGATTGCATTGTATTCTTCCTTCACCTTCACCTATCCTGTAGTCCTGGAAACTGTGGGGACACTTCTTCGGTGTTTTGCATTGTATTAATTATAGGTGATTTATACTATATTACTTTATGGACCTGTGTGTTTTGAGCTTATGTGGAATTTCAGCTACATAACTGAACTGATTTTCACTAGAATTTCAACTGATATTGCAGTCTCACAGTCTTTCTGATTGGGTTTTACAGCTGATGAGCCAGGCCAAAGGAAGAAGGGCAAAACGAAGAATGCCATGAAACTGATCAGCACCAACAGGAAAGGGGTGTGGAAGGAACTGCGCCGACTGCAGAAACAGGAACAGGAACGCATGAAAAGAAAACGCAGCAAAAAAACTGATCTCAAATCTGCCATTGGTATGTTGGAAATAGCTTACTTTTTATCATTTGATGTAGCATCCAATTTAGAGTGAGGTCTGATTTTTTAAAACAGTGAGTTTAGCCTATTAATATACACACACACACACACACACACACACACACACACACACCACACACACACACACACACACACACACACACACACACACACACACCACACACAACCATTTAAAAGTTAAGAATTTTATATTAATGGAATAATATTTTTAAAGGAAGAGCTTAGAATAAGGTCATTCTCTCTTTATTACTCTGCTAGTAACTTTTTTTTCTTTTTATACTGTTGGAGTTCATCATCATGTTATGCTTGATACTTTTCATTAACATGATGTGATCACTAAGATATGTTCTCAGTGTGTCAATTTAAGCTTGTTTGATCAGAACTGTTTGTTCATTGTGGCTCTGTTTACTTTCATATTTCTTTTTTTTTCTCTCATAATAATAACAGGCTTGATAAGAAGAAAAGTAAGGCTAGAGTAGTGATTTGAAATATGTTTTGTTTGTTTGGCCATTTTTGTGTTTTTTGTTTTGTTTTTGTTGCCTGCATCTTGTTTTTGACTGAAGAAAGAATGTGGCAGGACGGTTAAGATACTCACCTGCCTAACAAGTAAACTGTGAGGTTCTGGGTTTGAATCCCAGCTATACCCTTTCTTCCCAGTTTGATGAGAAAAACAAACTGAATGTCAATGCCTTTGGATGAGACTATAAACCAGAGGCCCGTGTGCAAATACACACATTAACACCTTGTGCACACTTAAAAAAAAAAAAATCCCTTGAGAAGATCAGGCTATTTCATGCCGGCAGGAATGGATGACAAAATTTGAAGAATGCACTCAGGTGTTGTGTTCAGACAGCATCCCCATGGCATAGTTCGAAAGTGTCTACCTAAATGGTGATGGCAAAAAATCGCCACATACACAAAAATGTCACCATTGGTGAACCACTGAGTCAAGCTGAGGAACAAAACACTATTTTTTTTGGGACCCAAGTCCTGTGGGTGTGTGTGTCATATCTGCCATCAGAGCAGGTAGTATATATCACAGTGAAGGCCAAAGCTTTTAGACATGTTTAGGCCTTGAATTTCTTTGTGGAATTGTTTGTAAAATAAATCTTTTGCATATATAATATGTGAAAGTGTTTTCCTCATAAAGAATAATTGCCAAATGAATTGTATTTCTTTTTCAGAAAAATATCAGGAGGACAGCATAAGAGAAAGATGCAGCAACCAGAATCTTGTTCTTTTGAGATGAACAAAAATTATCGAAAAAATGCTCAAGCGGTTGGTATTCCTCAGTGTTTATTTATTCTTTTATATTGAGGATAATGGAATAAGCACTCTTGTGCTTTTTTTCATCCAGTCCCCATGTGTATGTAGTTGTGTAAATATTGTCATCTGTTCCCACCGGCACACGATGGCCTACTCTTATGAAAAGCGGAACAGATTAACGTGTGCGCAAGATGTTCTGCGTGCGTTTGCACATGGGCCTCGTTAAAGTCTCATCCGAAGGACTTTTGGGAGAGTGAGTCAGCACTGATGTTTACTCCAGGAGAAAAATCCTCTCGACCGGAATCGAACTCGGTTGTCAAATTGCCAGCGCAATGTTCTGACCATTAGGCTATCCCGTCCCCCATACAGTGTGTGTGTGTGTGTGTGTGTGTTGTGTGTGTGTGTGTGTGTGTGTGTGTGTGTGTGTGTGTGACTGTGTGCATGCCCTGTAGTTGACAGATCATCTATAGCTAGATTAACGGAGGGGGGTGGGATAATGGTTAGAGTGTTGAGCTCATGATCTGACAGCCCAGGATTGAGGCACCATGTCGGTGATGAAGGTGCCTGTTTTAAGGAATTTTACCTTGAAGTTCACTAAGTACTGACTCTACTCCCCCAAAAGACGTTCAGATAAGACCGAGACCCATGCGCACAAAAAAAAAAAAAAAATCTGCCTTTCAGAAGAGTAAGATCATTTTGTGCTGTTAGGACCTGATGACAGAATAAAAAAAAACGCATGCACACAGTTATTGTGATTAGACACCATCGCTGAATGCAGAATGTGGCTACCTTAATGGTGCATAAAAATGGTCATGTATCTAAAATTGGAGCCGAGGAACACACACTAAAAAGAAATGAACCAAGAGGCTTGAGGATCAGATCAATCAAATCAAATGTTCATCCCTAAAATCTGAATGCAGCTTCCTTCATTGTGGGCAAAAATGGTTGCATACACAAAGTTTCGTCTTTGGGTAACCTCAGAGTTATATTCAAAGAACAACAACAAAAAAAGCTTTTATTTTGAGGATAACAGATCATCGCTGATGGATATTTCTACATCCAGTCCCTGCACTATCAGGGATTATATCATGATGAAAAATATATATTCATTCATTTATTTATTTTATTTTGAGGATAATGGAATAAGCACTTATGTGCTTTTTTACATCCAGTCCCAGTGTGTATGCAGTTTTGTAAATTTGTCATCCATTCCCACTGGCACACAATGGCCTAGGAAAGTGGAACGCGTTTTAATGTGTGCACAAGATGGTGTGTGTGTGTGTGTGTGTGTGTGTGTGTGTGTGTGTGTGTGTGTGTGTGTGTGTGTGTGTGCTTGCTTGCGCATGTGCACATTCTTTTTTAAAGAATTTTATGATCGGCATTTATAGATAAACTTCCTTTACAGTCTTTTTCTTCCCTTGTGGAACACCATAATATAATAGTAATACATGTTCTTGTTTCAGAAGTGTACAAGATGCATGAAACAAGTTACCAGCTGTAAAAAGACAGTGTAATAAAATGTAAACTGTTGTCTAAATCAGCATATAAAATATCAAGCCATTTTTTTCCCAGGTTTTGAAAGTCCTAAATTGAAACCTTATTAGATTGTACATAAACCATGAAATCCGATTGAAGGGAAGAAGCTGAATTCTAAAATTCAAACTATTGATTGCAGTCCAAACATGAATTGCCTTCAAGTTCCCTTTAACTGTTACACTGGTTTGGGAGATGTTCTGGGTATGTGGTATTGTGATTGAGGCTGTTTTCTTGTTCACTTAGTTTTTGTTGTTTGTTTAAAAAAAAAAAAATTATTTCATGTTTGATGTGTTCACAGGTACTGGATTTTCACCTTAAGCATATCAACAGGAGGAAGCAGACTGTAGAAGCTGAGAAGAAGGAAGAAAGCACTGTGTTTACTGACAAAGACTTTGATAAATTTGAAGAAGAATATGACTTCTTCAAATAATGCTGATTAAAAAAAGAATTGTAATGTGAATGAGTGAGTGAGTGAGTGAGAGTGAGTGAGTGAGAGTGAGTGAGTGAGTGAGTGAGCGAGTGTGTGTGTGTGTGTGTGTGTGTGTGTGTGTGTGTGGTGTGGTGTGTGTGTGTGTGTGTGTGAGAAAGTCAAAGTCAAATTATTTCCAGATGATACACTGAGTAAGCAATGCATTTGCTTTGTGTGTGTGTGTGTGTGTGTGTGTGTGTGTGTGTGTGTGTGTGTGTGTGTGTGTGTGTGTGTGTGTGTGTGTGTGTGAGAGAGAGAGAAAGTCAAAGTAAAATTATTTCCAGATGATACACTGAGTAAGCAATGCATTTGCTTTTGTGTGTGTGTGTGTGTGTGTGTGTGTGTGTGTGTGTGTGTGTGTGTGTGTGTGTGTGTTGTGTGTGTGAGAGAGAGAGATTTTAATTTTAGTGTGTGTTAAAATATATGTTTTTAAAAGAGAACATGAGTAGTAGACTATAATTATGTGTGTGTATGCATGTTTGCATATTTGTGCACATTGTGTGTGTGTGTGTGTGTGTGTGTGTGTGTGTGTGTGTGTGTGTGTGTGTGTGTGTGTGTGAGAGAAAAGGAGATCAGGCAAAATTTGTAGTGAGATGTTATGGCTATAAGCTTGCAAATAAATCAGCTGATATTCATGCACTGTTCCCCGCCTCTTCTTTGGTCATCTTGTTCTTGTTCAAAAGGTGGCACTTGCTGAAATTTGTGTGGATGTTTGTTTTCTATACTCTGTGGACTATTTTCATTTTCTGACTGGCTGTCTTTTTTTCTCCTCCAGAGGTTTTGTGTGTGTGTGTGTGTGTGTGTTTTATTCCGTTCTTTATTCAGTTTGATTCTTTATTTCCGATAATGGAATAAGCTTCATTGTTATTTTATATAGATAATGAATAAGATATATATATATATATATATTAAAAAAAAAAAAATAAAAAAAAAAAAATATATATATATATATATATATATATATATATAATATATATAAATATATATATATATATATATATATAAATATAATATAATATAAATAAATAAACATAAAATAATGATAAAAACACAACTGTGTTCAGCTTCATCTCTTTATTTGACAGCCTGGAGGGAGCGGTGCCCAGCAGAACTGTGGGTTTTTATCAAGTCAACTATATATGTGACGCTCCACCACATAATAAGTCGGAGTGCACCAGAGGTCAATTTTTAGTTATTGACATATCATTAATGTACAATAAAGTGGCTATCAAATACAAAAAAACAGATAGAAAATTGGACAATTCTGTGCAAAGTTATTACAAATTGAATTGATAGACTGCAGGATGTGACAAAGTGATAAACGGGCAAGTTTCTTTTCGTAAAGGTTG
>CM060316.1:77398352-77403352 GCA_030674155.1 Stramonita haemastoma | reverse complement strand
AAGCAATTTTTAGATTGATCATTATATCTATTGTTTATTTTCAAATGGCTGAAGTTTACATTCAACACGAACATACCCGACTTTGCCTATCGTGATTATAGTAAAATATTTTTCAGGCTGTAAAGGTGATTTGAATGACTAATAACATTTCAAGTCTGTCACTTTCAGATTTGTGTAATATCTGTTATTCATTTTCAAATTACCAATTTCAAGTAGACACTTCACAAGGTCATATCCGAATTTGCCTACTGTGATTGAATTAAGATACTTTTCAGGCTAAAACAGTAATTTGAATGACCAATATATCTCGAATCTTTAACTTTCAGTCAGTTTTGCATGCCAGTCTCGATGAAAACAATATGCCATGCATTGTTTTAATTCTTCTAGAAAGCCTGTTTATAACCCAAACTTCCAGTTACACACATTTCACAGAAATAAATTATATAAAAAAAGATCACGACATCTTTTCACACAATATAACCAGCTATAAAATCTACATGACCTACGGTGTGTTTTGGATCAGAAAAAAACTTGTTTTGAAAATCTGCATAGACACATAATTATGTTGAATTTTAAGTATGATCCAGACATGACAGTACTGTCAATATACAAAGGCCCTGTTTTCCCATAACGTCCTTGAGTTTGGGGTTTTAGGGTAAATATTTGACAAACTTTTGAAAGGAAATAAATGATGAACTGATTCAACACAGCAACATTTTGTAAATCTCCATAGCTCTGAAGCATATCGATACAACTGATTTGAATCTTTTTGTTTGGACACAAGGCATGGGACTACTCTTCTAGTGCTGTGTCAAAAGATAGGCTACTTTAGCTGTAAACGTAAAGCCAAGATATTTGTAAGAGAGAGAAACTTTGAAACATTTCATTGCGGGAAAAGAATAAACACATGATGGCGGGGTTCTTTTTTGTTTATTTTTTACACCCAACCCTCGCCAATGAAAATTTATGATAATGAAGGTAAAGAACGAACAAGTAATAAAAGAACTGAAAGAAAATAAATGACAAAGTAGTATTCGTACAATAACATGTAGTATATATAGCTATCAACTCCCCCCCCCCCCCCCAAAGAAAAGAATAATAAAAGAAAAAAAACATAAAATGTCTTCAAAATTAAATCACTCAAAACACAAGATCAAGATGAAAATGAGCACAAAATTACAAGTGATTACTGAAAACAACAAACGAGAAAAGAGAGAGAGAAGAAAGAGAGAGAGAGAGAAGAAGAGAGGAGAGAGAGAGAGAGAGAGAGATTATCGTAAACTATCACATCAACCACCACCACCACTTATGCCATAACACCCTGAAACGTAGATCTATATCGCTGAACAGATATGAGCGGTTTGGTTTGATACAAGAAAAAATGAAGGTATTGAATTGTCCTGGAAAAATGGCGATAAGATTTGACCCTAGTGAATGCTGTTTTGGAATCGGCCTTTATGCACATGTCAGCATGAGTTTTAGGCCCCTCTCTGCTTCCTGATTGAGGACTTATGACTGCTCTAAAGGTTACATAAGCTGGAAAATCATATCTGACGCATACGCATGCACTCACGCACACATGCGCGCGCGTGTGTGTGCAAGTCTTACGCTGAAGAAACTTTGTTCAGCTCTTTAACTATTGACTTATTTTCAGAGACAAAGAAATCGAGAAACAGACCACAGGCAAAGAACAATGGAACTGAAATGCTCCTCCACGCTATTGTTTTGATAAGTAACTATTATCTAATGACGTATTTAAACAGAACTCTGTATGGCTGGAGTAGGTTATGTCTACATGAAGTAGATTATGTATTTCTATACATTTTTGTCCGATTGGTTTTCGAAAAATGCCTTGACTTTGCCTTGAGCTGTGGGTAGCCTATAGCAATACCGGACAAACAAACAGAAAACAAACAAGCCAACACACAAACAAACAGGAAAGCAACAAAACAAACACAAAACAAACAGACAAGCAAATTTACAATTACCAATTACAAACCAGCCCAATATTTTTCAAGTAGGTGACTGTAATTCTGCAAACTGTTTTTTCTTTTCGTTTTTCTTTTCTTTTTCTGGTCTTTTTATTTCTTTTTGTTTTGTTTTAGGAAACCAAACGACAGTTTACTTTCAGACATAGTTTAAACTCCACTAGCGATGAGTGGCTTTCCCATACTTCATCATATCTGATAACGCCAACAGGAAAGAGTCTCTCATATTCTTCACCAGAGTAGCTCGCGCACACGTAAAAACTTTTCGGAAAAAGGCCATTGTGTGTCGATGGAACGTATGACAGAATTGAGAACTGAGAAACTACTACTACTACTACTACTACTACTACTACTACTACTACTACTACTACTACTACTACTACTACTACACCACCACCACCACCACCACCACCACCACCACCACCACCACCAATAATAATAATAATAATAATAATAATAATAATAATAATAATAATGATGATGATGATAATAATAATAGTAATAACAACCAACAATAATGATGATATGATGATCAGATGAAGAAGTAATAATGATGAAAATAATGATGATGATGATGATGATGATGATGATGATGATGATGATGATGATGATGATGAGATGATAATAATAATAATAATAATAACAACAACAACAACAACACAAAACAACAACAACAACTAAACAACAACAACAACAACAATAATGGAATGAATTTATAATATAGCGTTATATCTTGTAAAAACAACCTCTTCTACACATCAACCAATAACAATGAATAGTTCACGAATTCAAATGTACATACACACACACAAACACACGCACACACACACACACACACACACGCACACACACACACACACACACACCACACACACACACACCACACACACACACACGCACACACACACCCCACACACACACACCACACACACACACACACACACACACACACCCACAACACACACACACAACCACACACACACACACACAAAGCGGGAACGCTCGCGCGCACACACATAAGGGTTATATACACTTTGGCAGGGTGATGGGGATTTTGGCTGTTGAAAGAAGGGGCAGATAATTATGAGATACATCAGGAGGAAAAAATCTTAGGTTTGGAAAAAAAAGTCTTGTGGCTGGATTTAAAAGTATCATAAGTGGGCTTTTGGCTAAGAGAGGGAGGTCGTTCCAGATCACTGGACCAGAAACAGAGAAAGGGCGACAGCCAACGGTATTTGCAGCAGAGTGGAGGGAATCGAGAAGGAGCGTACAGATTAAGACATAGGCACAGGGACTGGACGTAATACCACACACACACACCACACACACACACACACACACACACACACACACACACACACACACACACACACACACACACACACACACACACACACACACATGAGTGCTTATTCTGTTATTCTCGAAACAAAAGAACAAAACAAAAGAAACAATAGATAAAAATAAAGTGATACTGTTGATACTTTTTTGTTTTCAGTTCCTACATTAGAAATCTCCGCTGAGGCGTAAGTAGGCCTATAATTAATCATAACAGCAACGACAACAACAACACACATACTATGCACACACACGCGCGTGCGCGCGTGCGCTCGCGCGCACACACACACACACACACACACGCACACACACATGCACACACACACACATACGCACCCACGCATGCACGCTCGCATGGACGCACACCCGCACACCCGCACGCACGCACATACTCAATCAAGCACGCTCACACGCACGTGTACATACACAGACACACCGATAAACAGACACAGACACACATAGACAGACACACATACAGACACACAGACAGACACAGACACAGACAGATAGACAGACAGACAGACAGACACCGCACGCACGCACGCACGCACCACACACACACACACACACACACACACACACACACACACACACACACACACACACACACCACACACACACACACAACAGAGAATCACGCACAAATGGTACCAGAGGATCAGAGAATATGACTTTCACAATAAATATCCCTGTCCTATCCTGGTAACTGAACTATACCCAACGTCATCCAGTGCTGTGTGTGTGTGTGTGTGTGTGTGTGTGTGTGTGTGTGTGTGTGTGTGTGTGTGTGTGTGTGTGTGTGTGTGTGTGTGTGCGCGCCGAGTGTGCGTTCGTGCATGCGTGCATGCGTGCTTAACTTCTGTGTACTCAGCTCAAACATTGGCCTACTCTTCCTTATCAGAGACTATGTTTGGGCCAGTCATGAAATATGATTGATGTAGTGTGTGTGTGTGTGTGTGTGTGTGTGTGTGTGTGTGTGTGTGTGTGTGTGTGTGTGTGTGTGTGTGTGTGTGTGTGTGTGTGTATGTGTGTGTGTGTGTGTGTGGTATATATATATATATATATTTATATATATATATATATAATATATAATATATATATAATATATATACACACACACATGATTGATGTGTGTGTGTGTGTGTGTGTGTGTGTGTGTGTGTGTGTGTGTGTGTGTGTGTGTGTGTGTGTGTGTGTGTATTTTGTATGTGTGTGTGTGTGTGTGTGTATGTGTGTGTGTGTTTTATTTATTATTATTTATTCTTTATATCGAGGATAACAGAAAAAGCAATACATGTGCTTTTTTTCATCCGGTCCCCGTGTGTGTGCAGTTTTGTAAATATGTGTGTGTGTGTGTGTGTGTGTGTGTGTGTGTGTGTGTCTGTGTGTCTGTGTGTCTGTGTGTCTGTGTGTGTGTCCCTCTCTCCCTCTCTCCCTGCCCTCTTTTCTCTCTAAAAGATTTTTTTAAAAAAAAGGTCTATTGAAATCTACACAGGCTGAACTTCCATAGGTAAGAGGTTTTTTGATGGATTAAGCATTCACATTTGTTTGCATTCTCAAAGTTCTATTCTGTCAGCTACACTTTACACACCCACACACCGCTTACCCCGAGGGGTGGCGTTTTCCCACACAATTTTTAAGTGCTGTGTACATTCAGTGATTCAGAGTGCAGGT
>CM060316.1:77378352-77390852 GCA_030674155.1 Stramonita haemastoma | reverse complement strand
GTGTGTGTGTGTGTGTGGTGTGTGTGTGTGGTGTGTGTGTGTGGTGTGTATGTGTGTGTGTGTGTGTGTGGTGTGTGTGTGAGTGAGTGTGTGTGTTTGTGTGTGTGTGTGGTGTGGTGTGTGTGTGTGGTGTGTATGTGTGTGTGTGTGTGTGTGTGTGTGTGTGTGTGTGTGTGTGTGTGTGTGTGTGTGTGTGTGTGTGTGTGTGTGTGTGTGTTGTGTGTGTGTGTGTGTGTTCAAATTCATTTAAAATGTGCCCACGGGCGCGCGCGTGTGTGTGTGTGTTGTGAGGGATTTGCTTCCCAGTAAGTAGTCCTAGCCAAATGATGAATTACCACTTCTCTCTTTAATATTTACATGTTCATTGTCTATGTACATGTATGTATGTATGTATGTATGTATGTATGTATGTATGTATGTATGTATGGTATGTATGTATGTATGTATGTATGTATGTATGTATGTATCTATCTATCTATCTATCTATCTATCTATCTATTATCTATCTATCTGTCTGTCTGTCTGTCTGTCTGTCTGTCTGTCTGTCTGTCTGTCTGTCTTGTCTGTCTCTGTATCTCTCTGAATATGTCTGCTCGTGACTTCCCATGACTGCAGAAGCAGAGGTATTTCCACAGCTAATTAAGGTATTGACACTGATCAGCTGCCTATCAATGCCTGGTCACGCTCTGAGGGCGGCACACGACCCCAATGACGTCAGGCAGGTAGATACTGACGTCAGCAATGAGTTTGGGAGGTACCTGATTTTGTTTTGGTTTGTTTTGGGTGGAGGGAGTGGACGGGGGGTGGGGGGTGGGGGGGTGAAGTGGGGTGGGTTGGGGTATGCTTTTGGCAGTTACACAACTTCAGATGACACATACACATTGAGAGATAAGACCAGACCAGATCAGACAAAACAAAACAAAACTTTGAGGCAAATGTTTTACGTGGTGACAGGTTGTCAATGGTGTGCTGTTTTACAACCAGTGGCTACCCGTATTTTTTAATTTTTTTTAAAAAGAGGATAATGATGATAACAATACCAATGATGATGATGATGACGATACTGCTACTACTACTACTACTACTACTACTAACTACTACTACTACTACTACTACTACTACTACTACTACTACTACTACTACTACTACTACTACATACTGCTACTGCTGCTGCTGCTGCTACTACTACTACTACTACTACCACTACTACTACTACTACTACTACTACTACTACTACTACTACTACTACTACTACTACTACTACTACTACTACTACTACTACTACTGCTGCTGCTGCTGCTGCTGCTGCTGCTGCTGCTACTGCTGCTGCTGCTGCTGCTGCTGATGCTGCTGCTATTTCTACTACTTCTACTTCTAACTACTACTACCACTACTATTACTTCTACTACTGATGCTGCTGTTGCTGGTGATGATGATAGCAATGATGATATTAATGATACTAATACGGTGTGTGTGTGTGTGTGTGTGTGTGTGTGTGTGTGTGTGTGTGTGTGTGTGTGTGTGTGTGTGTGTGTGTGTGTGTGTGTGTGTGTGTGTGTTAGAGGCTGATACTTTCAATATTCTTTGTTTGCTGTCGCTTTTTGTGTTACTTAACCAATTCTCTTGAAAACCGCTTTTCTCAATAGTTCCTTTGCATTTCTTCTGTTTTCGCTAATGTGATTGTTTCACAAGCTTCTGGTTGATGATCATCTCTGAACGAGGCCTCTGTTGTTTCTGTTGATTTTTTTTAATAATGATCAACATTGGTATGTTACTGTTTTCTCTATTCGTTGATTATGATTATCAACATTGACATAGGTTACTGTTTCGTTATTAATCAATCATAGGGATGAACAAGGAATGCAGGCTTTGTCCTTTGTGACTGACTTGATGATCAATAATGAATGCGGATCTAGTTGTTGTTTTCCTTATGAATAAATCGTCATCAATACTGAACTCAGCCTCAATCCTTTTTATGTTTGCGTTTCTCTTTAGATTGATCATGATGATTCACACTGAATTAACTAAACTGTATTTAATTGGTGTTGAGGTGACAGTTCGATAAGGCCTCTGTGGTGGGCGGGGCTGTAACCAACATGATTGGATCGGATTGGATTGGAACACTGAACCAGACACTGTCTATGTTAATCCATTTTGATAGTCAGTGCTGATTTGTGCCACTAGTTCATTTATCTTTGATAATCAACACTCTACTTTGCCATTTCCTTTTGAACAATTTACGACAATTAGCACTGATGTGTGTTGCCGTTTCTCCATCAATTAATCATGATGATCATCACCAAATGTTGACATTGTTTCACCATGAAGTAAATGCTGAAGTGGTGTAGTGTTGATAACATCAGGCTTGTTCACAGTTGAACTCGAAGCTGAAAGCCCACTAAAACTTCCGCACTTTTCTTTTCCCAGCAGTGGAGAGTGACAGCGCCTCTCATCTTCACGTCCTCTCTCTTCTCTTTGTTCCGGTATCTATTTCCCTGAAGTCATCCGATAGTCAGAAACGTGACGATGTGACATCACACAACAGGGATTCTTCCTCACGAGGAAGGTCATCATTGGCCATACACTGTTGACAATGTCTCTGACAATCAGTACATGTGACAATGGCTATAAACTGTTGGCAGTGTTTGTCTATGATAGTCAGTAATTGTGCATAGTATAATTCTGGTTGGGCGTGTGTCTTGACAGTCAGTACATGTGACAATGGTATACACTGTTGGCAGTGTCTATGACAATCAGTACATATGACAATGGTATACACTGTTGGCAGTGTCTGTGACAGTCAGTACATGGGACAATGGCTATAAACTGTTTGGCAGTGTCTATGACAATGGGTATATGTGGGGCTGGTCACGTCGTCTGTGGTGTCTTCCAGAGGGAGTGTCATGGCTTTTGGGTGACAGCACACCACTCCTGATCTGAAGGTAGTAATTGAGGTCACGGGGTACGACTTCCGATGAGGCGTTCCTCAGAGTGATAATCATTTCGTCTTGAATTCACATTAGAGCTGACACCATTCTCCATGAAATACTTCAGATAAGATCATAAACCGAAGCGCCGTGTGTGAACGCTCACATAACACCTCTCACAGACAAAGACTCAGACACAGACACAGACACAGACACACACACACACCACACACACACACACACACACACGCACAGACACACACACACACGCACAGACACACACACACACGCGCGCGCGCACGCGCGGAGTAACCTTCATTTTTTGTAGAAGAGTAGGCCAGCTATGGCAGGGAGTATGGAGGGGAGGAACACACCCAGCATGCAATTTGTGACTCTTGACATGGAAGGAAGGCATTGACGGCCTGAACTTGCCCAGGAGTAGTCAGTTCCGTGCTGCCCCAGAGACTCCTCCAGAAGTCAAGGCATGTCCATCCCAATGGACATCCACCACAGTGTGTGTGTGTGTGTGTGTGTGTGTGTGTGTGTGTGTGTGTGTGTGTGTGTGTGTGTGTGTTGTGTGTGTGTGTGTGTGTGTGTGTGTATGTGTTGTGTGTGTGTGTGTGTGTGTGTGTGTGTGTGTGTGTGTGTGTGTGTGTTGTGTTTGTGTGTGTGTATGTGTATGTGTGTTGTTTGTATGTGTGTGTGTGTGTGTGTGGTGTTGGTGTGTGTGTTGTGTGATGTGTTGTGTGTTGTGTGTTGTGTGTGTGTGTGTGTGTGTGTGTGTGTGTGTGTGTGTGTGTGTGTGTGTGTGTGTGTGTTGTGTGTGTGTGTGTGTGTTGTGTGTGTTGTGTGTGTGTGTGTGTGTGTGTGTGTTGTGTTGTGTGTGTGTGTATGTGTGTGTGTTGTGTTGTGTGTGTGTTGTGTTGTGTGTGTGTGTGTGTTGTGTGTGTGTGTGTGTGTGTGTGTGTGTGTGTGTGTGTGTGTGTGTGTGTGTGTGTGTGTGTGTGTGTTGTGTGTGTGTTGTGTGTGTGTGTGTGTGTGTGTGTGTGTGTGTGTGTTGTGTGTGTGTTGTGGTGTGTTTGTGTGTGTGTTGTGTGTTTGTGTGTGTTGTGTTGTGTGTTTGTTGTGTGTGTTGTGTGGTTGTGTGTGTGATGTGTATGTGTGTTGTGTTGTATGTGTGTGTGTGTGTGTGGCGCGCGCGCGTGCGCGCATAACCGCCCAATAATGTAGTTCATCGTGCTGAAAACAACCTCTGTGTGTGCAGAAATTACTTAGACCAACTCAGCCATGGAGCCAGAGGAAGCGGATGACTCCAACCTCTGACCTTTCCAGTGCCCTTGACCTCAGACAAGGTGACCATGACCTTGAAGGATTGGGCAGTGCTGAGTGCCCAGTATTCTACCCGAACCTGGGCACACACACCTACCAAGTGCCCGCCCTCTACTTCAACCACCAGAACCTTCTGACCCCTGCTCAGGCTGTGAGGAGGGGGCATCTGTCTCCGTCTTCTGCTGCCGTCTTTCTGTCCCATCCCTCTCTTCTTGTCCTTCCTCTGCTTCTTCTTCCGTCACACCATCAAGGTCCACATCCCCCTCTCCCTCCCTGTTCCTGAAGCCCAATAGTGACGTCTTCGCTCTTCAAGAAAATGTCACTTTGAGCTCAAATGCAGGTGTGGCTGACTGCGCAGAGATGGGTGTGAAGGAGGATGAGAAGCACACAGTGGCTGACACAAGTGCAGACACCACGAAAGCTGACAAACTGACAGTGGCTGACACAAGCGCAGACACTATGGAGGCTGACAAACAGACAGTGGCTGACACAAGGGCAGACACCATCCAGACAAAAGAGCTCCCACCCAAACGCAAGAAGAACAGACGTCGAAAGAGAAAAACCAAACACGTCTCTACAACGCTCGAGGACGGATGGACGAAAATCTGGAAGAAACAGCAGAAAACCCACAACGTGAACTGAGAGATTCCTCTGTGGACACATCCAAAGAATCTACTACTACCTCACACAGTCAGAAGAAAGGAGAAGAACGGAGTGAGGAGAATGACCATTCCACTGTACCTTGCCTCTCAAACAAGGACCACTACACCCAGAAGAAGAAAAAGAAGAAGAAAAGGAAGGAGGAGAAAAAGAAGAAGAAGGAGGAGGAGGAGGAGGGTGAGGAGGAGAAGGAGGAGGAGGAGAAGAGGAAGAAGAAGGAGGAGGAGGAGGAGGAGGAGGAAAGAAGAAGGAGAGGAGGAGGAAGAGGAGAAGAAGAAGAAGGAGGAGGAGGGGGAGGCTACAGCCCAGTCCTGGCATCCTGCTGGCTGCAGACATGCCGGCAGTCAGAGAACCCAGAGAGAGGGGGCCAGGTGTGTCGTCGCCCAGGAGCCCCCAACAGCCCTGCAGGTGAGGGTCCAGCCCCAGGAGTCCATGAGCAGGAGAGACAGAGCCATGACCTTGGTGCTGGACGCCTTCCAAGCCTTGGGGCAGGAACTGGAGGACAGGGGGGAGGGGGGACTCTTCATCCTCCACGGCGTCAACTACGACCACTACCTCTCCCGTCTGCCCGCTTCTCTCCGGCAGAAGCGGGGCAGGGGAGGAGGGGGGTACCTCGGGGAATCCCTACCTCCCGGGGAATTCTGGACGTTCTGATCCTGCATCCTCAGGCTGGCATGGTGTCTGCTGCAGGTGTTGTGTGTGTGTGTGTGTGTGTGTTGTGTGTGTGTGTGTGTGGTGCGTGGTGGTGGTGGTGGGGTGTGTGTGTGTGTGTGTGTTAGTGTTGTGTGTGTGTGTGTTGTGTGTGTGTGTGTGTGTGTGTGTGTGGTGGAGAGAGAGAGAGAGAGAGAGAGAGAGAGAGAGAGGAGAGAGAGAGAGAGAGAGAGAGAGAGAGAGAGAGAGGAGAGAGAGAGAGAGAGAGAGAGAGAGAGAGAATCACATTCATTGCCTTGTCAGCGAATTTAAAAAAAAAGTTATTTATAGTGTAGGAAGTATGTATTTCCTGTTTCTGTTGTTTTTGCCACCACTTTTACAGCTGCTTATAACGATTTTTTAAATCTATTCTCTGTGTTGATTTTTTATTTTTCTGTGTGATGTTTTTCATTCTTCGTGTTGATGTTTTTTCAATTTCTTCTGTGTTGATGTTTTTCAATTCTTCTGTGTTGATGTTTTTTCTATTCTTCTGTGTTGATTTTTTTCTATTTCTTCGTGTTGATGTTTTTTTATTTCTTCGGTGATGGTTTTTGTTTTTTTACATACACGCTGTTGATACTCTTCCTGCAGGTGAAGGCAGTCGGAGGTAACCAGGGAAACTGGAAGGGGAAGGAGGGAGAGGAGGAGGGGGGAGAGGAAGGGGAGGAGGGAGAGGAGGGAGAGGAGGAGAGGATGAGGGCGGTGAAGCAGGTAACGGACGCTGTCCGTGCCAGGACGTCACGTCTGGTGACTGGCTTCTCCCGTGAGCTTCTGACAAACCCTCTTCAGCCTGATGCTGGTGACGGTGAGGGTGAGGGTGAGGGTGGGGGTGACAGGGACGGGGAGGAGGAGGAGGAGGAAGAGGAGGAGAAGGAGGAGGAGGCGGCGGAGAGAGTACTGCATGTGCTGGCCATTCCCTTCATCCCAGGGCTCTGTACCAACAGGTCAGTTACTGACTGTTTGTCTTTGCCTCTGTGTGTGAAGAATGCCTTCATCATGTCTGCCAAGACTCTGTCTGTCTAGCTCGGCATTGTGTGTGTGTGTGTGTGTGTGTGTGTGTGTGTGTGTGTGTGTGTGTGTGTGTGTGTGTGTGTGTGTGTGTGTGTTGTGTGTGTGTGTGTGTGTGTGTGTGTTTGTGCGCGCGCGCGCGCGCGGGTGTGTGTGAGAGTGTGTGAGCGTGTGTGCGTGCGTGTGCATGTGGTGTGTGTGAGAGAGAGAGAGAGAGAGAGAGAGAGAGAGAGAGAGAGAGAGAGAGAGAGAGAGAGAGAGAGAGAGAGAGAGAGAGAGAGAGAGACAGACAGACAGACAGACAGACAGACAGACAGACGAGAGATGTTTTGTTGTTGTGCAGCTATCTTTCCTGCAATTTTCATACGCAGAACTTGTATTTGTGAATATTACAGTCAGCATTGCATGTTTGCAGTAAATACTGGATACTTTTGTCAGCGAACGAATCCACTCCAATCTTGTTGTTTATGGCCCTGCCGACCACAGAGGCCAATCGGTCGGGGCTGTCACCTTGCCAGCGAGCATGTTTTTGTGTTATAGCCTCGCTTTGCTCCCTTGATAGTTCTCCTAACGTAATGGATGTTAGAATTGAAAAAAAGAGAGTCAGATGGGGTACTCTCTCTCCCTCTATCTGTTGCATGACAACATTTCCAAAGCCACATACACACGGGGACTGGATGTAAAAAAGCACATGAGTGCTTATTCTATTATTCTTGATATAAAGAATAAATAAACAAATAAATAAATATAAAAATGAGCGTGTACTTTCAGCAGAATCGTTACTAGGAACAGTTTCTTTGCTGCGGGTTCCTTAACGTGCACAAGTACACACAGACTTCAGTTGATCATTCTACCAGGATGACCTGCCTTGCAGAACATCATAAAGAGTCTGCTAGTCAGGGCTGAATGTAGGGACTCCTAGTGAATATTGAAACAACGTCTTTTTAGGTTTACCCTGCCCATTTACTGTGTGTCTGATTTTATTTCGCTTGCACGTTTCAGACTCTTCAAAGCGAAAACGACCAACCTCAAGGCAGGAGCTGCAACAGCAGTGGCAGTAGCAACAGAACGTAGCAACAACAACAGCAACAGCAACAACAGCAGCAAACAACAGCAGCACAACACAGCAGCAGCAGCAACAGCAGCAACAACAGCAGCAGCAACAGCAGCAGCAACGACAACAGCAGCAACAGCAGCAGCAACAACATCAGCAGCAGCAGCAACAACAGCAGCAACAACAACAACAGCAGCAACAACAACAGCAGCAACAAAACAGCAGCACAAGAACAAAGCGCAGAAGAAGCGGCGGATCAGGCGGGCGGCTTGTTGTGCTGTGTCAGGAGGATTTCCAGGACCTGAACGGGGACACTGTGGCTCGCGGCTAAACAGCAGGCAGTTCTCCACTAAACTCAGCAGGCAGTTCTCCACCAGCCCCCAGTGTCCTCCCACCTGTCTGTCAGTGTGTGGCGCGAGGCCCGGGGGTTCTGGCCGTCTGCTGAAGTGGTGGCTGTCTACCTTCCACCCGCGCCGACCTCAGTTGTCACTGGACAAGATGAAGGAGATTGTGGGCAGGTGGGTATGCTTGTCTGTTGGGTTGTTTATCACATCGTCATCGTCCTCTCTCTTCTGATACTCCTCCTCTGATCCTCCTCCTCCTTCTTCTTCTTCTTCTTCTTCTTCTTCTTCTTTTTTTCTTCTTCTTCTTCTTCTTCTTCTTCTTCTCTTCTTCTTCTTCTTCTTCTTCTTCTTTTCTTGTTCTCTTTGTTTTGTTCTTTCTTGTTCTTGTATCTTGTTCTTCTTGTTCTGTTCTTGTTCTTGTTCTTCTTGTTCTTCTTGTTCTTGTTCTTGTTCTTGTTTGTTTGTGTGTTGTTGTTGTTGTTGTTGTTGTTCTTCTTCTTCTTCTTCTTCTTCTTCTTCTTCTTCTTCTTCTTCTTCTTCTTCTTCGTATTCGTCTTCGTCTTCGTCGTCGTTTATTACTATCATTATTTCACTCTTTAAATTATTGTTGGCCAGATTATTAAGCGCAATCATTTATAAATAAAAGACAGAGAATAAATAATCAGAGACCTTTTGGTTGATTTGTTGTTGACGTTGCATGTCGTAACAATGCTGATATTTGTTGGTTATTGAGGTTATATAGGTCATGTTGCTGATGTTGAAGCTGTTGGATGTTTAGATTCGCATGACCTAATGTTGCTGATGTTATTTGTTGGTCAGTTGCTTGTTGCTCACTTGCATGACGTAATAGTTTTGACGTTGACGTTGACGTGAAGCTGTTGGTTGGTTGTTGTTGAGAATGCATGACGTAATGTTACTGATGTTGTGTGGTTGTTGTTGAGAATGCATGACGTAATGTTACTGTTGTTGTTGGTTGGTTGAGGTTGCATGACGTAATGTTACTGTTGTTGTTGTTAGTTGTTGTTGAGGTTGCATGACGTAATGTTACTGTTGTTGTTGTTAGTTGTTGTTGAGGTTGCATGACGTAATGTTACTGTTGTTGTTGTTCATGTACGCAGACTGTGTGGCCCCTTCTCCACACTGGCCGTACAGCCAGACACCAAGTGTCGCAGCGAGGTTCGAACCTTCGGCCACTGCGTCAGCGAAACGGCCACCCGCTACGCAGTCCCTGCCTGACCTTGACCCAGTTCGACCTCTGGCCTTGCCTGACCCCTGTGTGGGGCTGTGCGGCCCGCCTGGCACTGGTGAGGGCTTCGTTGAATGGTCGTCTGCTTTGTTGTTGGCTGGCTGGGCTGGTTGGTTGGCTGGTTGGTTGGTTGGTTGGTGGCTGGTTGACTGGTTGGCTGGTTGGTTGACTGGTTGGTTGGTTGGCTGGGTGGCTGACTGATTTGCCTCTTTGTTTTTCTGGCTAGTTGGATGGTTGGTTGGTTAGTTGGTTGGTTGGTTTCTTGAAATGTTTTTTGTTTCTTGGTTGATTGGTTGGCTGGTGAGTTGCTTATTTGGTTGTCTTGTTGGTTTGTTGGCTGATTGGCTGGCCTACTGGCTATTTGGTTAGTTCATCCATTATTCTTCAAATAAAAGAATATATAGATTAAATAAGTAAATATTTTGACTGGTTGGATGATTGACAGACAGACGGACTAATGGACAGAGAGAGAAAAAGATAACTGTATGGATGGTTGGATGATTAAATGGATGGTTGGAGGAATGGATGGATGGATGGATGGATGGATGGGCGAATGGGTGAGTGAATGGATGGATGAAAATGGCAAACAGAGTTTTACTACGGTATACTCTATAATGTCCTCTGTTTTCTAACTTTCTTTTCTTCTTTATTTTCTTTCTTCAGGCTTTATTTTCCATCTCCAGGACCATTTCTCTTTCGTTTTACCTGTCTTTCTTTTTTATTTTCTTCCTCATTCTTTCTTTTCTTTTCATCTTTTGTCTTCTCTGTTCTTTTTTGTGCTGATCTATTTTTCCTTCATGCTACACACAAAAAGACACGATTCATTCAATTCATTCAATTTCCCCCCTTATTCACCCACTTATTTCCTTTCTTCCTCCCTTCCCCCAGGGAAGACGTTGCTGCTGACCCTGAAGGCAGCACAGTGGCTGGAGCAAGCAGGGAGACAACGGCCAGAGTCACGTGGTCGTGGCCACTTTAGGCCACAAGATGGCGGCTGTAGCACGTGACCAGCCAGCTGTGCAGAGCCATTTGTGGCCGGAGGTCCGAGGGGCAGAAGAGGGGAGAGGTGATGCACGTGACGCTGCTACCACTGGAAGAGGGGGGGTTTGAAAACCTGGAGGTGGGGGTCAGTCACGCTGTGCGGTGCTTGGTCAGCCACCTTCAGGCCTCAGGTCCTCAGGGGACAGCTGCAGTGATTCAACAACAGTCACATGGACATTTGGGTCGTCCGAAAATTTTCGTTTCATCGTCAACAACGTTGACCCCAACGAAGAGAAAACGCTGCGGGTTCTTCAGGCTTTGCGCACACACCCGCTGATATCTGGTGTTTGGTGGAGCACCACTGAGCCACCGAGATCCCAGGATATGACGTCATACTTCCGAGTGGAGGTTCTCAGTCACGTGACACGTCGCCCCTCTCACGTGCAGCGGGTGCTGAAGGCGGCGGAGTGGCGGGAGCGGTGGAGAGAGATGTACGTCACTGACAGCGTGACGTCAGCCCTGCCCACCGAGGGCCCTCCTATCCTCTGGATACAGCATCAACAGCAGGGACAGCAAGAGCACGGACAGCAAGAGCACAGACAGCAAGAGAACAGACAGCAAGAGACAGACAGAAGAGCACAGACAGCAAGAGCACGGACAGCAAGAGCACAGACAGCAATAGAACAGACAGCAGAGAACAGACAGCAAGAGCACAGACAGCAAGAGCACGGACAGCAAGAGCACAGACAGCAAGAGCACAGACAGCAAGAGCACGGACAGCAAGAGCACAGACAGCAGAGCACAGACAGCAAGAGCACAGACAGCAAGAGCACAGACAGCAACACATGAAGATTACAACAGTCTGCCAAACCTACCTGTGAGCCATCATCCGATGACGCAGAAACGCTGCAGCCACAGTGGCATTCAGACACCGCCATTGGCTACAGCAGTTGCTGAAGATGCTGTGCCAGAGCCAGGAAGGACAGCAGAGCAGGCTGTGGTCAGTCAGCATCAGAGCCGTGTCCTTGACAGAGGTCAGCTGACCAGGGCAGGGGGGGGTCTCCCTAACAGCTGGTCACCATCCTCCCGTCAGCTGTCTTCTTCCCCGGACGACAGACTGCCGTGTCCAGGTGTCGGCCATTCTGAGTCAGGCTGTGTGACAGAAAAACCACACCTGGGTGACGGTGACTGTTCACCCCTGCAGTGCCAGACCTGTGCCAGGCAGATAGCAGACGTTGTTTCAGGACTGATCATAGACTCCATCGACCCAGAGGTGCCCCCTTTCTGGGTCGGGTCAGAGCCGCTGCTAAAACAGTCATCCAAGATTCGTTTGGTGAAGCGATCCAAGCCTGTGATATTCTTATTGTGACTGATGTGCTGTGCCACGACTCAGGAAAGCGCAACAGTAGCAATGGAGAGAGGAACGATCTGATAACTGTAGCTCACTCACCGCTAGTGATGGCAGTTCAAGAGGTGGTTCCCCTGACAGTGGTGACAGAACAAAACAGCAGCAGCAGCAGCGGTGACATCTTTACCAATGACAGCGCTGTTCTGACTGATGTGGCCTGTGCCGCAGGGATGGAGAGGAAGGTGGTAATCTATATCCCTAACAGCGTGCAGAGGGAATCAGCTTTGGTCAGCAGCTCACAGAACGCTGTCGCACAGCACTCAAGAGATGGTCGGAAGGACAGCAAAGCTGTAAGCTCTTCAGCTAAAAACCACTGTGTGGACAGTCTACTGCAGAACAGTGGGAGGGAGCAGACAGACGAACATTTAAAACGTGAGTGGACAGATGTGTCCCTACAGAAACAACAGGCTCCTGGTCACCTAGTGGCAGGAAAATGCTCATGCATTCAAGATGGTGAATGGTCAGGGAAAAACATGTCGCTGTCGTCTTTAAGGCCACAAACTGATTCCAGTTGTACAGTCAGGGAGAAAGTTGAAGACCATGTAACTTTAGAACCAAAGTGTACACATGGTGCAGAAGATGGTGAATTGAATACACTGATTTTCAGAGAACAGCAGGAAGAATCAGGTCCAACACCTGTGCTCGTTTCAAGACGACCATCTCTGTGACAAGGGCAAGTTGAAGTCAGACTTTTCAGGAGCAATATTAATAGAACCTTGCCATCCATTGAATGGCCTCAATGGAGCCAGAGACTTTTGTAAGCTGTGTACACCACCATCACACAGAGGTTCTGAAACCTGTAGAGGAACCAGCACCTTTCATCAACAGCAAACTTTCAAAAGAAACAACAACC
>CM060316.1:77350852-77373352 GCA_030674155.1 Stramonita haemastoma | reverse complement strand
AACGGGCAAGTGTTTATTCATTCTTTTACATCGACGATCATGGAATAAGCATTCGTGTGCTTTTTATTTATTTATTTTTTTTTATACATCCAGTCCCCGTGTGTATGCAGTGTTGTAAATGTTGTCATCCGTTCCTACCAGCACACAATGGCCTACTCTTTCGAAAAGCAGAACTGGTTTTAACGTGTGCGCAAGATGTTCTGCGTGCGTTCGCACGAGGGCCTCGGTTTATAGTCTCTCCCGAAGGACCTTTGGGGAGTGGAGTGGGCACTGATGTTAATTCCAGAAGAAAAATCCCCTTAAAAGAGACTGGAGCTCGGGTCAGCAGATCACAAGAGCATCACTCTGACCATCAGGCTATCTTGTGTTTTATTTATTTATTCTTAGCGCGCGCGCGCGTGTGTGTGTGTGTGTGTGTGTGTGTGTGTGTGTGTGTGTGTGTGTGTGTCTGTGTCTGTGTCTGTGTCTGTGTCTGTGTGCGTGCGTGTTTGTATATAGTGTGTGTGTGTGCACGCGTGCATGCGTACTTGCTTGCACGCGTGCGTGTAGAAATGCGTTCGTGCGTGCGGGCTCGCGAGTGTGCTTGCGTGCTCATGTGCTTGCTCTCCAATTAAAACACAAATTCTGTCTGCCGGTATATTTTTTTCTCAGGCAAATTGCTTTTTCAACAGAATCGTGCCACAGACTACTGTCATATTGCCGTGGGTTATTTTACAAATATATGCTGCATACAGGACCCTGGATTATTGCGTCGTCCAAAACAACAGCATTTGAACTAGCCCTTCTGGTCAAAGGGACGGACAGTGTCCGGATTCAGGGGACAAATGGACCCGCAACCTCTCACCTTCCAGACGATGGAGTTTCTCCCCTTCTCTAACCACCCTGCAGATACTTGCACGGCGCTGTTCTGCTAAAGGCACACAATCATAATATAGTATCGCTCAATTCAGCAAAGATTCCAGAGGATTTTTCCTGCTTCTGCTTCTGCTCGGTTGTTGTGCTAGAAGCTTGTCATGGCTGAAGACAAGTTCAATATCATATTTAAAGCATGACAACATTCTAATGCAGAGAGAGAGAGAGCTCTAAGCTTTGCCCAAGAACGGGGTTTTGACCTGTGCATACCGTGGTTCGCACAAGGGACCTGAGTTTCTGGTCTCACCCGAAGGATTGTCAGGGGAGTGGGGTTAGTACCAATGTTAACTCCCGAGGAAAACTATTGACAGAGACATATTAGGGGAGACTGGACCTCGCGCCCTCAGTTGCTGACGCGTCACTCGTTGAGGCCCTCTTCCCACTAGGCCATCCTGCCCTCAACAGAATTCCACACCGCCTCATAACCCGGTCTGATATTCCTGGCATCATCATTGACACCGTCATCAATCATCATCAAATGGAAGCAAATAACTATCTGGGATTTTGGCAGCTCTTCCAGCCTTCATGGGGGATTTCCCTTCTATTTCCAAGGCTTTGGGGAATTCTGTGTGAAAGCCTTCAGGACTGGAATATTTATAGGCACTGTCAGGGAGGGCTTTAGCCAGAGTCTTTGTTTTACAGTGGGCTACTTACCTCAGTCTGGCTCCACGATTACGGCATTGCTGCTTCAGCAGCGGGCTTAGTGGCTATTGCTTCAAAAGGGGCTCCACGTCGCCCAAAGGATATGACTCGGTGGCGATTCCACCTTTTACTTATCAACCGACTTATGGAAGATTGGCACCGGTAGCTTCTTTTCATGGCAAGCGAAATGCTTGAGTTATAGAGCACAGCAAAATTACAAGTTTAACAGTGCTGGCTTTGAGAGTACACCAAAACTGAATGTGTGGAATCTAAGTGATGGAGGTTTAACTTCTGTACCTTTCGGCGGATTAACGCAATTACTGGCAATCGGAAGATTAACGCAAATCCTTATCCATTGGCGGATTATCGTCAATAATTGTCTGTTTAAGGATTAATGTTGATAAGTGTCAGAGCATCAATGTCAGTAATGTTTGTTAGAGCGTCAATGTCAATACCTGTCTGTTAAAGGATTAATGTTAATAAGTGTTTGTTAGTGCATCAATGTCAATAACTGTTTGTTAGTGCACCAATGTCAATACCTTTCTGAGAAAGGATTAATGTCAATAAGTGTTTGTTAGAGCGTCAATGTCAATAAGTGTTTGTTAGAGGTTCAATGTCAATAACTGTTTGTTAGAGGGTCAATGTCAATAACTGTTAGAGAGTCAATGTCAATAACCGTTAGAGCGTCAATGCCATAATTAACTGTTAGAGCGTCAAGTTGTTAATAAAGTGTTTTTTAGAGCGTCAATGCCAATAACTGTTAGAGCGTCAATGTCAATAAGTGTTTGTTAGTGCGTCAATGTCAATAAGTGTTTGTTAGTGCGTCAATGTCAATAAGTGTTTTTAGTGCGTCAATGTCAATAAGTGGTTGTTAGAGGTTTACTATCAATACGTGTTTGTTAGAACGTCAACGTCAATAAGTGTTTATTAGAGGGTCAATGTCAATACGTGTTTGTTAGAGGTTTAATGTGAGAAGGTGTTTATAAGACGATTGATACGTTAAACCACTATACAGAATATCAAGAAATAATGATACCTTAAATAGGTATGCAGGATTTCACAACACTATTCAAAACAATGCAACAAACAACTTATGATAGTTCCTCTCATCACGTACCCCTTGGGCTTTTTCTGTGTCCTTTCTAATATCATTAAGTGAAAAACATTTCTAAGAGTTTGTTGAAGAAAAACGTTGTTCGTCTGTAAAAGTTTCTGGACATTTGATACTACATCCAGCGAGAAGCTTAGGATTGATTAAAAACCCCAGATAAATAAGAAATTAATGCCGGAATCAAAGCGAAAAGCTTGGGTGTTTGTTGTCTTAGAAGTGACATAGAGTAACGGTCCTGTTGGATTTCTGAAACTGGAAGTGGGATGAAAAACTCTTGAGTGCGCCTTTTTCATGAAGACAAGCAGCTGTGCCTTCTGTTATTGTTCTCCAAACTACTGGCTTCGCAGAAAATCTGGAACGTATTTTGTTACCTGAAGGATCAATATTCATGGCTGCTATTGAAATTTGGATGAAATGACGCTATGTTCTGGCAACGTTAGCAGTGGAAAAGTTCTGTTGTGTAAAAATAAAGAAATTGAATTCGATTGATTAGTTGTAAACGTGGAACAAATCAAAATACAAAAGAAGGTCCTATAGCCGACTGGTTAAAACCGTTTGATTTCAATCCCATGGGTATATTAAGTCGTGAGTTCGAATCTCGGCGGCATCTGGCTCATTGAGGGTGGGATTTTTACGATCTCCGAGAGCCCTTTCAAGTACAGACCCCCCAATGCCTTAACTCACTCTCTCTCTCTCTGTCTCTCTCTCTTCTCTCTCTCTCTCTCTCTTCTCATCTCTATCATCTCTCATCTCTCTATCTCTCTCTATCTCTTCTCTCTCTCTCTATTATTATATAAATATATGTGGTGTGTGTGTGTTCTGTTTTTTCTTTCTTAGATGAATGGCTTAATTAATGAACAAAAACACCAAACACAAAATGTATTACTTATTCAATGCATGATCTAGATAAAAACACTTGACTTTTGACCTTGACCCTGTCACACACACCACACACCACACACACACACACACACACACACACACACACACACACACACACACACACACACACACACACACACACACACACACACACACACACACACACACACACACACACACACACACTTCGCGCGGGGAGATAAAAAAAATACTATCAATGTAGACAGTTAACCCCGAAGAAAGAACGCAGGTGTTTTTCATCTCACTAAATCTACACTGACAGGCGGCCAGACATCCAGACAGCCCAGTGCCGTTGGCTTTTTCCATTGCCAACAAGCAGAGAGTGACTGACGTGACAGGCAGAAACAGCCAGGTCGCCATGTGATAACACAAAAAGCTAGGCTAGGCTGTAGTCTGGCCATTACAGCATCCTACTCCTGATCACAAGGTCACAGAGGGTGCCTGTTCCAGTCTTCAGTGACCGGGCTGTTTGAGGGCAATGTTCTTGCCTGAAATTATTGCCCCTTACGCCTTCACCTTCACCTTCACCTCCCTCCACCTGTCCTGTGGTCTTAGTAGACTGTTGAGGGCACCACTGATCATTTTGCAACCAGCTTCCTCCACTCCTCGCGGTTTCGGCTTTCTGCAGCAAGTGGCTCTATTCTGTTCGAGGCCAGTCCACGTTTTGATATTGTCTTCCCAACGGTTTCTCTGTCTTATGCTGTCTTCCCAACGGTTTCTCTGTCTGCCTCTTGGTCTTCCTCTTTTGCCCTGTAGGACAGTCTTGGCCAGTGAAGATGTTCGTGTGACGTGCAATGCCTCTTGGCCCGCCACTTCACTTTGCGTTCTTTGACTGAGGTCAGAAGCTCTTCATAAGGCCCGATGCCGCTGACTCCATTCCCTGGCAAATATGTCACATGAAACTAAAATCATCATTATCCTTGGCCCAGGCCCAAAGCTGCATCAGTTATTGATGTGCCATTGCCAAGGCTTACACTAAAATGTTGTTATGTTGTAAAATGTTGTGTTGAGATTGCCTTCAGTCATGATAAGCTCTTAAACATAACAACCTGCTCTCTCCCTGAAGTCGGAGTATGGCTGCCTGTATGGCGAGGTACTTGAAAACACTCATACACGCAAACTTCTCATTCAGTGTGCAATTTCAATCTCACAGTGATTCCCAGGTGGGATGAGTGAGTCAGAGTGCACATTCGGGGTGACCCCCAGAGTGTTAAGTTGGGGAACGCACATCCTCCTCCTCCTCCTCGTCGTCGTGGTCGTCGTGGTCGTCGCGTCGTCGTCGTCATCGTCATCATCACATCATCATCATCATCATCATCATCATCATCATCATCATCATCACATCATCATCATCATCATCATCATCATCTCAGTCCTGTGTGCCAATTTACCGATAATATCTTCCGCTTGCGTGAAAATATTCACATTTTGTCGAAGAGTAGGCTACACACGGCCGGTGACGTAATAACAGAAATATTGCCCAGCATGCACCTTACTATCAGAGTGTGACGGAGTCTGGCATGTTTAAATGAAAGACGACACATGCATGGAAAATCTGTCCTGTTCCAAACATCGTCTAAAAGACGGCGTCAAGGCAATATTTCAGGCAAGAACATTGCCCTCAAACAGCCCAGTCACTGAAGACTGGAACCTTCGGATGAGACTATAGTCTGAGGTCCCGTGTGCAAATGCACGCAGAACATCTTGCGTACACGTTAAAACCTGTTCCACTTTTCGGAAGAGTAAGCCATTGTGTGCCCGTGAGAACGGATGACAAAATTGACAAAACTGCATGCACACGGAGCCTGGATGTAAATAAAAACCCCACGTGGGTGCTTATTTCAGTATCCTCAAAATAAAGTTATTCAAAAAAAGGGAGAAGTAAAGAAAAAAAATTCAGGTCATATGAAGGACAGAGGGCAGATGTGAGGAAGATAGCCTGCACACCAAGCTGTTCACCCCACGAGAGGAGCTGGAAAACACATGCCCTTATTTTCCCCGGACATAATCAGCGTACAGCGAAGGAGAGAAGAAGGAAGACAGTGACTGCAATACATCAATCAACATCTATACATCCCCCTAGTCACACAGCACTACTGATGTCGTGTCCTCACCACATTGGCCTTGATCCGTTTGCTGATGATCATTGCCTTTTTTTTTTGCCTTATGGCCTATTGCGTTTCTTCATATTGCCTTTTTGAGCGCGCATATATTCAAAACAGTTCTTCTATGTGCATGTTTGGCTTGTATAAAAGTGGAGAGGTTCTTGCATGAAACCGAATCCCTGTGGACACATCTTAAAAAAAAAATGAAATTCAAGTTAGAGTCGGTTTCTTTCTTTCTTGTCATCTTTTTGTGCCTTAATTCAATTATGTTAAACGTAAGAATCAAGCCATCCATCCATCCATCCAGCCAGCCAGCTAGCCAGCCATCGAGCCCTCCCTCAAACAAAGCAAAAAAACCCGAAACACACCGAATTGTCGCAATCATATAAAAATGCTATGGTGACCAAGAGATCACATAAAAGTCTTGTAATTGTGTATTATCTATGAATGCAGATTTTTTCTCTGTCTAATAGACTGTAGATAACAAGCTTGTCTTCCAGATAACTAACATAAATCGAAGTCTTGTGGGTATCTCTCCCAACACGCAATGACAAACATTAGAGAACCCACAGCATGGAGAAAGGTGTTTGTGCAAAACGTGGGTCACTTATCCTGCCCTGGAAGGTAAATACAGATACATAGAGCCAATAAACGAATGGCCCACTTGGAGACTAAGGAAGATCAGCTCAAATTCACAATTAGGGATACAAATGATACAATACAATGCAGTACAATACAAAAATGATACAGCCAACACTGCAGTATGAGATAACACACTGCAGAACTATATAGTGCAATACATACAGTGCATACAATAACATGCAGCACAGCAGGCACAGAACAGCAAGCTCAGCACAGCACAGCGCAGCCAGCAACATGCGCACAACACAACACACACACAACACAACACAACACAACACAGTTCAACACAGCTCAACACAGCCCATGACAATTTAGCACAACCTTTAACGAATAAAAAGATCACAAAACTATAATACAACAGAAAACAATATTATGCAATTCAATAATTTCATTGCAGCCCTACAGCCTGAAATAGCACCCATAGGGACATGACTGTCTTTGAAACAGTTCGCCTTTTTGTTGTGTGTGTGATGTGTGTGTGTGTTGTGTGTGTGTGTGTGTGTGTGTGTGTGTGTGTGTGTGTGCGTGCGTGTGTGCGTGTGTGTGTGGTGTGTGTGTGCCACCCGCGTGTGTGTTTGAATAGACTGTCTTTGAAATAGTTTCACCTTTTTTGGTGTGTGTGTGTGTGTGTGTGTGTGTGTGTGTGTGTGTGTGTGTGTGTGTGTGTGTGTGTGTGTGTGTGTGTGTGTGTGTGTGTGTGTGTGTGCCTGCTTGAATTGAATGTCAAATTACATCAATAAATCAAACATGGGTCACATTTTTGTGAGTGAATTTGGAAAATATTTACATAATCAAGCTGATAATAATATTGCATTTAGTGGTAATTTTCTGTTTGATTCATTAGAAGAGAGAAGAAAGCTAAATTTGTCACAGTGCATAAGAAATGTAGGAGAGATATTCTCAGCTTCACCAGATATTATCTGTTCATAAGTTTGACTTTTGCATGTGTGTGTGTGTGTGTGGTGTGTGTGGTGTGTGTGTGTGTGTGTGTTGTGTGTGTGTGTGTGTGTGTGTGTGTGTGTGTGTGTGTGTGTGTGTGTGTGTGTGGTGTGTGTGTGTGTGTGTATTTATTATTCTTTTTTATATGAGGATAATGGAATAAGCGCTCTTGTGCTTTCTTACATCCAGTCCCCCGTGTGTATGCATTTTGTAAATGTCATCTGTTCCCACCGGCACATGATGGCCTACTCTTACGAAAAGCGGAACAGGATTTAACGTGTGCCCAAGATGTTCTGTGTGCCCACCTCGATTTAAAGTCTCATCTGAAGGATTTTCTGTGTGTGTGTGTGTGTGTGTGGTGTGTGTGTGTGTGTGTGTGTGTGTGTGTGTGTGTGTGTGTGTGTGTGTGTGTGTGTGTTGAAAAGTTAGAAAGACAGCAGACCTATCAAGTGACAGAGAGTGATCTAAGGGCAGACGGCTGACTGCTGGAGCAGAAAAGGAGAAAATGAAAAAAAGGAGCTGTGTAAAGCCACATGTGCCCTGAGAGGGGACCTGCTGATCACTGGCTGTGGCACTTCTCACTCAGGGTCACTTCCACTCCCTGCTCCCTCTGCTCTTTTCTTTAGTGGCCTGTCTTTGCTCTGAATGCACATCTGTCTTTGATGTCACGAAGCATCTCATGATAACTAGGAAGAGGAAGATCAGAGACCTACATAGAAATGGTGAAAGCAGCTACACAGTGTTGCAGCATACTGAAAGTGGCTGTGAGAAATGAAATGACATGTCCAAAAGATTAATTTTTCAATGACAACAGGTCTCCCTGTGCACAACACCGAAGTCAATTTTTACATAAAATGCAACTTGGCCCAAGGCCTTCCAAACTCCAGAGCATGGATTAATTCTAGGACTACATGAAAAGACCCCCCCAGGGATGCCATGCCAAGTGTTTAAGACCATTAAGTTTGACTTTGATCCCATGGTCCACGAAGTCCTGGTTTCGAATCTCAGTAGTATTTTGTGACTTAAGGATGGGAAGTTTTCTGATATCCCAGGTCAACTTCAAGCACAGATCTGCTAGTGCCTTTAATTACCCTCTTCATCATGCAGAAGGACAAACATGCATGTTAAAGATTCTGTTATTTATGTCAGCTTTTGGTGGGTTATGAAAACACAAACACACCCACCATACATCCCTGAAGTCTGACGTGACAATGTCCATGGTAGGCAAAAATGGTTGCATATTCAAAGTTTCACTATTGGTGAGCCTCAGAGGTCTAAACTTGGAACGAAAGTAAAAAGAAAGAAAAGTAAAAAGAAAGAAAAGGAGGAAGAGAAAGGCCTCTTGGTGTCATTATCTGGTTTTGGCTGGCTCAGCCACATTCCCCTCTTCTCTGTTGACTGTTAGAACTTAGGGCAGAAACTTGCAAGAATGGAGCATCTTTGTTGACCGCTGTCAAGCTCTTCTGACAGTTCTTCTTCTTCTCTTTCTTCTTCTTCTTCTTCTCTTCTTCTTCTCTCTTCTTCTTCTTCTTCTTCTTCTTCTTCTTCTTCTTCTCTCTCTTCAATCTGACAGATAAAAATGTTGACTTCCAATCAGAAGAATCAGAAAGCCTAGCCCTAGCCCAAGTACCCTGTCCCTTTCCCCCCTGTCTGGTTTCTATCTCTCTCTATAGAGATACAGAGCTCTTTAAGCCAATGTCTCGTACACAAGTCTGCTTTCATTGCAGAGTTCAAGTGTCTTGTGATAAAAAACCCCATCCTTCAAAAGAAAGAGAAAAATTAGAAAACAAACAACACCAACAAATACGCATAGAAGGAGACAACTTTCTGAATGTTGAAAACTGCTTTTGAGGAGAAGACTTTATGCCATGTGTAATAAACATTTTTAACTACCAAGCAAAATTCTGACTTAATTTGGGTCTGAAAATTGTTCAATAGATTTAAAGACTAATGTCTAACGATTTTCAGAGTTGCTATTTGTGCAAAATACTTAAGAAGATAGGACCAACTTTTTGTTTAATAAATGGATAAAGTATATGTACAATTATTAAAAATTCTAATGGTAATAGTTCTGTTTTCCCCCCCACCCAAATCTATGACCAATTCTTCCAGAAATGAAGGAGGTACTTCCATTTGTAGTCACGATTGATGCAGACTGAATGGAATGAAAGGAAATAAAGATTTTAATTGACAAACCATATGGGTTAAATACAATAAAGCATTTTTATTATCATGTTTCTATTGAGTTGGGTGCAAATTTTGTGCATATGGCATTTCAATGTGTGTGTGTGTGTGTGTGTGTGTGTGTGTGTGTGTGTGTGTGTGTGTGTGTTGTGTGTGTGTGTGTGTGTGTGCATGCACGCATGTGTGTGTGTGTGTGTGTGTGTGTGTGTGTGTGTGTGTGTGTTGTGTGTGTGTTGGTGGGGTGTGTGTCATGCACAGTGTGTGTTTGCATACATGCTGTTAAATCCATGTGAGAATGAGTCTGAGCTTGTGCATGTTTGTACAAGTCTGTGACAAATGCATGCTCATGTGTGAGTGAACTACTAAGGTTAGCATGTAGAAAATGTGAGCCTGTGCAGCTGAAAAGACAGCAGACCTATCAAGTGACAGAGAGTGATCTAAGGGCAGACGCTGACTACTGGAGCAGAAAAGGAGAAAATGAAAAAAGGAGCTGTGTAAAGCCACGTGTGCCCTGAGAGGGGACCTGCTGATCACTGGCGCACACTCACTGAAAATCAGCTCCCCCCCCCCTGTTTCTCCTCTTTTCATTCATCAGACTGCTTTTAGTAGCAGAGGCATGGAATATTCAAGTGGTTATAGCTTTGTACCTGTGAACTGATCGCGACTGAGAGCAAGGCTTTGGATAGCCACTTAGATGTCTGTTCAAAGGTATTTTCCCCCTAGAGTTGACATTGGTACAGACTCTACTCCCTTGAAAGTCTTTTGGATGAGACAGTAAATAAGTACCTCATGAGAACACAAGTGGAATACCTTTGTACACATGTTAAAACCTCACCCACTTGTTTGGAAGAGTGGGCCAGCTATGACCAGAGGATGCATGACAAGACTATTTTCTGCAGGAATCCCCCCCCTCCCCCCAACGAGAGAAATGGATCCACCAAATGAAACCTTAATAGCAGTGTCCCAACAGCACAACAGAAGAAACAGGAATCAAGACAAGTCAAGATCTTTTTTGGTCCAGAAACACCCCCCTCCCCTTGAGATTTTAAAGGAAATGTCATGCAGCTGAAAAGTGTTCCAGTTAGATTTAGTTGCAAAGAATAGTTTATGAATCTAAGCTTTCTCTTCTCTTTTTTGATGACTCATCCACAGCTGTCAGTTTCCCCCACTTCCAGCTCCTCTCAGCTGCTAATTAAATTTACCCATCCCATCCATGGGGCCAGCTGGTGCTAATTATAGCAGAAACTGACCACACTTGGACCTGGTAAAAGGAAGGGGCACGCTAAATTTAGCACTCTTGACTGAGTGATGTTGGATTTGTGTACTGTGAATCTTCTATGGCATTTTTGTCCTACTGTTCTCAAGCTGTTCATTTTGATATCACTAGCCCAAGTCATATACAACATCTTGCACACAATTAAATCCTGTTCCACATTTTTGAAAGAGTAGGCCATCATGTGCCCATGGGAACATGACAAAATTGACAAAACTGCAGTCACACCAGGACTGGATAAAAAAACCACATGAGTGCTGATTTCTTTATCCTCAATATAAAAGAATTAAAAAAAAAAGATATCAAGATTTGTTATATTGCATCCTCCAGGTCAGAAGTCCTTAAGGAGCTTTTCATGTCTTAAAAAGCCATGGGACCACTGCTATATGGGCCACGCATCCTCAGGGTACTTTAAGGGTGTTTAGTAGTGCCTGTTCTGAGCTAACATACACAGGACACCACCTACTGACATCAGAAATAGCTCAGTTGCGGAGTCAGACGGGTAGAGTGCTCACCTGAGGTAGTGACCACTACAACATTTCTCCAGCAAAGCTCCTGAAACTTCAATGCTGAAGGCTTTGACACAAACTCACCACAGGTACATATATGTGTATGAGAGCCTAAAACAGAGATTACCATGAGACCAGAACAACTGGGGCCACCAAATCTGAGACAATTTCCTTTTACTGTGCAATGATCAATGACCATGAAGTTGATGAAATACTGCTGCTATGGAATTGCATTTGCCCTACAACTACTTGACAGGGTTGTATTCTGTGCTTCAGGTCAAAATACATCCTGGCATCAACCAAGCCTGAGAGATACAGACACCAGCAGGGTTGGTCAGGTAATTTGAGCAACACTCTCAAAATAGCATGCATAAAAGTGAATAAAGTGTAACTGTGTGGTCCCAGTCTTCCCAATGAGCCCATAGCAAACTTACTCTGCATAGGAGCTAAAGTTGGAAAAAAATCCCTACAGGACTAAAACCTGTGACCTTCGAGCCTGTAACCCAAGGAACTAACTGCTAGGCCATGGGGGCTAGTGAGCATAACTTCTCTACTGACAACTGTCTGTGCCAAAGTCAAAATCAAAGTAAGAGTCAAACTTTTATTTCCAGATTGTACACTAAATAAGCAATGAATTAACTTTTTTGGGGTCAAACTATTCCATCTAAATATCTAAAAAAAAACACAGCAGTAAGATAGGGTGGATAAGTCATCTATCTGTCACCACTACTCTGCAATTGACTGTAGTTTCTTGCATGAGGTATGCAGGCATCTGTGTGTGTGTGTGTGTGTGTGTGTGTGTGGTGTGTGTGTGTGTGTGTGTGTGTGTGTGTGGTGTGTGTGTGTGTGTGTGTGTGTGTGTGTGTGTGTGTGTGTGTTGAAAAGTTAGAAAGACAGCAGACCTATCAAGTGACAGAGAGTGATCTAAGGGCAGACGGCTGACTGCTGGAGCAGAAAAGGAGAAAATGAAAAAAGGAGCTGTGTAAAGCCACCTGTGCCCTGAGAGGGGACCTGCTGATCACTGGCTGTGGCACTTCTCACTGAGAGGAAATTGTACTCTGTGGTCTCTCCGCCCCTTTCATCCCTGCTCTGTCTTTTATGTGACAAGAGCAGTGGCCATAGACCTAAAGTATTTGATCTGTGACACTGAGAATCACTGTGTAAGACGTCTTCATGTATGGAGCTTTTTTTTTTTCTTTTTTTTTTTAACCACCTTTTAGTTTGTGAACATGCTGTAATATATGTGCCCATCTCCAGAGAGTGGTTATAGTGGACCTACCTTTGGATGAGACTTTAAACCGAGGCAGGCCCCGTGTGGGAACCCACGCAGGACATCTTGCACACACATTAAATCCTGTTCTGCTTTTCGTAAGAGTAGGCCATTTTGTGCCGGTGGGAACAGATGACATTTACAAAACTGCATACACACGGGGACTGGATGTAAAAAAGCACAAGAGTTCTTATTCCATTAACCTCGATATAAAAGCATGAATAAATAAATAAATGAATAAATAAAAACAACACAGCTTTTCTCCAGTTGTGGTGGTTGTGTGCTAAGGCCTGGGTTTGGGCAATTTTTTTTTATCCTCTCAGTGATGTTGTTTACATATTTTTTGTTAACCCGATCTTCTAGATTTCTAGTCTATGCCTTACTTATCAGCACTCATCCCAAAGCTCACTGATCCCTTATGTCTTTATAAACAGGTAGAATATGAGGCATGCATGCTAAAATCATGTGAGTTGTTTCAGGGTTTGGTGGTATATAGAAGCAGAAATACATCCTCCATGCTTCTAGAGACTTATACCAGACCCGACATCTGCCACCTAGATGTATTTGCCTCTGAGCCAGATGTACATGAACTGTACAAAGCACTGAAATCTTGCAATCAGAAAAAAAGAGAGATGTTTATCTTTTTTTTTCCATTCCCCAGCTTGCTGAGTTTTACCAATGGTGAGATTTTGTTTAGGTGACCGTTTTTGCCCAACATTTAGCCTTTTGATTAAAGCTTGGTATTCAGAAATTGGATTACTGCATTTTGGCAAAATCTCACCATTGGTATCCTGATCTATCATTATGTTATTCTCAGTCTCCATCTCCACGTCTTGCTCTCACCTTTGTACCTCTATTTCTTTCTGTCTCTGTATATTTTGTATCTGCCCACATCTGTCTTACTTTATCTATCTACGTCTTTCTTATCTTTTTTCTTTTTGTAGGCTACTGTTTGTCTCTATTTTTTTTTTACAGTCCGTCCGTCTGTCCATCATTCTGACTGTGTCTTTGCTTCTCTGAGTGGAAGGACTAACTAAATAACTAACACACAAGAGAGAGAGAATGAATGAATAATCTTTATTTTTCAAGGGTAACAGAGTAAGTAAGCATTACATACTTTTTTTCATCCGGCCCTTGCCCTGATCAGGGAATAAAGCTAAGAAACCCCCTCCCTACCCCTACATACCAGCATCACCACCAGCAGCAGTTCAAACAATATTTAAAAAAAAAAAAAAGAAAACAGAATACATTCAACAAAACGCGTCATCCCAACTGGATACACTGATAATTATTTAAACAAAAAATAACATAGCAAAAAACATTTAAAAAATAGCAAATATTCAGGACCATGAAACAGAAGGCATTACAAATATATAATGCGTGAGTGTGTGAGTGTGTGTGTGTGCGTGTGTGCGTGTGTGTGTGTGTGTGTGTGTGTGTGTGTGTGTGTGTGTGCGTGCGTGCGTGCGTGCGTGTGTGTGTGTGTGTGTGTGTGTGTGTGTGTGTGTGTGTGTGTGTGTGTGTAAGCGGGAAAAACAAAGCAAAGTAGGCATAAAAGAGGGGAAAAAAACAGATTAAAAACAACAACAACAACATAAAATCCTTTAAACACAAAAGACTATATGAAAACACATTTCAATATTCAAATGGAGAGAGAGAGAGAGAGAGAGAGAGAGAGAGAGAGAGAGAGAGAGAGAGAGAGAGAGAGAGAGAGAGAGAGAGAGAGAGAGAGAGAGAGAGAGAGAGACCGAGACAGAGACAGAGACAGAGACAGAGACAGAGAGAGAGAGACCGAGACAGAGACAGAGAGAGACAGAGAGAGACAGAGAGAGACAGACAGAGACAGACAGAGACAGACAGAGACAGAGAGAGAGAGGCTTTCAAAGATCACGAATGAAAAGGATGGACAAAAATCAAACACAGAAGAGAAAAAAGAACAACCCCCCCCCCCCCACCTCACTACATGCTTTTAAGCTATCTCTCTTTTAAAATAGAGACTGACAGCAGGGAACAGGTGAAAACTGAGATCAAGTGTTGCCCCATCTTCAGCTGTTATCAGAGGTGGGGGGAGGGAGTGCCGTGCAGTGCCGTGATGCTGCTGTAGCTGCAGGAGAAGTACACAGGTTTCAGGTTACACCCTCTCTGCTCTCCACTTCGCTTTACAGGTGCTTTTTTCCAGCTCTCTGGTTATTATCACTTTTCCATTAGGCCTTGAGAGATGTATACAGAAAACACCCCAACACACACACATTTTTTTTTTTTTTTTTTTTGCTGCCTCGTCTTCTGTGACGCTCCCGTACTGCTGTTCCCACGCCGCTCATTTCAATCTCCCAGCCACAGCCATACCCAGATTCGTTGTGTCTCACCCCCGGGGTCGGGAGTCCACAGGGAGTTCATCAATATTAGGCCGCCGCGGGGCCACCAGCCAGAGGGGCCCTGCACTTCTGCTGGGTCACTTTGGTGGTGTTCAGTGGTGCCTGTTCTGAGCTAACATACGCAGGACACCACCTACTAAGCCCCTTACTAACGACAGTATTAGCTCAGTCGCGGAGCCAGACTGAGTGAGTCACCCACCCAAGGTGGCGACCACCACAACGTCCCTCCAACGACCGCCTCCCCACGAACCCCCAACCCCAAAGACTTTGACACAAATTCACCACAGGCACAGAAGCGTATGGGGAAACCGAATCTGAGGTCACCATGAGACCAGAGCAACGGAGGCCACCGAATCAGAGGCAATTTTTATTATTGCATGATGATCAATGATGATGAGGATGATGTAATGATGCTGCTGTGGAGGTGCATCCGCTTTGAGACTACTTGACAGGGTTGTTCTCTACGCTTACTGTCATAATATATCCCGGCGTCAACCAGGCCCGAGAGATACAGACACCTGCAGTGTTGGTCAGGTAATTTGAGCAACACTCTCAAATTCGCATCCGTAAAGTGGATGAAGCTCGACTGTGTGGTCCCAGTCTCCCCACTGAGCCCACAGCACACTCACTCTGGGTAGGAGCCGGCCGGAGCCCGAAAAAATCCCTATGACTTATGGGATTCGAACCCGCGACCTTCCAGTCCGGAATCCACGGCGCTAACCACTGCGCCATGGCGGCTGGTCACACACACACATACACATGAGTGCTCGCGCACATACACACACAGAGTACGCACACACGCATGCACGCAGGCACGCAGGCACGCATACACACACGCACACACGCACAAGGAGACACACACACACATACTCACACATACTCACACATACTCACACACACACACACACACACACACACACACACACACACACACACACACACACACACACACACACACACACACACACACACACACACACACACACACACACACACGGGGGGACGGGATAGCCTAATGGTCAGAACATTGCGCTGGCAATTTGACGACCCGAGTTCGATTCCCGGTGGAGGAGATTTTTCTCCTGGAGTTAACATCAGTGCTGACTCCACTCTCCCCAAAAGCCTTTCGGATGAGACTGTAAACCGAGGCCCTGTGTGCGAACGCACGCAGAACATCTTGCGCACACGTTAAATCCTGTTCCGCTTTTCGTAAGAGTAAGCCATTGTGTGCCGGTGGGAACAGATGGCAATATTTATACAACTGCATACACACGGGGACTGGATGAAAAAAATCACATGATTGCTTATCCCATTATCCTCGATCCTCCATATAAAAGAATCAAAAAAAAAAAACCACACACACACACACACACACAAACACACACACACACACACACACACACACACACACACACACACACACACACATACACACACACACACACACACACACACACACACACACACACACACACACACACACACACACACACACACACACACACACACACACACACACACACACACACAGAGGGAAAAGGCCAGACAGGGGAGAAAGGAGAAGCTCGAAGATGAAGAAATCAGAGTCCAAGGTCTTTAAAGATGAAGTCACTCCACCTCCCGCGTCCTGCCTTCAAGCTTTGTATTGCACACCATAGGGCAGAGTTCTCTGGGTGAAATTCGGGCTGCTCTCCTACCCCCCCCCCCCTCGAGAAAGCACGTGGACACAAGAGCAGCGCCACCCATTATATTTTTGAATTTTTCTGTCTGCATGTATAGTAAATTTGTTCTTCTATGGGACCAGAGTCAAAGCACCCCCATGTGTGCTGCCTTCAGCATTGTGTTGTTTTGCATTGTATTTTGTCGTATCATATTGTATTGTATTGAATCGTATTGTATTGTATTGTATTGTATTGTATTGTAATGTATTGTATTGTATCGTATCGTGTCGTATCGTGTCGTATTGTATTGTATTGTATTGTATTGTATTGTATTGTATCGTATCGTATCGTATCGTGTCGTATCGTATCGTATTGTATTGTATTGTATTGTATTGTATTGTATTGTATTGTTTTGTTTTGTATTGTATTGTATTGTATCGTATGGTATCGTAAAGTGTCGCATTGTATTGTATTGTATCATATCGTATGGTATCGTATCGTGTTGTATCGTATTGTATTGCATTGTATAGTATTGTATTATATCGTATCGGATTGCAGTGATCAGAATTGTATAGTATTCTGTCATACTGCACTGTGTGCCCCTTTAAGTTCACTCTGCTTTATTTCATGTACCATGGCCTACTCTCAGCTTTCTGACCGGTTGTCTGACTGCTAGGCTCCCTAGGGAACAAAGGGAGCAGCGGCAGGGAAAGGTAGGGGAAAGGGGGGTTAGTCCAGGAACATTTTGCCCCAAAAAGGACTTTCGCAAAAAGTAATTGCTTCACAATTTTTTTTCACTTGTAATATGTTTTTTGCACTTCCCGTTTGCAAATTTGAGAAAAGTTTACAGATAACATTACTGTAGGCAGCAAACTTTGAACATTGTGCAATCATTATGAGTGTAATAATGTTAAACACCCAAAAATGCATTCAAATGATGCAAAGAACATGATGTTTGATACATGCTGTTGTTATTTGCTTACCCACCCTCCTAACATTAGTGACCCAAACCTTCAAACCAAGTATAATTGTCAGTGAATACAAAAGTACTGGCAACAGGCAATCACCTTCACCCTCACCTTCCCCAACCACAACTCCCCCTCCCTACCCCACCAACAAACCCTCCTCTCCCTCCCTCTCAATTCCCACCCCTCCCTTTCCCTCCCCCATCTACACTCTCCCCCACACTCCCCCTCCCTCTCCTATCCCCCCAAACCCTCCCCTCCCTCCCCCCACCCTCTCCCCCACCCAGCCCTCCCCCTCCCTACCCTCCCTCCACCCCCTCTTCCTTCCCCTCCTCCCTCCCCAACCCTCTCCCACCCCCTCCTCCACTCCCCCCACCTCTCCCTTCCCCCCTCGCCCTCCCTCCCCCCTCCGCCTCCTTCCTCTCTACCCCCTCCCTGCCCTCCCCGCCTCCTTCCTCTCTACCCCCTCCCTGCCCTCCCCACCTCCTCCTCCCCTCCCCTCCCCTATGCTTCTCCCTATCACAAACATAGGAAGATAGACAACACATCACTCCAAAGATCGGAGCATTAGAAGTTAGGGGCAGATCCTCCTACAGATCTGCAATTCTCAACTCACAGCTTAACTTTTTGTCTTCCCATTTTTACAACTTATCATTAAACCAACAACTTCAAATTCCAAAGGTGTCTTTTACTATATGTTCACAAATTGAAAAACATCTAAGCCTACAATCATTTACTTTTGCCTTGTACTTCTTTCACACAGGTCAACAGTAAGTCTACAATTTCATATCAAAACTACTGCTTCATTTCCATCAAATGAAACCTTTGATCTGGACTACAAAGCAACTGCAAACAATTAAAAGGGATGCAACTCTTTAAAAGGATATGTAGCATGTGAAGGGGAAGTAATATCGATATCAAGTAGCACACACACACACTCTGAATGATTTGGAACAATATTTATAAGAAATTGCTTAACACTGCATATTCAACTTTCATCTCATGGCAAAATATTAACCAGTTATGTTCAACTTTTACTTTATGCCCAGGATACCATTTTATTCTCCACTACAAGAAGGGTTACAAGATGCTTTAGACATTTTGGATACTTACTGTTCTCATTAGAAACTTATTGTAAATCTAGTGAAAACCCAAATCATGACATTCGGCCACAATAGATCTTGTAATAATTATGTAAAATAACAGAAAAGCGGAATAATTATGTAACATAGCAGGAAAGCCCTTGAAATTCTTAACAGTTTTAAATATTTAGGAATCAACTTCAGTAGCAGTGGTAGTTTTGCAAAATACAAGACAAGTGCTTATGATAAAGCTACTTAAGTCATGTTTAATTGATAAAGACTGCATGGCAAAAGAACTAAGTACATATAAAATCGTTGTATGTGTTTTATTGTATTGATGTGAAATTACGGGCATATGAAAATGTAATGCATGAAAACTGCTTAGGATAAAGCTGCTCAAGTCATGTTTAGCTTGATAAGGACGCACAGCAAATAGAACTACATACACATGTGGCACATGATTTATTCCATAAAATTATTGTACTTGTTTTGTTGAATGGATGTGAAATTTGGGGATATGAAAAAAACTCATAAGTTTCAGTTAAAGGTTTTAAAATATAGTTTTCCTTTAGCCCTCTTGCATTCAGATGCTCTTAACACAAACTGCCCCTAGATTTTGCATTCCATTACAAAGTCAGGTCAGGCACATATGCTTGCTAGCCTTTTCCTACATACCAGCAGCTACAATTACTTCCAGATTCTCAGCAGGGCTTCTAATTCTAGCCTGATAGAGCTTTGACATGTGGTAGCAATTAGTGATGGTCACAGCCTTATGGAAATCTATTGTGTGTAAATCCTACCAAATCAGGTTTCAGAGGGGGTAATTTATTCAATCCCAGCAAATCTGGGTTCAGACTAAGAGGGTTAGTATATGGAGAAACTGGCAGATATCCCTTGTCTAGTTTGGTCTCTAATGGAATGGTGTGTTTCTGGATACAGCTGCTCCACTTCCACAATGAAAAGCTGCAATCAAGTGTTTACCAGATGATGATAGATTTACTTGACAAATACTTGATTCAATCAGCATGGCTAATTATGATTAAAATATCTTAGTACAAAGCGGATTTGACTTTGTGGGAGAGACAGTTGTGTTCAAGTATTAATTTTCTTCAAGTATTTAAAAGTTCACACACCAAAGTTAAAATTTCACATATCAAAGCCTTCTTAATAGAAAATTTTGTTAATGAATGGAGAAGTGAGCCGTGGGATAATAGAAGACCCCTTTATTATAGAAATTTGAAGATCGATTTTGGTAAGGAATATATGTTTACGCTTTTATAAAATTTTTTGTTGTAGTTTTCACAAGTTTCCCATTGAGGATGGACATTTCCATAACATACCACAGGAATAAAGAATGTGTTCAAAATACAATTTGATATGTGTTTTAGGGGATGAATTTTATTTTATGATGGATTGTCCCCACTTTATAAATTTACAACAAGATTTTAATCCTCAGCATTTTCTTCAACCCTTGTCCAGTTATAAATTTTGAAGGCTGATGAAGTGTAAATCTTGAAAAGTTCTCCTGTCTCTCAAAATTCATAAGATGTGCAGGTATTTCTTGAAAATTCATTAGTTGTCATTCACATGTGTACATTGTGTATTTTAAAGAAATTGATGTAGTTTAAAAAATGTTTTGAGGTTTTAATGCTATTTGTTTGTCATTTTGTGATGAACTCGTTTTGTAGTGGCACCATTGGAGGATGCAATTTCTGTCTTTTTTGCCTAGTGGTTATAAACATACACTTTGTTTTGTTTGAAATAAGAGACATATGATTGAGTTCTGTCTATTGAATAAGTTTATCAATATCTGCCTGCATATCACTTACAAGCTGGTTTGGAACACTGCTGTTACATTGAATTGATGTATCATCAACAAATATTTGACATAAACAATGAATATGCAGAGGTAGGTTGTTATCACTAGAGATAAAGAAAAGAAGTGTTCCTAGTATCGATCCTTGTGGTATTCCATTTTTCACAGATATTTCACAGGCGGATCTCATTGGCCCAATTTCAACAAGCTGATGATGATTACTGAGAAATGGGTATAAAATCTTAATGCTTGGTTGAAAATCTTATGGCATTTCAATTTTTGAATGAAAAGAGAAAGTGAAGTTATACTGCAGATGAATGTTGCTCAACTGTATTTAGAGTTTTTGACACATTCTAGTGCCTGATAAAACATTTTAAAGGCAATATTACCTCCCCTTCAAAGGCTATTATAAAGAGTGAGATTCCTTTTTACTGTTTGAAGTCACTGAGAATTCCAGAGAAAAGTGTGTATGTAAAGGAAATGAAGCATTAGTTTTTAGGTAAAATTGTAGACTGTGGTGTTCAGCTATGTGAAACGGGGTGTGGTGGACCAAAATGTTTGAAAGTAAGCTTTTATTTTCAAATTCTGAAGAGATATAGAAAAGAACACCTTTAAATTGTGGAATTGTTAGTCTAATATATAGGTTTTAAAACTTTGATGACAAGAAGTTAAGTTTTGAGTTAGGAACTGCAGATCTGTAGGGGAATCTGCCCCTAACTTGTAAAGCTCCGAGCTTTGGAGTGATGTGTTGTCTATCTTCCCATGTTTGTGCTAGGAAGAAGCATAGGTGAGGGGGAAGAAGGATAAGGGGAGGAAAGAAAGGGAGCACAAAGGGGAGGAGGAGGGGAGGTGGAAGAGGGTGGGGGGAGGGGGGGAGGGAGGAGGGGAGGGAGGATAGGGGAGGGGGAGTGGGGGGAGGGTGTTGGAGGAGGGGGTGGTGGGAGGGTGGAGTGAGGGGGTGGGTGGGGGGGTGGAGGGAGGGGTGGGGTGAGGGGGTGGGGGAGTGAGGGAGGGGAAGGGAGTGGTGGGGGAGGAGGATGGGAGGGAGGTGGGAGGGTAAGGTAATAATAATTAAAAAAAAAAGAACTCCCCCCCCCTCTTGTTTGTTGTTGTTTATTTGGTTGTTGATGAAGTGAATCTAATTGTTTGCCTAATTGCTGAAACTTTTTAATTCTCAGATTTGTTGGTGACTTGCATCAATATTGTTTTGTCTTCTTCCTGGGTTTTTCACACAGGTTTTATTCATTACTTTCATTCTTTCTGTGACTGTAGCAAGATTCACAAACGATATGGACTTTGGAACATCCCATTTATAGCTATATAATGGTCAGCAAAGAAAACTTAGGCCTATCTCTGATTAATTCGCGGAGGGGTCTGACCCTGAAACTGCGAATGACGCAAAAACGAGGCTGCGCGCGTGACTGAAACTCCGGCCCACTAGCGAAATCGACAGAAAGTAGTTCGATATAAAAAGTGTTTTTACGTAAAATCCCCCCCCCCCCCCGTACAAAACTTTTATTAAAACCAGTGGAATGTAATCAGGAAGGGTCAATTTACTAGTTAGTGTAGTCATAAATTTTGAAGCAATTACTTTGCATCAAAAATAAAATGTTCTTGGACTAGGTGGTGGCTAATTGACTGACTCTTATCAGTTGACAGATGCTGACTTGGGTTCAGTTTTGGTTTCTCTTTTAGCTTCTTCAGGAGTCCTTGGAGCAGTGCACATAATTTGTTTTCAGGAAGTGAATTGTGGGTAAGCGAAACTTGGCTGTACCTGGCGGGTTATCGTCTCAACCAAAGGGCTTTGGGGAAAATGGAGTCTGCACTGACTTTAACTCAAAGGGAAAATATCCCCTTCAATGGGATTCGAACCCGAATCGTTAGATTGCTAACGCAATGTTCTGACCACTAGGCCATCCCTGTGTGTGTGTGTGTGTGTGTGTGTGTGTGTGTGTTGTGTGTGTGTGTGTGTGTGTGTGTGTGTGTGTGTGTGTGTTGTGTGCGTGCGTGCATGCCTATGTTCGTGCGTGTGTGTGCGTGGTGTGCATGCCTGGGTTCGTGCGTGTGTGTGCGTGTGTGTGTGTGTGTGTGTGCGTGTATACGTGCGTGTG
>CM060316.1:77338352-77345852 GCA_030674155.1 Stramonita haemastoma | reverse complement strand
GATCCAATTCTTAATTCTCACCAAGCAGGGAACTAGATATTCAGACACGTACACACACGCACGTACGCGCGCGTGCACACACACACACACTCACAGACACACACACACCCTACATACAACACAACACAGCACAACACAGCACAGCACAACGCACACATACACACATACACACACATGCACACACACAATACATACATACATACATACATACATACATACATACATACATACATACATACATACATACATACATACATACAGACAGACAGACAGACAGACAGACAGACAGACAGACAGAAAGACACAGACAGTCAGATAAACAGACAGACAGACAGACAGACAGACAGACAGACACACACACACACACACACACACACACACACACACACACACACACACACACACACACACAGAGAATCTGTCAGACAGAATGCCAGTGCAGGGAAGAAGAGGAAGAGAAATCAGAGTCAATAAAGGAAAAGTCCGTGCATCTCCTGTCTGTCTGCATTCAGCATCCACACTGCTTCACCACGGCACACTCACAAACTCACGGACTTTTCGCCTGATTACATGGTTTCTAACAAACCAAGCAGGGGGGGGGACGATTGGAGGGGGAGAGGAGAGGGATGAAAGGGCATAAACTGAAGCACACTTATCAACTGATAGGCCCTGGCTTGTCTGAATGATTTCTCCTTTAACTGCATCACGAATCATTGGGGCGCGGGGCTACACCTCAGTTGGGACCCTCCAGCACAAAATGAGTCGTATTTCACCTGACCTGCTTTCTCGGCTAGGAGCCATTTTTAAGGTGGATGGGGGTCAGGTTGTCGATTTTGAGATATTAATTGATTTTAAAGGTTTTTAAACACGTTTAAAAAAAACACCAACAACAACCAGACCACCTATTACGACGCAAAATTTGCCAGTGTCTCATTTTGTCACTTGGTTTAAACAATTTTATTTTATTTATTGATTGTGTCACTTCCTGGTGTGCAGCCTTTCAATTTGTCATAAGTGCTCAATAGAACTACCCGATTTCAATAAACTTTTCTTGATATTTAATAGCCTTTCTATTATTGTATATCAATAACATCTTAACAACAAAAACCTTTCCTCTGCTACAAGGGGATTCATTATGTTGTGTGGAGGGGTAACATTTTTAGGTGGTGGATTGTGGGTAAGTTGAATCTGGTTCCTCCCATCCCTCTTCAATTAACAGAAAGTTATTTTTTATGTTATCCATCCTTCTTCCACTCTTCTAAACAAGTGGATGAGGTTTTAAAATGTGCGGAAGATGTTCTGATTGCGTTTGCACCCAAGGTTTCAGGTGAAAATGGGCTCAGAACTTTCAGGAAAGTGGAGTCAGCACTAATTTTCACTCCAGAGGAAAAAGATCCCTGTCACAGATTCCCAAGCAGAACTCAAAGAATGATGCTGGCTCAGTGATCATCACACAGTGCACAAATCCACCATCACTCAGTCAAGGTGCTAATTTAGCACGCCCCTTCCTTTCTTTAGTCCAAGTGTGGTTAGTTCCTGCTTTAAATAGCGTCAGCTGGCCTCATCTGGGTGGGTGGGCGGAATAATTAGCAGCTGAGAGGAGCTGAAAGTGGGGGAAACTGACAGCTGTGATCAGCTAAAGCGCATGACGCTTTAACCGCTAGGCCAACTCACACCCCAGACACTGGCTCAATACTCAGACAGACAAGGAGGAGGAGAGAGAAAAAAGCATCCAACCCTTTATGGCCATGCCTGCTTTCAAAGCAGATGTGTTCATCATAGGCTGTGAACGATGGAATGTCTGATAGTGACCTACTGCGCCGTGAAGTTTGATGGGGTTGAAATAAGGAGTTATCCCCGAAGTGGGAATGCGGCTACCTGTATGGTGCTGGTTGGAGGGTGGAGAGGGAACGGTCGCATGCACAAGTCTCACTCACCATTGGTGAATCTTGGAGTTCAAGCGTAGAACGAATGCAAAAAAAAAAAAAAATCGGGAGTCCTATCCTATTTCTTGTGGTTGAGTTCAACTTGCTGTGCAATCTTCATTTTGCGGCTATGCATACTGAAGATATCGATCCCTCCATCGATCTGCTTGTCGAAGCAGACCTATAGACAGACCAACATAGGGTGTTTTGAATAAGATGTAGACAATGTGACTGGTAGTTCAAACTGCTTGTAACTACTTTTGTTTGGCATGACGAACATATAGATCTATAGCGATGCTATCACTTGTCTACGGTTTATGAAGGCTACAGCATAACCATTATTTATTTATTTATTTATTTATCTATTTATCTATTCTTTTATACCAAGGATAACAGAATAAGCAACCATGAGCTTTTTTTCATCCGGTCCCCGTGTGTATGCAGTTTTGTAAATATTGTCATCTGTTCCCACCGGCACACGATGGCCATTAAGAGATGCTAGCCACTTGTCGCTGTACTGCATACTTTTATTTGGTTCTCGAATAGGAATTTAAGGACAACACACGCACGTATGTGCGTGCACACACACACACTCTCAGGCACCGCACACACCCCATGCGCACACATACACATGTCTGTCTGTCTCTCTCACACGCGAGTGCGTGAAAAAAAAATTGTACTAGACCTAAAGTCTAAGCAGTAACAGAAACAAAGACATCAGGTTGAACTGTTCTTGTACAACAATGCTAGACGACGTCCACAAGAAATTTCGTCCCAAAAGTGGCACAGTGTGTGCTGTATTTTCTCCTTGTTACCCGTCCTATTAACAGGCTTTGGCAGCCGCCATTTTTATCTGACCGAGACTACCAGCTTCCGCAGAGAGAAGTTGACAGCTGGAATGGGACTGCCGAGACCAATGCCCTGTGTGGCAAGAGGGGCTTCTTATAACCAAGAAACACTTTTTGGCCAGCGGCGGAAGGGAAGGAGGGAGGGGTGGGGGGGGTGGGGGTGGGGGTGAAGAGTACGAAAGGCCTTCAGAAGAAAATAGGCGTGGAAAGGGATGGGGAGATGTTAGGTAAGTAAAGGAGGAAGTAGAAAGAGGACGTCATTGGGAAGAGTGAGAGGTGGAGAGGGGGTGAGGGGTGGAGGATCGCCGAATAAGTTTTATAGTAGGCTAACCTTAGGGTTCAGGAAAGGACTTTTTTGGGGGGGTCGGTCTTGACGTTTCACTTTCTCATGTTGGCGGTGGCACCGGGTATTTTCATACATAGTGCACCACCCATTTCTATCTACCTTCCCTTCCAGACCCCCCCCCCCCCTCTCTCTGTCTGTCTGTCTGTCTGTCTGTCTGTCTGTCTGTCTCTCTCTCTCTCTCTCTCTCTCTCTCTCTCTCTCTCTCTCTCTCTCTCTCTCTCTCTCTCTCTCTCTCTCGTTCACTACATTTCTTGCTGGTTTGTTATGTTATTTGAACACACTGGGTTTTAGATTGTGCTATAAATTGTGTGGCACACTCAGAAAGTGTGGTGTGTGTGTGTGTGTGTGTGTGTGTGTGTGTGTGTGTGTGTGTGTGTGTGTGTGTGTGTGTGTGTGTGTGTGTGTGTGAGTGAGTGAGTGAGTGAGTGAGTGAGTGAGTGAGTGAGTGAGTGTGTGGGCGTGTGTGTGTGTGTGTGTGTGTGTGTGTGTGTGTGTGTGTGTGTGTGTGTGTGTGTGTGTGTGTTGTGTGTGTGTGTGTGTGTGTGTGTGTGTGTTGTAATTGAAGTTACCGGAGAAGACAGTGGATAAGAAATGACTGCCCAATTCGGGCCTTTTTCTTCCTTTATTCACCCGTCTTGTACATAAGTATGTGTTTGCGTCATTCCCTCTCTTTTTTCACCATCATACACACATACACACACACTTTAATACGCACGATTTTTTTTGCATCGATATAATAATGATTATATATCTTTACCATTAAATTTGCCTTACAGTTACACAATGTCCTAGATAACTAGTGAAAGAACGACAGAAGCTTTATGGAATGATCGATTCTTCCTGAGTGTCTTTGTTTTTCTCCCTATATAAATGTTTAGTTTTTGTTCTTGCTGTTTTGTTGGTGTTGTTGTTTTTGTCGCTAGTTAAAAATTTCTGTCTTGATCATGAACATGATTGCAACATAAGGAAAATGTTATATGTCTGCATTGTTTGAACTTAAGTGGCATTTGGAAAGGACTACCTCTTTGCTACGCTGATTTAATTACGCTCATTAGCTGCCAAACTAAATGAGTCGAATGTATTGTTTCGAGCATTCCATCAGCTATTTGCTTGTTATTGCTCTCAATTTGTGTATGTGTAGTATTCATGTTTTCTTTTTAAACCAATGATTCCCTCCTGTCTAACACACCCAGCATTACACTCTGAACCAAACGACAACAACAACAATAACAGTATTGCGTATAATGATAAAACTGATTAATGCATTGTTTTCTTTCCTTAGCTACCGGTCTGAATTTCATACAATGTGAAATTTTGCGTATCCGTTTCCCGCCATCAAGGTAGCTGCATTCCACTTTCGGGGATACTGATGATTATAACGCCTGTTGTGTGTTGTAGTGATAATCCTGATATGAAAGATAACAACATGCTAACGGCAGATTGTGAAATTGAGCCGGCAAATGGAAAAGGTAAACAAGTAAAAGCGGGCAATAAGTTGAAAACAATCACGAAAAGTGTTTTCATTCAATAGTGTACTTTCATTTTTCAATCCAGATATATTTTGATTGCATATTTGATTTATTGTATATTCATAATTGCTCCATAAAATGCTTTGATGAAATATTGTACTTTCATTCTCAATCCAGAAATATGCTTTCATTCGATATTGTACTTTCACTCTTAATCCTCTAAAATGCTTCAATCCAGAAACTATTATGATTGTATATTGTACTTTCGTTCTCAACCCAGAAAAAAATGCTGTGATGAAATATTGTACTTTCATTCGTAATCCAGCCCCCCCCCACTTCAAACTGTGGTACTTTCATTGGGACTGAGGGAAAGCAGTTGCCTCTGACAAGTGTCACAGAGACAGGCTGGAATCCCCTCCATGACATGGATACTCCCCCCTCGCCACGTGCCCTACTCCCCCCACATTCCCGCTTTCCCCACCATCCCCCTTCACCCACCACCCCCCTCTATAAACGGAATGTCTTCTGCCCTGGACAGTGAGGACATTGATAATGCCTTCATAACCATAGCACTATCAAAGACCAGTGCAGACAATGGTGATACTTTTATGACGCAGGACACTACGATAGAGCAATGAGGACAATGGCGATGGTTTTATGAACTTTGACAGGATGATAAAGCAGTGAGGACAATAGACATGACCTATGACATTTTGATATAGCAGTGAGGATAACGGCGATGACTCATGACACTATGATAGAGCAGTGAAGATAATGATAATGACTCATGACACTATGATATAGCATTGAGGATAATGATAAGGACTCATGACACTATGATAGAGCATTGAGGATAATGATAAGGACTCATGACACTATGATAGAGCATTGAGGATAATGATAAGGACTCATGACACTATGATAGAGCATTGAGGATAATGATAAGGACTCATGACACTATGATAGAGCATTGAGGATAATGATAAGGACTCATGACACTATGATAGAGCAGTGAGGACAATGGTGATGGCTTTATGACTCCTGACACTATGATAAAGCAGTGAGGACAATGGTGGTGGCTTTATGACTCCTGACACTATGATAGAGCAGTGAGGACAATGGGGATGGCTTTATGACTCCTGACACTATGATAAAGCAGTGAAGACAATGGTGATGGCTTTATGACTCCTGCCTGACACTATGATAAAGCAGTGAGGACAATGGTGATGGCTTTATGACTCCTGACACTATGATAAAGCAGTGAGGACAATGGTGATGGCTTTATGACTCCTGACACTATGATAAAGCAGTGAGGACAATGGTGATGGCTTTATGACTCCTGACACTATGATAAAGCGGCAGTCAGGCAGCGGGGCTGGGGGGCAGGGGCAGTGATTAGATTACAGCCTGGATGTGCTTTGCTGAGGAATTCCTCCTGTCTGGGTGCCAGCAACAGTGCCACTCTCCATGGACCAGACGCTTCCCAGGAGAGGAGGGAACTGCCTGCCCATGTCTGCTGGAATAAAGATAGGCTCTTCACTTTCTCCACAGAACACTCTTCCATGTTTTCTCTCTTTTTGGCCTAGCCCCCCCCCCTCCCCCTCCGACCCCAGCCCCCCAAGAGATCTTATTCCTGATCTGTACGTCGAGTAAATGATAAGTTTTTCCCTTCAAACCTTTGCCACTCTCGTTACTCTGTTTTAAAACTTGGCGGTTGTTTAGGTCTCTGTAGAATGAGCGGAAGAGGTGAAAAATGTACCCTTCTCTTATTGATAGGGCTGAAAGAAAAGTTTGGCTGTCAGAATGGTTGAAAGTAATACACGTAGCTATGACCGATTGACCGAATTGGTTTCAGCATGGAGCTGAACTGTGATCGACCCTATACTCCCCCTCCCCTGTGATAGATTTCCGGTCTGAAATGAGGGTGTTATGTTTCGGTGGCCTGTATGGAGAGACTGACAGCCCGCCCGGCACTTTTTCATCCACTGCACGTGCTAACATAGCCGCTGTGACGGCGGGGTCAGGAGAGGGAGAGGGAGAGGGAGTACTGGGGCAGCCACAGCTGGCTAAACGGCGGCACTTTGCTGCTTCAGCCACAGCTAGGCGTGTGTAGGCCAGAAAAAGACAATGGTGGTATTGATGGTGTGTGGGCGGTCTGCACAGTCAGCTATACCAGTGTCGCGCCGATGACTTGTAGGAAATGACTGGAGGTAACGGTGTCCTCTTCTGATGGGATTCGGAGTCCGGGATCAGCCGTTCCTTTTCTGCTGGCGGAAACGTAATGTGTTTTCCAATTCATTGGTGGCTGAGCCAGCTATCACAACAGGGCGGGCACAGACAATGGCTGCAGGACAATGCAAATGAAAGGATTGATGGTGGTCTGAGGTGACAGTTATGAATGTTCCACACTTGGAAGCTGAGTGCTGTGACAGGGTTTCTTCTTGAAGAAATGTTTTTTCTTTCTTTCTTGTGTGACTACAATAATGGACAACACTAAAGGTGTCACTATTATGATCTTCTGTGATGTGATGTCATGTCAATGACTTGGTTATCTTAGAGGAGTGTTGTCTACTTGGCAAACGGATTTTCCATTAGGCTCTTTGCTTCCTATTAAATAAGTTTCAGTTTTAGTCAGTAAACTACATGACAAAAGTCTTGAGATCTAGAAATGTTGTGACACATCATTTTGCTGACTATTTTGCTATGGCGAGAAGTGGAATGGTAGAATCATGGTGATGATTTTGCTGTTATTGGCCTTTAAACCTCGACATCATGCCATGGACTGCTCAGCAGTTACTGAAAAAATCACAAAATTTGCTGCTGTTTGTACATCATGAGAAACGGTCTGTGTGCAGATAAGTCAGATGTAGAACATTACATGTTAGACAAAGCCTTCTTTTAAGCACATTGCA
>CM060316.1:77328352-77330852 GCA_030674155.1 Stramonita haemastoma | reverse complement strand
GCGTGAAGAAGGCAAAGTGACCTGGCGGAGTTCATTCTTCCTATGCAACAGGGTGCATGCTGAGTATGTTCGCGTAATCCGTGATAATGGCCACAGACAGCTTACTCTTACTGAATGCGAATGAAGCTTCAATGTGTGCACAAGATATTATGCACGTGTTTGCACACGGGAACTCGGGAACAGCTAGCTTACTCTTACTGAATGCGAGTGAAGCTTCAATGTGTGCACAGGATATTATGCACGTGTTTGCACACGGGAACTCGGGAACAGCTAGCTTACTCTTACTGAATGCGAGTGAAGCTTCAATGTGTGCACAGGATATTATGCACGTGTTTGCACACGGGAACTCGGGAACAGCTAGCTTACTCTTACTGAATGCGAGTGAAGCTTCAATGTGTGCACAGGATATTATGCACGTGTTTGCACACGGGAACTCGGGAACAGCTAGCTTACTCTTACTGAATGCGAGTGAAGCTTCAATGTGTGCACAGGATATTATGCACGTGTTTGCACACGGGAACTCGGGAACAGCTAGCTTACTCTTACTGAATGCGAGTGAAGCTTCAATGTGTGCACAGGATATTATGCACGTGTTTGCACACGGGAACTCGGGAACAGCTAGCTTACTCTTACTGAATGCGAGTGAAGCTTCAATGTGTGCACAGGATATTATGCACGTGTTTGCACACGGGAACTCGGTTTGTAGTCTCATGTGAAGGGCTCCTGGGGAAGGGGAGTCAGCACCAGTCTGAACTCCACGGGAAGCAGTCCTTCAAGTGGACACCCGAGACAACAGGAGCCAGCCCCAACATTCCAGTGCCGTCAGATTATGAGCACGGTGTGATCACCAGGCCATTGCTGCTTCAAAGGAAATTGCACTCTGTCTTTGCTGTAGCCCATCATACAACACTATCCTATTCTGTGGCCCATCATACAACACTGTCCTTGTTTTGTAGTCCATCATACAACACTATCCTATTCTGTAGTCCATTATACAACATTGTTCTATTATGTGACCTATCATACAACACTATTCTATTCTGTAGTCCGTTATACAACACTGTTCTATTCTGTAGTCCGTCATACAACACTGTCCTGTTTTGTAGTCCATCATACAGCACTATCCTATTCTGTGGTCCATTATACAACATTGTTCTATTATGTGACCCATCATACAACACTGTTCTATTCTGTAGTCCGTCATACAACACTGTTCTATTCTGTAGTCCGTCATACAACACTGTCCTGTTTTGTAGTCCATCATACAACACTATCCTATTCTGCGGTCCATTATACAACATTGTTCTATTATGTGACCCATCATACAACACTGTTATATTCTGTAGTCCGTCATACAACACTGTTCTATTCTGTAGTCCATCGTACACCACTGTTCTATTCTGTAGTCCATCATACACCACTGTCCTATTCTGTGGGCCATCAAACAACACTGTTCTATTCTGTAGTCCATCATACTCCACTGTCCTATTCTGTGGGCCATCAAACAACACTGTTCTATTCTGTAGTCCATCATACACCACTGTCCTATTCTGTGGGCCATCAAACAACACTGTTCTATTCTGTAGCCCATCAAACAACACTGTTCTATTCTGTAGCCCATCAAACAACACTGTTCTATTCTGTAGCCCATCATACACCACTGTCCTATTCTGTGGGCCATCATATAATACTGCCTAATGTTGTAGCCCATTGTTAAACACTGTCTGACTTTGTGGGCCTGGTGTGATGGAGATCTTTGTCGAACGCTGAGACGGCAACTCCAGAGACCCTGGCAAGTGCAGTAATACCCCACAGGCCCGCAGGGGTCCAAAAAGCTTGTTCATCATCAGCAATTCAGTAGGCCAGATATCAACCTTCAGGATTTGGTGTGTTGGACAGGTCTGGAGGAAGTGTTCCACTGTCATGGGAGAAGTGCCACAGGGGCGTGTCGCAGAATCACCAATGTGGATTTTGGTTAACTTGATAGAGATCTTACTGTCACTTTATTCTTTGCCCTCTTGCTGGTGATGTTTAATTCCCAGTGTTCACATATCAAGATTCAGCAGAGCCTGTCGTGGAAAGGACGTGCAAGGTGTCGTGAAATGGACACCTTGCAGCTAACTGGATTCAGATGTTCATCAGCACGAGCATGGTGAAAAAAGTGACTTGAAATTATTCTTAAACTGCTTGGCACATCGTTTTCTGTGAACACACATGAAAACAGGACGAGCTAGGTTATGTTAACTTCAAACATAGGTGTTTTTCATCTCTTTGTTCAAGATTGAAAAACATGATGCTGAAAGGATTTTTAAGTTCTTGTTGTGTGATGTGTTTAATATGTACCCCACCATTGCAGAAAAGTATAGCCGAGTAGGCTTCTTGATTACTTTAATGAATAGATGATTTGCACTCTCTTGAGAAGAAGAACAGGTCCCTTGAAAGGGAAAAAAAGGAAAATAATGTCTTTGATCCAGTGATGAGGCTGCAGACAGAAGGTTAA
>CM060316.1:77313352-77318352 GCA_030674155.1 Stramonita haemastoma | reverse complement strand
ACAAAGTCACCCAGCACACTCCACAGATCTACCCCGTCGGCGAAGAGTTCCTGCACGATGCACAGGTCGTCGCCCAAGTCCGGGTGGCAGCCGTACACGATACCGTGAAGTGTGGGCACGTAGCCGGTCCTGCTGAGATGCTGGATGAATTGAGCTTCTCGCAAACACACCTCGTCTTCGTCATTGCCGTCGTCAGCATCCAGAGGGAGGAAGCATTTCACTGCTACGTGGTGGCGGCGTTTCCCTGGCTGTGTCAGCACAGCCCTGTACACAGAGGCGTAGCTTCCTTCCCCCAGCTTCACCAGGGTCTCCGTGTCTTCCCACTCCTGTGTCGTGGCCAGTTCCACGTCATGGGAAGGGATTCTGGGGATCCGCTGTCTCTCCACGGGGTTGGGGTTGCTCGTCACCAGACGGTACTTGTGGCTTTTCTGTTTCTTCACCAACTGCAATTTCTTAGCTGGAAAAATACGAAACAAAACAAGCATGTCTGTTAAATCTCCGTGATAGGAGACACAAAAATGACCACGAAAGAGTTTTGACACGAGTACACTTTTAGCACGCACGCACCCCCGACTACACAAACACACACACACACACACAAACACACACGCACACACAAACACACACACGCACACACACACACACACACACACACACACACACACACACACACACACACACACACACTCACACACACGCACACGCGCGCGCGCGAGAACGGAAGCCCGAGGTACTGTCTAGAATGCTGGAATAGTCCAATACTTGTGTCAACTTCATTTACTACCATTGAAAAGTTGTATTTTATCGTTTAACCATTCTCCTAAAATAATATTAACTATAATGATGATGACGATGGTGATGATTATGATAATCATGATGATGATATTAGTAATAATATATTAACAACAATGATAGTTATAATATACACAGTAAAGACATTATATTAAATTAGACAGACACTATAGCCGAATGTTTAAGACAGTTCGACTTCAACCTCATGCGTTCATGAAGTGGGCTTGAATCTCAGCAATGTCTGGTGAAATTAAGGTGGGGATTTATGATCTCCCGGCCAGGTCAACTTCAAGCGCAGACCTGCCAGTGCCTTAATTGCCTTTGTGTATATATATATACACATGCAGAAGATCAATCATGCTCTTTAATCAAATGTCAGCATTCGATGGGTTACGAAAACACGAACATGCCTAGCATACATCCCCTACCTCGAATGTAGCTTACTTCATGATGGGCAACCCTCCCCTCAACAAAAGAAAAACAAACCCGAAAAGAAAAAAACATACAAAACAAAAAAAAACGAAACAGTCGCCTATGCAAAATCTCATTTATAAAACTCGAACTCTAGCCCTGGAACTAAAAGAAATTATTGCAGTCAAACAGTGGTTTTCACAATATTCCTCCTTGTAAATCATCAGTTTTTGAAAATATAATTATGATGGAAGTTATTTCGAATTACAACCATTTCTGGGTGGTCAATTTGATTGTGCCGACTAGAAACTATCAGCAAATTAGTCTTTGTCATATATATACCCTCTTGGCACAAATTACTTAACAGCCAAGATACCCTGCTCTGTCATGAGTGGGTGGTAACTAGGGTACAACTCGAAACTAGCCCTTGACAAAAGTCAGTAACACTCTTTAGGCCTAGTCCTACTCCTCCTGTCACAAGATTACAAGATCACCCGAGCTTTGGTTTGGCAATCGTTGTGTTCTGATGACAAAGGTGGAAGTGGAGGAGCTTTTGAACTTGTCACTCCCCCACCAATTATTGTTATTGGGTTTTTATAGTCTTAGCCATCCCTTCTCTCTTTTCACTGATTGAGAGTTTTTTACCAGTTACACAGCCTGCTTGTTCCATGCTCCCCCCAAGGCCATGATTTTGAATTGCTATGTATTTTACTTTGAGCTGGATTTTCCATATTGTTGGTGGCCTTCTGGTGCCAAAGTGGGAAAGACTTGCCTCTACTACAGTTCCTAAATAGGATAGCTCCACTGGGACTATAAAACATCAAAACAAAATGCCTGAAGCTTAATCTTCATGAATATTTTAATGTAGACCTTGGTGGATGGGTGGCTTAGAGGTAACGCGCCTGCCTAGAAAGAAAAATTCCAGGTCGGAGTGTGCAGTGGTTTGATTCCCGTTTGGGCTTAAAATTCCCCACCCCCATCCATTAAACCATGAGTGGTGGTCTGGATGCTAGTCTTTCAGATGAGACGAAACCGAGGTCTCATGTGTTATTTAGCACACGTAAAAGAACCCACGGCAACAAGAGCGTTGTCTCTAGCAACATTCTGTAGAAAAAAGGCACACTGATAGGGAAACATATAATTGCAGACAGGAAAAAGAAAAAAAAAGGGTGGCGCTACAATTGTGGCAACAGGCTTTCCTGGGGAGAACAGCCTGAATTTCACACAGAGAAATCTTCTGTGACAAAGTGGTACAAATAAATTAGCTGACAATAACTGACAAAGCTTTTGGCTTGGGCCAGGCATGGCTTGAACAGGCTGCCTGGCCAGTTGACAGAGTACTTGCTCTGAATACCACAATCCTCTGTTAATCCGTCACCTCCACTGGGACTGTAATATGAACCTACAGCAGTCTTTGAAACCTTTCCTTTTGAGTATTAAGGAATTTAGTTTTATTGTACAAAATTCCAAGGGAAAGCTGTCCGATGTTGAGACTATACCATCAACCAGCCAACCAGCATATATATAGCATACACAATATATAATGCAACCAGACTGAAGCAAAATTAAAATACTTTTTTGGGTATGAAGGCGGAGAACAATTTTGAGAATTCAAATTCTAAAAAATGAAATGACAGTTACATAGGTAGGTGTCCACCATTATCAGAGACATTTTGGCCCTAAGCCTTTTTTTTACAGACTGACTTTCAAACATTTATTTAACAGCAAAACTAGTAGGGCTTTTTTGCAAAATAAATTAGTGCATGTAACTAAAAACAACTAACTAGCGCTGACATAGGTGAACGAAATATCCCCATAGCCCCAAGAAATGGAAAGTTTCTCCTCCTTCCTAGAGGAACACTCAGACAGCAACTATGGCTGCCTGCCATGATTATGAGCAAAAATGCATTGTGTTACCCTTAAGCATGTATTAAGATAATGAAAACATCACATATATTAGCAAAACATAAGCAACTCACCTCGTACTTGGAAATAGTAGCCCATTTTTGCTGTTTTTGTCTGTCAACAGGTCCTCTGCCTTGTGATTCAAATGGCAATGCTGGAGTGAACTGACTATCCTCTGTTCTGATCACAGTCTTTCAAAAATGTGACTTGACTATTCGTGATTCAGGCTTTATATCCCCCTTACACAGGAAAGCAGCTCTGCAAAACTTCATTTTGATTGGTCAGTTACTATTTACCTAGAAGATGATTGGTTGATGTTATTATTAGGGTGAGTAGTGAAGATTTTGATAACAATCACATGACATCGACCACAAACAAACAAGCATGTGTAACCATTGAAATAATCAATCAAGTGATGATGTCTTGATCCTTAAGGGGTAGAGAAGTAAAATCATTATTGCTAGTGGGATCTGGCTCTATCTCTGAGAGATTAACAAAACAAACAATCACATGCTCGTTTTGTTGTTGTTGTGTACATGTCACTTGCTTGTTTTATTGTTGTGTAATGTGTGGGTGTTCTCTGTGTGTGTGCGTGCCTGTGTGTGTGTGTGTGTGTGTGTGTGTATGTGTGTGTGTGTGTGTGTGTGTGTGTGGTGCTGTTGTTGTTGTTGTTGTTGTTGTGCGTGTGTGGTGCTGATTAATAACAATGGCTGAGCAATAATGACATACCACATAAAGACATACACAAACATAAAGCGCTGCATTCTACCAAAATTCTGTTTTAGATTTTTTGTTTTCAGTATAGCTGCAATGTACATAATATTGCATTAGCCACTAATGTATTTTTAAGTAATCTTTAGTTTCTGCAACAAAAGAAGAAATTGAAATGATTAATCACTCATTGGAAACAATCTTATATACTCTTCTTGTGCTAAAAAACCTGTCATTGAAAACTGTATGGAACTGGATTCGGATCTTTATCAGCACAAACATGGTGAAAAATGGACTTGAGATTATTCTTAAACTGCTTGGCACATCCTTTTCTGTGAGCACACATGAATACACCAGAGCTAGGCTATGTTAACTTCAAACCTAAGTGTTTTTTTTCTTTTTGTTCAAGATTGAAAAACATGATGCTGAAAGGATATTTAAGTTCTTGTTATGTGATGTACTTAATCTATACCCCACCATCACAGAAAAAGTATAGCCGAGAGTACTTCTTGATTACTTTAATGAATAGATGATTTGCGCTCTCTTGAGAATAAAAACAGGTCCATTGAAAGGGAAAAAAGGAAAATAATGTCTTTGATCCAGTGATGAGGCTGCAGACAGAAGGTTAACATGTCCGTCCAGAAAAGAAGAGGACTTTGGTTTGAATCCTTTCCAAACCAGGGCTTCTAATCCTATTTGACAGACCACGAGGGATGGTCAGGATTGTATTCTTTCCCATGGGAGGAAAAACCGAGGTTCTGAGTTTAACATGTACATCGTGCTCTTTAAAAAGCCCTCACCATTAAAAAGTCGAGAACTGGTAAAGTTGTACCGAAAATCCCTCTCACAGACAAGCAAATATGCACAGAGAGAGAGAGCAAGAGAGAGAGAGAGAGAGAGAGAGAGAGAGAGAGAGAGAGAGAGAGAGAGAGAGAGAGAGAGAGAGAGAGAGAGAGAGAGAGAGAGACGAGAGAGAGAGAGGAGAGAGAGAGAGAGAGAGAGAGAGAGAGAGAGAGAGTATTTATCTATTAATTTATTCTTTTGTTTATTCTATCATTTCGAGGATAATGGAATAAGCGCTAATGTGCTTTTTACATACAGTCCCCGTGTGTATATAGTTGTGTACATTTTGTCATCTGTTCCCAGCGGCACACAGTGGCCTACTCTTCCGAAAAGGGGAA
>CM060316.1:77285852-77308352 GCA_030674155.1 Stramonita haemastoma | reverse complement strand
ACATGCACTTTGTTTTTTGTGCATTTAAGGACATATGGTTTAACTGAGTCCAAGTAATCAATTTGTCAATGCTTAATTGAAGTTTGCGAGATAAGCTACAAGGGTCTGAATCACTACAAAGTAGAGTGGTATCATCAGCAAACATTTCACAGCTACATTGAATAAAACAGGGTAAGTCATTTACAAAGATTGAAAACAAGAGAGGTCCCAATACTGAGCCTTGTGGTACCCCATAGCTACTAGGTAGTAGTGCTGATGTTTGATTATCAACAGTTACAAGCTGTTGCCTATTTGACAGAAAACTTTTTAGAAGCTGAATAATATCAGGTGTCAGTTTGTACATTTCTAATTTGCGTAATAACAGAGAATGATCAATCACATCAAATGCTTTTTCAAAGTCAACAAAAAGGAGTCCTATAAATTTATTGTTATTTATGTTGTGTAAGAGACTTTCAGTAAGCTGAGTTAGAGCAGTGTGGCAGGAATAGTTTTTACGAAACCCCGATTGATCTTCATTTATTAGACTGTTGTTAATAAAGTAAGAACTTAGTGATGTTTGTATGTGTTTTTCTATGGGTTTAGATATTATTGAGAGAATTGAAATTGGCCTATAATTCGAAGGAGAAGAGTATTCCCCTGATTTATGTACTGGAATGATTTTTGCTTGTTTAAACTTGAGAGGAAAACACCTTTTTTCAATACACAAGTTGTATAGATATGTTAGTGTTTCAGCAATGACTGGACTAGATAGTTTTATTATCCGTCCATCCAAATTGTCTAAATCACGTGTCCTTGAATTTGTTTGTAATTTTAGACTATTTAATACATCAAAGATTGTCATTGGCTGGAGATTGAATGGAATTTTAATGTGTTTAGAATTAACATGTTGTTCTAAGTAAACAAGATCATTTTCGCTTGACTTGTCGCATGTTATAACTTTATCAGCTACATTTGAAAAATGGTTGTTTAATTCATCAGCTGATATTTCTTTAATGGATTGTTGGCTCTTTGAAGTATGTTTATTACATAATGTATTAATGGCTTTCCAAATTTGGCGAGAGTCAGTTGTGGTAGTTAACAACTGTTGGAAGTAGTTTCGCTTCGATCTGCGTTTTAGAGAATTCACTTTATTTCTTTGTTCTCTAAATTGGTCATTTGTACCATGGGTTTTCAGATAGTTTCGTAGGTTTATCTCGGAATCTATGTCCTTTGTTATCCAAGGAGGTTTCGTTTTTTCTTTAACTCTTTTTCTTATGAAGGGAGCATGTTTGTCATACACTGAGATAAATGTATTTACCCAAAAAACAGCAGCTTCATTGGGATCTCTTATTTGATAAATATTATGTAAAGGTGAATTCATCAAGTCTGAAAGAAAATGTTTCTCACTAAAGTTTTTGAATCTTCTGTAATATATGGTTTTATGCCCAACTTTAGGAATTTTTATACGGTGTTTTAAACCAAGTAAAGCAGACAGGATTATGATCACTGCATCCACACGATGGAGTACATACTTCAGTTATGTGTTGTTTTGCATTAGTATATATATGATCAATTAATGTCTCTGAGTTTTCTGTTATACGTGTGGGTTTATCTACTAGTTGGTCTAGGCCAAACATAGTATAGTTGTGATTCCATTTAGGCTTAGGTTTGAGTAAATCTATGTTAAAATCACCAAGGATAACTGTTTCATAGTTTAAAAGTGTAACTTCATCCATTAAAGAATTGAATCGATCAATCCAGTCAGTGGGTTCTGACGGATTTCTGTATATAAATCCTATCAATAGCGGACTACTGTGTTTTAGTTTGATTTCTACCCATATTGATTCAATATCATAGACATCAAAGTTATGTAGCCTTTTACAGCATAATGAAGATGCAAAATATGTTAACAAGCCTGTAGTTTTTGGTTTGTAGGGATCTTGACGAAATATTTGGTATCCTGGAATGTGCATATCTGCATCAGTTATATTTGAGGAAAGACGAGATTCAGCAAAGCCAAACAGATGAAACTCATTCCCCTCATTAAATAGTATGCTAGCAATATCATCTGTTTTATTCATTGCATTGTTTATGTTGAGGTAGCCTACTCGGAGACCCTGTTTTAATGGCCACTTGTCTGAGGTAAGAGGCATGATATCTAATGATGAGTGCAGATAGTAATGCTGTGTTAGATCTTTGGGTGTCTATGAGTTTTCACACAAGTAGAAGAAAAACCAAAAAAGCAAAACAAAATCAAATAACCAAAACAATTACAAAAGGGAAAAACAAAATGAACAGATAATGACTAAAATCTCAAATAACAAACACGTAAGCCTAATAGAAGTGTAATCACAAAAAAGAAGTATAATCACAACTCAAACTAGGATATACGAATATTATATACAAAGTTCAGTAACAAAAAAGTAATAAGCAAAGCAAAAATACACAATCACACACGAATTTCAGCTGTTATCACCCAAAATTCTCTATAGATCAATCAATGATGATCAAGTTTCTGCTAGATGAACAGATATAGAGTAAAGCAACTTCACTGTGTAAACTTAGCAGAGTACACTGCAGCATGACACCATTAACATTTCTGAGAGAGAGAGAGAGAGAGAGAGTGTGTGTGTGTGTGTGTGTGTGTGTGTGTGTGTGTGTGTGTGGTGTGTGTGTGTGTGTGTGTGTGTGTGTGTGTGTGTGTGTGTGTGTGTGTGCCTGCGTGCATGCATGTGTGTCCATCTGTCTCTCTGTCTCTCTCTGGCTCTTTGTCTGTCTGTGTGTCTGTCTCTCTGCCTCTCTGTCGGTCTGTCTGTTTGTCTCTCTCTGTCTGTCTCTCTCTGTCTCTCTGTCTCTCTGTCTGTCTGTCAGTCTGTCTGTCTCTCATTCCTTGTGTTACTCTGCCTCTTTTTTTCTTTCTCTTACTGTTGGTCTGTCCGTCTGTCTCTTTCTCTCTTTCTCAAAATAACATTACAAATCATATTCGCACTGACAGTACTGCTGAATGATAGAAAACTCACAATATTGGTGCACGCAGATGCGGTACTTGCGTTAGTGTTACACACACAGAACTGTTACACGCTTTAGTGCTATTCGTGGTAGTCTTACACACGCGATAGTATTATACCCGCGGTATTTGTTACACGTGGTAGTGTTACTCGTAGTAGTGTTACACTCGCGATAATGTTGCACGCAGTGGTGTTACACATGATAATGACGCTGGCGGTAGTGTGGCACAACCCCCAGCGCTTATCTCTCCCGCTTCCCTTCATCTCATCCTCTTTGTGACAGTCTTCTTCAGTGTTGTCACCTTTGTAAGTTCATGTCCTTATGTTTGTAACTAAGCACACTCTCAAACTCACAGCATACAGCATTCACAGTTTTCAACCAAGCTTGATATTTGTCTTTCATTGTTTTAGAAGTCATTTTTCTTGATTTGTTTGTGAGGGCAGGTTGAAAAAAAGTTGTGTAAACTTAACCTTTTATCCTGAATAAAGATAATTTTGACTTGATTCGACAATATCTATACTCTTTTCTCCTATTCATAGACTTACGTTCCCTGCTCTTCTTCAGGAAACAGTACCCAGCCATTGGTATATATCCATGACGTTCTCTTCACACACATATATCAGGGTGCCAGATATGTGACTGGACACTACTTATGATGAAAGGGACTCCTCTGCCCCCACCCCCATGGGCAAGAAGGAGTTGGTCTATCATCATTAGGGCATAGTGGCTCTGTAGCCTGCTACTTGATACCTATCGGGGATTTCAGCTAAAATGTTTTTTTTTATGATGTATGCTTAAAAGTAAGCTAGGACGAAGAAGTAAGCTAGGTAAGGGGACGAAGAAGTAAGCTAGGTAAGGGGACGAAGAAGTAAGCTAGGTAAGGGGACGAAGAAGTAAGCTAAGTAAGGGGACGAAGAAGTAAGCTAGGTAAGGGGACGAGGAAGTAAGCTAGGTAAGGGGACGAAGAAGTGAGCTAGGTAAGGGGACGAAGTAAGCTAGGTAAGAGGAAGAAGTAAGCTACGTAAGGGAAATTGTCGCCCCAGAGTGAACAAGCCTCTTCTCTCTCTTCACTAAAATCTTAAGGTTCAGACCAGGTCTGTGAGTTTACTTTTATATAATGATTAAAAAAAATCCCTTTAAACTCAGTCACCTGTTACAAGTTGTGCCGTCAACAAGTAATCATGATGTCACCATGCTGTTGTGCACTAGGAGGGGGATGTATCCCGCCAGGTGTGAGGAGTCCAGGGGACACAGTCTGACAAATTCTCAGTGCTGTGTATTATGTGTCTGAATGATTTCTTTAGGAGATAAGGAAGAAAAAGAACCAGGATACATGTACTTGTGTTCTGTTTGCTTCATGTTGTTGAAAGAACATAGTGAATTCTAAATTGTATCAAATGTTTGATTTTATTTTGAAGGAGATCTACACACTACACACACACCACACACACACACACACACACACACACACACACACACACACACACTACACTCGCGTGCGTGTGCCCACACAGACCTGGAATAATCTACATTAGTAAATCACATGGAAATTTTTTATCTACGATAAAATTTAGAAATGAGGTATTGTCCAAGATGTTTTAAATATCTTAATACCTGACGGCATAGCCGAAGGGTTAAGACCGACTTCAATCCCAGGGTGCATGAAGTAGTGGGTTCGAATCCCCGCAGCATCTGGTGAATTAAGGTGGGGGTTGTATTATCTCCCAGGTCGCTTCGAGTGTAGATGTGCCAGTACCATATATCTCTGTGTATATACTTATGCAGACGATGATTATGCACGTTAAGATCCCATGATTCATGTCGTGTCTGGTGGTTATGGACGACAAACATACTCAGCATACATCCCCGAATTCGGAATGCAGCTACCTTCATGGTGGACAAAAACGGTGCATACGCAAAATCTCACCATTGGTTAATCTCAGATTAGTTTCATAGGCTCACACAGACATGTGCACACATGCGTACCGAGCAGCCACACACACACACACACACACACACACACACACACACACACACACACACACACACACACACACACAGAGTTAAGAAATATGCGGTTTATTGTATAAAAAGAACAAAAGACATTTTGTATTATCACACACAAAAAATGTTTCAACATTTTATATGATATGCTTTCCATATGGGTTAAACATAGTAAATGTTAAAACAGCGGCATAGGCACGCCCGCAGAAATTTGCATACACGTTAAAACCGGTTCCGCTTTTCGAAGAGTAGTCATTGTGAGCCGTGGGGACATGACACAAACTGCATACACACTGGGACACGATTAAAAAAAAAGCATAGTGAGTAGTAATTCCACTATCCTTGATATAAATAAATGAATAGATGAAGAAATAAATCAACACACAGAGCTGCTAACGCTGTATCTGTCTGTGCAGCCTGTGGTGATCAAATCAGTCTCGCTTGTCCCTCCTACTCCTCCTAGTGCTCTGGGTAATACTGATACAGACTGTTCCGTTGAGCACCCCCCCCCCCACACACACTGTCAGTACTGACTGCTGCTAGAAGACCTCGGAGGCGACTCAATGAGCAGCAACTTGGGAATGAAACCACACAAAAGTTTTGGGGGCCGGGTTTCAGTATTTAGAGGACACAACTTTAGGCCTTGTGCGAAAACCCCTCCTGTTCACTCTCCTGGGGTCCTTCAGCAGTTCTATGGCCTGGTCCAGATCTCTGACTTCAGGGTCAGTGTCCAGGCATACTTCAGCTGCCTCAGTCATCGAGCAGTCGTTGACTCTCTTGTTGAGATGCTTGATGATTAGTCCCAGACTGAAGACGTCTGAAGCTTCCGTCACAGGACCGCCCTTTCGGACCTCAGGCGCCAGGTGCCGACAGCTTGCTAAATCGCTCCCGTACACCTCACAGGAAGAGCCGAAGGTGGCCAGTCCCATGTCGATGAACTGCACGGGCCTGTGGGCACTCTTCACATCCACCAGCACGTTCTTGGCATGGATGTCATTGAGCAGCACGCCTTTCCTGTGGATGGCTCTCAGTCCTCTGGCCAGCTTCCAGGCCACGTGGCGCCGAACGTCCCGAGGCAGCTGGACAAAGTCACCCAGCACACTCCACAGATCTACCCCGTCGGCGAAGAGTTTCCTGCACGATGCACAGGTCGTCGCCCAAGTCCGGGTGGCAGCCGTACACGATACCGTGAAGTGTGGGCACGTACCCGGTCCTGCTGAGATGCTGGATGAACTGAGCTTCTCGCAAACACACCTCGTCTTCGTCATCGCCGTCGTCAGCATCCAGAGGGAGGAAGCATTTCACTGCTACGTGGTGGCGGCGTTTCCCTGGCTGTGTCAGCACAGCCCTGTACACAGAGGCGTAGCTTCCTTCCCCCAGCTTCACCAGGGTCTCCGTGTCTTCCCACTCCTGTGTCGTGGCCAGTTCCACGTCATGGGAAGGGATTCTGGGGATCCGCTGTCTCTCCACGGGGTTGGGGTTGCTCGTCACCAGACGGTACTTGGGGCTTTTCTGTTTCTTCACCAACTGCAATTTCTTAGCTGGAAAAATACGAAACAAAACAAACACGTCTGTTAAATCTCCGAGATAGGAGAACGACAGCAAGAATGACCACGAAAGAGTTTTGACACGAGTACACTTTTAGCACGCGAGCACCCCCAACTACACAACACAACACACAGACACAAACACACTACACACACACATACACACACACACACACACACCTAACACACACCGCGCGCGCGCGCGCGAGAACGGAAGCCCGAGGTACTGTCTAGAATGCGGAATAGTCCAATACTTGTGTCACTTCATGTACTACCATTGAAAAGTATTTTATCGTTTAACATTCTCCTAAAATAATATTAACTATAATGATGATGAGAATGTGATGATTAGGATGATCATGATGATGATAATAGCTAATAATATATTAACAACGATGATAATTATAATATACACAGTAAGAATTATAATAAATTAGCAGACACTATAGCCGAATGTTAAGACAGTTCGACTTCAACCTCATGCGTTCTGAAAGTGGGATTGATGTCAGCAAGTCTGGTGAATTTAAGGTCGGAATTTTATGATCTCCCAGGTAACTTCAAGGCAGACCTGCCAGTGCCTTAATTGCCTTTTGTGATATATATTATACACATGCAGAAGATCAATCATGCTCTTTAATCAAATGTCAGCATTGGTGGGTTACGATAACACAACATGCCTAGCATACATCCCCTACTCTGAATGTAGCTTACTTCATGTGGCAACCCTCCCCCAACAAAAGAAAAACAAACCGAAAAAAAAACAACATACAAAACAAAAAAAAACAAACAGTCGCCTATGCAAAATCTCATTTATAAAACTCGAACTCTAGCCCTGGAACTAAAAGAAATTATTGCAGTCAACAGTGGTTTTCACAATTTTCCTCCTTGTAAATCATAATTTTAAAAATATAATTATGATGGAAGTTATTTCGAATTACAACCATTTCTGGGTGGTCAATTTGATTGTGCCGACTAGAAACTATCAGCAAATTAGTCTTTGTCATATATACACCCTCTTGGCACAAATTACTTAACAGCCAAGATACCCTGCTCTGTCATGAGTGGGTGGTAACTAGGGGACAACTCGAAACTAGCCCTTGACAAAACGTCAGTAACACTCTTTAGGCCTAGTCCTAGTCCTCCTGTCACAAGATCACAAGATCACCCGAGCTTTTGTTTGGCAATCGTTGTTTTTGATGACAAAGGTGGGAGTTGGTGGTCTTATCTGTGATAAAAGTGGAGGAGCTTTTGAACTTGTCACTCCCCCACCAATTAGTGTTATTGGGTTTTTATAGTCTTAGCCATCAATTCTCTCTTTTCATGATTGAGAGTTTTACCAGTTACACAGCCTGCTTGTTCCACGTTCCCCCAAGGCCATGATTTTGAATTGCTATGTATTTTACTTTGAGCTGGATTTTCCATATTGTTGGTGGCCTTCTGGTGCCAAAGTGGGAAAGACTTGCCTCTACTACAGTTCCTAAATAGGATAGCTCCACTGGGACTATAAAACATCAAAACAAATGCCTGAAGCCTAATCTTCATGAATATTTTAATGTAGACCTTGGTGGATGGGTGGCTTAGAGGTAACGCGCCTGCCTAGAAAGAAAAAAATTCCAGGTCGGAGTGTGCAGTGGTTCGATTCCGTTTGGGCTTAAAACTCCCCACCCCCATCCATTAGACCATGAGTGGTGGTCTGGATGCTAGTCTTTCAGATGAGATGAAACCGAGGTCTCATGTGTTATTTAGCACACGTAAAAGAACCCACGGCAACAAGAGCGTTGTCTCTTGCAACATTCTGTAGAAAAAAGGCACACTGATAGGGAAACATATAGTTGCAGACAGGAAAAAGAAAAAAAAAAGGGTGGCGCTACAATTGTGGCGACAGGCTCTCCCGGGGAGAGCAGCCTGAATTTCACACAGAGAAATCTTCTGTGACAAAGTGGTACAAATAAATTAGCTGACAATAACTGACAAAGCTTTTGGCTTGGGCCAGGCATGGCTTGAACAGGCTGCCTGGCCAGTTGACAGAGTACTTGCTCTGAATACCACAATTCTCTGTTAATCCGTCACCTCCACTGGGACTGTAATATGAACCTACAGCAGTCTTTGAAACCTTTCCTTTTGAGTATTAAGGAATTTAGTTTTATTGTACAAAATTCCAAGGGAAAGCTGTCCGATGTTGAGACTATACCATCAACCAACCAGCCACCATTATATATAGCATATACAATATATAATGCAACCAGACTGAAGCAAAATTAAAATACCTTTTTTGGGTGTGAAGGCGGAGAACAATTTTGAGAATTCAAATTCTAAAAATGAAATGACAGTTACATAGGTAGGTGTCCACCATTATCAGAGACATTTTGGCCCTAAGCATTTTGTACAGACTACTTTGAAACATTTATTTAACAGCAAAACTAGTAAGGCTTTTTTGCAAAATAAATTAGTGCATGTAACTAAAAACAACTAACTAGCCCTGACATAGGTGAACGAAATATCCCCATAGCCCCAAGAAATGGAACAGTTTCTCCTCCTTCCTAGTGGAACACTCAGACAGCAACTATTGCTGCCTGCCATAATTATGAGCAAAAATGCATTGTGTTACCCTTAAGCATGTATTAAGATAATGAAAACATCACAAATATTAGCAAAACATAAGCAACTCACCTCGACTTGGAAATAGTAGCCCATTTTTGCTGTTTTTGTCTGTCAACAGGTCCTCTGCCTTGTGATTTCAAATGGCAATGCTGAAGTGAACTGACTATCCTCTGTTCTGATCACAGTCTTTCAAAAATGTGACTGGACTATTCTGATTCAGGCTTTATATCCCCCTAACACAGGAAAGCAGCTCTGCAAAACTTTTTTTGATTGGTCAGTTACTATTTACCTAGAAGATGATTGAGTTGATAGTTTTATTAGGGTGAGTAGTGAAGATTTTGATAACAATCACATGACATCCACCACAAACAAACAAGCATGTGTAACCATTGAAATAATCAATCATGTGATGATTTCTTGAACCTTAAGGGGTGAGAAAGTAAAATCATAATTGCTAGTGGGATCTGGCTCTATCTCTGAGAAATTAACAAAACAAACAATCACATGCTTGTTTTGTTGTTGTTGTGTACATGTCACTTGCTTGTTTTATTGTTGTGTAATGTGTGCGTGTGTGTGTGTGTGTGTGTGTGTGTGTGTGTGTGTGTGTGTGTGTGTGTGGTGTGTGCAGTGTGTGTGTGTGTGTGCTGTGCTGTGCTGTGTGCGAGTGGCCCGGGTGTGTGTGTGTGTGTGTGTGTGTGTGTGTGTGTGTGTGTGTGTGGTTGTGTGTGTGTGTGTGTTGTGTTGTTGTTGTGTGTTGTGTGGTGCTGATTAATAACAATGGCTGAGCAATAATGACATACCACATAAAGACATACACAAACATAAAGCGCTGCTATCTGCCAAACTTTCTCTTTAGATTTTTTGTTTTCAGTATAGCTGCAATGTACATAATATTACATTAGCCACTAATGTATTTTTAAGTAATCTTCATTTCTGCAACAAAAGAAGAAATTGAAATGATTAATCACTCGTTTGAAACAATCTTATATACTCTTCTTGTGCTAAAAATCCTGTCATTAAAAACTGTATGGAACTGGATTCAGATCTTTATAGGCACAAACATGGTGAAAAATTGACTTGAAATTATTTTAAACTGCTTGGCACATCCTTTTCTGTGAGCCCAAATGAAAACACCAGAGCTAGGCTATGTTAACTTCAAACCTAGGTGTTTTTTTTCTTTTTGTTCAAGATTGAAAAAACATGATGCTGAAAGGATATTTAAGTTCTTGTTATGTGATGTATTTAATCTATACCTCACCATCACAGAAAAAGTATAGCGAGAGTACTTCTTGATTACTTAATGAATGGATGAGTTACACTCTCTTGAGAATAAAAACAGGTCCCTTAAAGGAAAGAAAGGAAAATAATGTCTTTGATCCAGTGATGAGGCTGCAAGCTGGAGGTTACATGTCGTCCAGAAAAGAAGAGGATTTGGTTTGAATCCTTTCCAAACCAGGGCTTCTAATCCTATCTGACAGACCACGAGGGATGTCAGGATTGTAGTCTTTCCGATGGGGGTAAAACGTTTTGGTTTACATTGTCATAGTGTCCTAGCGCAACAGTGGCCTACCTTAAAAAGTCGTGTATTTAAGTTGTCCGAAATGTCTCTGCGTCGCAAATATGGACTGGGTTTATAGTCTCGAGCGAAGAGACTGGGGGAGAGAGAGTCAGATGATGAATCAGGGGAAGGAGAAGATCCAAGAAAGATCATTATCATATTTATCATTTTGTTATTCGTATCACTTCGAGGATATGGAATAAGAGCTAAGTGCCGTGTGATAGTGGAATTTGCACTGAGCGGCACACAGTGGCTACTGAAAAGGGGAAGGATGGTGCGCAAGATGTCTGGGCGTTCGACATGGGACCTCGGTTATAGTAGGAGGGGGGAGAGGAGTGGATGATGAATCCAGAAAGATCTTCAACAAGATTCGAACTGGGTCAGATATACAAGCAATCACATCTCTTTACCACCAGAGAGAGAGAGAGAGAGAGAGAGAAAAGAGGAGAGAGAGAGAGAGAGAGAGAGAGAGAGAGGAAGAGAGAGAGACAGACAGACAGACAGACAGACAGACAGACAGAGACAGACAGACAGAAGACAGACAGACAGAGACAGAGACAGACAGACAGACAGACAGACAGAGACAGAGACGAGTGTTTTGTTCTGTTCTCTGGGAAGAAAGATTTTAAAATTCAGACAGAAAAGTCTGCCGGAATATGGTCTTATATACAGTACAAGGAGTAGACATTAGATCTACAGCAGAAGAATTAAACAACTACATGTTATCTTCTTCTCTTTCTCTACCCCTTCCCTCTTTACTTTCTTCTTCTTCTTCTTCTTCTTCTTCTTCTTCTTCTTCTTCCTTCTCTTCTTCTTCTTCTTCTTCTTCTTCTTCTACTTCATACCTGCATCCTGCCCTTAAGGTCTGTTTGTCTTGCAGGTTGGCATAGAGACTTTGTTTTGTTTTTCTTTTAAATCTTTGGCGTAAAGAAAGTCGTGTTGTGATTAGATTTGAGTGTTGGAAACAACTCTATGAAAGTGTCTGATAGGACAGGTGTAATAAGCCAAAATCACTCTATGCGACAAACACTACCATAGTCATTTTGGCATCGCTGAAAGCACTATCAGTAGTGTTTATTGCACAGGCCTTCGCGCCAAAAAACACTATTTCTGGCTGAGCCAATTGCAATATCCTCCAGCAAAAATGACTATTCAAGTATGCTCTGATCTAGTCCTTCGGAAGACTATGGGGTTGGCTCTAGTCCAGCTCCCCGAATTTTTTCCCCAGGGATGTTAAGTTCTGTATAACACTCACAACTGTGTATATTATGTTTATATATATAATATATATAATATATTATTAAATTGTGTCATCCACTCCTACCGGCACTGATGGCCTGTCTTCCAAAAGGCGGACGGGGTTACACCCCACAACACACACACACACACACACACACCCCACACACACACACACACACCACACACACACACACACACCACACACACACACACCCTCCTAAAATTAGTGACCCAAGCCTTAAACTAAGTATAATTTTCAGTCAATACAAAATTACTGCAACAGGCAATCACCTCTCCCACCCCTCCCCCCACCCCTCCCTTCCCTCCCTCCCCCAGCCTCTACCCCTCCCCCTCCTTCCCCCCACTCCCCCTCCTTCCCCCACCTCCCCTCTACCCCCCACCCCTCCCCTGGTACTCTCTCTCTCTCTCTCTCTCTCTCTCTGTGCTAACCTAGTTTCCATGTCAAATTCTCCCATCATGACATCAATGTTTGAAAAGCAAATCGCATGTATCAATCACCAGACGTGGTGATAAATATGCTGGCAAAGCTTTAACAGCAATGCATGTTGTTAATTGGCTTTGCTAAAATTACAGTAATCAATCATATCTTATCATACCTGTTTGTTGCAGCTGTTAAACCATGATGTGGAATCTAGTCTCGATGATTATCTGGCCTCTTGTGATTTTTTTTCTTCTTATTTAAACACTGTTTGTGCCCAGTTCTATTCCCACTAGTTACACACACAACACCCACTCTCTCTGAAGATAATAAAATAGTAATAACAATAATAAGATAATAAAGATTATTCATTCATTCATTCTGTTGTTAGTGTATCTCATTTTAAGTTTGTTCAATGGTAGTGATATCAGACAAGGCAAAGGGAAAGGAGCGCTTTATATTTAACAATGTTAGAGCCCTTGCTGCTAATCTAACCCACAGAGTCTTTAGTCAACTGGGCACACACACACAGACACAGACACAAACACACACACACACAGACACACACACACACAAACACACGCACATACACACAAACACACACACATTCGCGCGCGCACACACACACACACACACACACACACACACACACACACACACACACACACACACACACCTATACCTCCTACACACACACACACACACACACACACACACACACACACACACACACACACACACACACAAACATATACGCATACACACCCAGACCCACGCGCGCTGGGATGGCACTCGCACGCGTGGGATAGCCTGGTAGTTAGAGTGATGTGTTCGTGACCTGATAACCCGGGTTCTAATCTCTTTAAGAGGATTTTTTCTCTGGATTTAACGCCAGTGCCATCTCCAATCCCCCTAAAGGGCCCTCGAATGAGACTATCAACCGAAGTCACGTGTGTGAACGCACGCAGAACGTCTTGCACACACGTTTGAAATCTGTTCCGCTTTTCGGAAGAGTAGGCCAATGCGGCGAATCTGCATAGACCAGGAAGTCTTTCTTTCCTGACCGCCAAATCAGCTCTAGGGAACAGACAAGAGCGCTAAGTTTGCAGTGCACACCAAGGCATCTGAAGGCGGGTGCTCAGAAAGCGCCAACTCCCTGATGGTGGGACAATAGTCGAGGCAGGCCATGCCCTCCTCAGACTTGGATCAGTATGTCGAAACGCTGGTGTTGGACGGATAAGACATACATAGATTTTCTTGTCAAACTCGGAAGAAAGGGCAAGGCTGGGAACTGAACACAGAACCTCACACTTTACTTGTTAAGCAGGTCTAAACTGTCCCGCCACCTTCCTTCTTTTATCAAACACTAATTGAGAAAAAACCCTATATTTTTTAATTTTGTGAAAAAGTAATCTTTTGTCTTTGACTCCATGTTTCTGACACACAGTGCATCTTTTTCGCTCTCTGCTGTCAGTCAAGTCAAGTCAAAGTCAAGTCAAAAATACTTTAATCATCCCTGAAGGGCAATTACAATACTGATAGGCATATTGATACAAATCATAATCAAACACACGAAATAACTACATTTCATATTTGTTCAGACATTATATGATAACTTCAAATAAAAATGACACAAACACTCTCACTCTACGCGCTCGCACGCACGCAAACACACACACACACACACCAATATTTAGATACAATGTTCTTAAAAATAAAACATAAAAAAACATTGACTAGAAAAGACATACGATCACCAGTATTTACGCATTGTACGCGCGCGTTTGCACGCGTATGTCTGGTTTTTGTTTTTTAAACCGCTCAGCCCGGGTGCAGGTCACTACCCGAGGGTCACTACCGCGTGTAATACTATCACGAGTGTAACACTACCGCGTGTAATACTATCACGAGTGTAACACTACCGCGTGTAATACTATCACGAGTGTAACACTACCGCGTGTAATACTATCACGAGTGTAACACTACCGCGTGTAATACTATCACGAGTGTAACACTACCGCGTGTAATACTATCACGAGTGTAACACTACCGCGTGTAATACTATCACGAGTGTAACACTACCGCGTGTAATACTATCACGAGTGTAACACTACCGCGTGTAATACTATCACGAGTGTAACACTACCGCGTGTAATACTATCACAAGTGTAACACTACAGCGTGTAACACTTCCGCGTGTGTAACACTACCGCGAGTTACACTACCGCGAGTTACACTACCGCGAGTTACACTACCGCGTGTAATACTATCACGCGTGTAACACTATCGCATGTAACACTTCCTTGTGTGTAACACTGTCGCGTGTGTGAAACTACCGCGATTAACACTTCCGCGTGATGACGAGAGATGAGAAAGGTGTGTGTGTGTGTGTGTGTGTGTGTGTGTGTGTGTGTGTGTGTGTGTGTGTGTGTGTGTGTGTGTGTGTGTGTGTGCGCGCGTGCATGCACGCGTGTGTGTCCCTCTGTCTCTCTGTCTCTTTGTCTGTCTGTCTGTGTGTCTGTCTCTCTGCCTCTCTGTCGGTCTGTCTGTTTGTTTGTCTCTCTCTGTCTGTCTCTCTCTGTCTCTCTCTCTGTCTCTCTGTCTGTCTCTCTCTGTCTCTCTGTCTGTCTCTCATTCCTTGTGTTAGTCTGCCTCTTTTTCTCTCTTTCTCTGACTGTTGGTCTGTCTGTCTGTCTCTCTTTCTCTCTTTCTCAAAATAACATTACAAATCATATTCGTACTGACAGTACTGCAGAATGACAGAAAACTCACAATATTGGTAACACAGATGCCGTACTTGCGTTAGTGTTACACATGCAGAACTGTTACACGCCGAAGTGCTACTCGCGGTAGTCTTACACACACGATAGTATTATACCCGCGGTATTGTTACACGGGGTAGTGTTACTCGTAGTAGTGTTACACTCGCGATAGTATTATACCCGCGGTATTGTTACACGCGGTAGTGTTACTCGTAGTAGTGTTACACTCGCGATAATGTTGCACGCAGTGGTGTTACACATGATAATGACGCTGGCGGTAGTGTCGCACACCCCCCCCCAGCCCTTATCTCTCCCGCTTCCCTTCATCTCATCCTCTTTGTGTCAGTCTTCTTCAGTGTTGTCACCATTGCAAGTTCATGTCCTTATGTTTGTAACTAAGCACACTCTCAAACTCACAGCATAAGCATTTCACAGTTTTCAACCAAGCTTGATATTTGTCTTTGACTGTTTTAGAAGTTAATTTTCTTGATTTTTTTTGTGAGGGCAGATTGAAAAAAAGTTGTGTAAACTTAATCTTTTATCCTCAATAAAGATAATTTTGACTTGATTCGACAATATTATACTCTTTTCTCCTATTCATAGACTTACGTTCCCTGCTCTTCTTCAGGAAACAGTACCCAGCCGGATCCATGACGTTTCTTCCACCATATATCAGGACAGGAAGTGAAGTCCTTCCCAATGGGCAAGGACTTTTGGCTGATCATCATTAGGGCATAGTGGCTCTGTAGCCTGCTACTTGATACCTATGGGGATTTCAGCTAAATGGTTTTTTTTATGTAGTGTATGCTTAAAAGTAAGCTGGGACTAGAATAACTATAGGGGACGCAAAAGTTTAAGGAAACGAAAAGTAAGCTAGGGACGAGAAGTAAGCTAGGTAAGGGACGAAGAAGTAAGCTAGGTAGGGACGAAGAAGTAAGCTAGTAAGGGGACGAAGAAGTAGCTAGGTAAGGGACAAGAGTAAGCTAGTAAGGGGACGAAGAAGTAAGCTAGGTAAGGGGAGAAGCAGTAAGGCCTAGGTAGGGACGAAGAAGTAACTAGGTAAGGGGACGAAGAAGTGAGCTAGGTAAGGGACGAAGTAAGCTACGTAAGGGAAATTGTCGCCCCAGAGTGAACAAGCCTCTTCTCTCTCTTCACTAAAATCTTAAGGTTCAGACCAGGTCTGTGAGTTTACTTTTATATAATGATTAAAAAAAAATCCCTTTAAACTCAGTCACCTGTTACAAGTTGTGCCGTCAACAAGTAATCATGATGTCACCATGCTGTTGTGCACTAGGAGGGGGATGTATCCCGCCAGGTGTGAGGAGTCCAGGGGACACAGTCTGACAAATTCTCAGTGCTGTGTATTATGTGTCTGAATGATTTCTTTAGGAGATAAGGAAGAAAAAGAAAAGGATACATGTACTTGTGTTCTGTTTGCTTCATGTTGTTGAAAGAACATAGTGAATTCTAAATTGTATCAAATGTTTGATTTTATTTTGAAGGAGATCTACACAACACACACACACACGCACACCACACACACACGCACAGACACACACACACACACTACACTCGCGTGCGTGTGCCCACACAGACCTGGAATAATTCTACATTAGTAAATCACATGGAAATTTTTTATCTACGATAAAATTTAGAAATGAGGTATTGTCCAAGATGTTTTAAATATCTTAATACCTGACGGCCACGATAGCCGAAGGGTTAAGACGACTTCAATCCCAGGGGTGCATGAAGTAGTGGGTTCGAATCCCCGCAGCATCTGGTGAATTAAGGGTGGGGGTTTGTATTATCTCCCAGGTCTGCTTCGAGTGTAGATCTGCCAGTACCAATATCTCCTTGTGTAATATACTTATGCAGACGATCAAATATGCACGTTAGAGATCCCATGATTCATGTCAGTGTCCGGTGGTTATGGACACAAACATACCCAGCATACATCCCCGAATTCGGAATGCAGCTACCTTCATGGTGGACAAAAACGGTCGCATAGGCAAAATCTCACCATTGTTAATCTCTGATTAGTTTCATAGGCTCACACATGCACGAAGCACAACACACACACACGCACACGCACACACGCACACGCACACACACACACACTGAGTTTAAGAAATATGAGTTTACTGTAGAAAAAGAACAAAATACTTTTTGTATTATCACACAAAAAATGTTTCAACATTTTATATGAATGCTTTCCATATAGATAAACATAGTAAAATGTTAAAACAACGGCATACGCACGACCGCAGAACATTTGCGGACATGTTAAAACCTGTTCCGCTTTTTGGAGGAGTAGGTCATTGTGAACTGGTGGGGACACGACACAAACTGCATACACACTGGGACACGATTGAAAAAAAAGCATAGTGAGTAGTAATTCCACTATCCTTGATATAAATAAATGAATAGATGAAGAAATAAATCAACACACAGAGCTGCTAACGCTGTATCTGTCTGTGCAGCCTGTGGTGATCAAATCAGTCTGCTTGTCCCTCCTACTCCTCCCAGTGCCATCTGGGTAATACTGATACAGAATGTTCCGTTGAACACCCCCCCCCCCCACTACACACACTGTCAGTACTGGCTGCTGCTAGAAGACCTCGGAGGCGACTCAATGAGCAGCAACTTGGGAATGAAACCAAACACAGAAGTTTTGTGGGGGCCGGGTTTCAGTATTTAGAGGACACAACTTTAGGCCTTGTGCGAAAACCCCTCCTGTTCACTCTCCTGGGGTCCTTCAGCAGTTCTATGGCCTGGTCCAGATCTCTGACTTCAGGGTCAGTGTCCAGGCATACTTCAGCTGCCTCAGTCATCGAGCAGTCGTTGACTCTCTTGTTGAGATGTTTGATAATTAATCCCAGACTGAAGACGTCTGAAGCTTCCGTCACAGGACCGCCCTTTCGGACCTCAGGCGCCAGGTGCCGACAGCTTGCCACGTCGCTCCCGTACACCTGACAGGAGGAGCCGAAGGTGGCCAGTCCCATGTCGATGAACTGCACGGGCCTGTGGGCACTCTTCACATCCACCAGCACGTTCTTGGCATGGATGTCATTGAGCAGCACGCCTTTCCTGTGGATGGCTCTCAGTCCTCTGGCCAGCTTCCAGGCCACGTGGCGCCGAACGTCCCGAGGCAGCTTGACAAAGTCATCCAGCACACTCCACAGATCTACCCCGTCGGCGAAGAGTTCCTGCACGATGCACAGGTCGTCGCCCAAGTCCGGGTGGCAGCCGTACACGATACCGTGAAGTGTGGGCACGTACCCGGTCCTGCTGAGATGCTGGATGAACTGAGCTTCTCGCAAACACACCTCGTCTTCGTCATCGCCGTCGTCAGCATCCAGAGGGAGGAAGCATTTCACTGCTACGTGGTGGCAGCGTTTCCCTGGCTGTGTCAGCACAGCCCTGTACACAGAGGCGTAGCTTCCTTCCCCCAGCTTCACCAGGGTCTCCGTGTCTTCCCACTCCTGTGTCGTGGCCAGTTCCACGTCATGGGAAGGGATTCTGGGATCCGCTGTCTCTCCACGGGGTTGGGGTTGCTCGTCACCAGACGGTACTTGTGGCTTTTCTGTTTCTTCACCAACTGCAATTTCTTAGCTGGAAAAATACGAAACAAAACAAACACGTCTGTTAAATCTCCGAGATGGGAGAAACAAGAAGCAGGAATGACCACGAAAGAGTGTTGACATGAGTACACTTTTAGCACGCACGCACCCCCGAGTACACACACACACTCACACACACACACACACACACACACACACACACACACACACACACACACACATACACGCAGACACACACACACAGCGCGCACGGGAGCATCTACGTGCAAACACACGCGAACGCACATGCAAACAGACACACATACACTAATAGGCCAGGTGCAGACACCCTTCTGGTTGAAAGGAGAACTTTTCTAAAACTAAAGATTTTTTGAATTGCTTTCAACTGGAGAAAAGAATAAGTAACCCAACTCTAGTCAGGGACTGTACATTTTTGTTGCTGGGGTCACTCAGCATAATAATTATGGCTCTGTCTGGCCGACCCATCGCGTCTGGGAATCAGGGTATGTGAGACTGCAAGTGCACACTGGATGAAAAGCTTGCATGTATAACTCAATTCAAGTGCCTCGCCATATAGGCAGCTACACTCTTGACTTCAGAGGTTTGTTCTCATTTAAAGAAAAGCACAGATTTGTTATGCTACTAGTTTGCCATGGCTTAAGACAACCTCATCGTAACATTTTGCCATGACACCATGTTAATGCAGGCCTTAGCTTAGCTCTTAGCTGACCTGCTGGATATCTAAGCTTTTGGTTTGGGGCTAAACTATAGGCTGTTGGGAACATGGAGGCCACTGGTACTGTCTGGAATGACGGAATAATCCAATACCTGGGTCCTCTTCATGACCTACAATTGAAAAGTTGTTTCATCGTTTAACAGTTCTCCTGAAATGATAATAATAATAATAATAATCGTTATCATAATAATGATAACATACTAACATTGACGAATATAATATACACAGTAAAATTATATTCAACTAGACAGACACTACAGCTGAATGGTTATGACAGTTCTATTCCAACCTCATGGGTTCATGAAGTCATGGGTTTGAATGTTAGTGAAGTCTGGTGAAATTAAGGTGGGGATTTTATAATCTCCCATGTCAATTTCAAGTGCAGATCTGCCAGTGCCTTAATTGCCTTCGTGTATATACACATGCAGAAGATCAATCATGCTCTTTAATTAAATGTTTGCATCCGGTGGGTTACATTACAAAAACACCATGCCTAACATACATCCCCTACATTGGAATGTAGCTTACTTCATGGTGGGCACCCTCCCCCCAACCCCCCAAAAACTTAAAAACAAAACAAAACAAAAAGAGCAACAAACAAGCAAAACAAAAACAAAACAAAACAGTCTCCTAGCAAAATCTAATTGATAAAACTAGAACCTCGAGGTGAAAGAAAAATTATTGTACTCATTGGTTTTCACGATTTTCATCCTTGGCAAATCATAACTATTTAAAAGTATGGATTTGATGGAAGTCATTTCAAAATACAACCATTTCTGGGTGGTCATTTTGATTGTGCTGACTAGAAACTATCCTGCAAATTAGTTTTTGTCACATATACCCTCTTGGCCCAAATTACTTAAGACAGCCAAGTTACCCTGCTCTGTGATGAGTGGGTGGTAGCTAGAGGATGACTTGAAACTAGCCCTTGACTAACCTTTAGCGACACTGTTTAGGCCTAGTAGTCTAGCCTAGTAGTCGTCAGGTCACCAGATCACCTGAGCTTTTGTTTAGCGATGGATTTGTGTTTTCCACGACAAGATAGTGGTCTTATCTCGTGATAAAAGCTGTAGGGCTTTTAAACAGTCACTCCACCACCAATTATGTTAAATGTTTATTGTCTTAACCATTCATCCTCTGGTCACTGATTGAGAGCTTTTTATTTTACCAGTTGCAAGGAAGTGGGAGTGGGTGGTCTTATCTTGTGATAAAAGCAGCCAGTCTTTTGAACTTGTCACCCCCCCACCAATTATTGTTATTGGGTTTTTATAGTCTTCGCCATCAATTCTCTCTTTTCACTAATTGAGAGTTTTACCAGTTGTAACAAACCTTTTAGAAAAAAGGTAGTAGGCACCCTTCAGTTTTGGAAGACTGGAGTCGCTCTCTCTACTTTAGAGCACAAAGCCTGGGTAAGTAAGTATGAAGGGCAAGCTGTTACCCATGCATCAGACGCCCCCTCTCCATGAGAGTGTGTCAAATGCCCTGTGTTGTCTTTGTAAAAACACGCCCAAACTTTATACAGTTGAGGTCAGGAAAAGATGAAAAATAATGGGCTGTGCTGTTCTTGTGGCCACATGCTCTTCCTGGGGAGAGCAGCCCCCGGAGGAATCTTCAGTAAATTAAGTGGTACACAATACAATATAATAAATACAATACAATACAATACAATACAATACAATACAATACAATACTTTCCTCATTGTTATTTTTTTCACTGCTGTACTATGATCACATGTAGTGGTGATGCCCCCAAGACACATGGTATGATGATAATTCAAAGACATACAGAGTTGATTCTGAACATTTTCAAACTTACTTTGCAACCAGACTGAAGAAAATTAAAATATTTTGTGTGTGTGAGGGTGGAGAATAATTTTAAGAATTCAAATTCTAAAAAAAAAGGAATGGCTATTAGGTAGATGTCCGCCATTATCAGAGCCAATTTGGCCCCAAGCATTTTGTACAGACTGACTTTCGAACATTTATTTATTTAACAGCAAAAGTCGTAGTTTTTCTTGCAAAATAATTAGCACACATAACTAAAAACAACTAACTTGTGCTGACATAAGTGAACGAGAAATGGAAAGTTTCTCCTCCTTCCTAGTGGAACACAGACAGCAACTATTGATGCCTGCCATAATTATGAGCAAAAATGCATTGTGTTACCCTTTTCATGTATTAAGATAATGAAAACGTCACAAATATTAGCAAAACATAAGCAACTCACCTCGGACTTGGAAATAGTAGCCCATTTTTGCTGTTTTTGTCTGTCAACAGGTCTTCTGCTTTAGGATTCAAATGGCAATGCTGAAGTGAATTGACTATCCTCTGTCCTGATCACAGTCTTTCAAAAATGTGACTGGACTATTCGTGATTCAGGCTTTATATCCCCCTAACACAGGAAAGCAGCTCTGCAAAACTTTGTTTTGATTGGTCAGTTACTATTTACCTAGAAGATGATTGGTTGATGTTATTATTAGGGTGAGTAGTGAAGATTTTGATAACAATCACATGACACTGAGCACAAACAAACAAGCATGTGTAACCATTGAAATAATCAATCATGTGATGATTTCTTGATCCTTAAGGGTGGAGAAGTAAAATTATAATTGCTTGTGGGATCTGGCTCTATCTCTGAGAGATTAACAAAACAAACAATCACATGCTTGTTTTGTTGTTGTTGTGTACATGTCACTTGCTTGTTTTATTGTTGTGTAATGTGTGCTGTGCTGTGTGTGTGTGTGTGTGTGTGTGTGTGTGTGTGTGTGTGTGTGTGTGTGTGTGTGTGTGTGTGTGTGGTTGCTGCTGTTGTTGTTGTGTGTGTGTGGTGCTGATTAATAACAATGGCTGAGCAATAATGACATACCACATAAAGACATACACAACATAAAGCGCTGGTATCTACCAAACTTCTCTTTTAGATATTTTTGGTTTCAGTATAGCTGCAATGTACATAATATTACATTAGCCACTAATGTGTTTATAAGTAATTTGCCACTAATGCAACAAGACAAGAAATTCAAATGATGATTAATCACTAGTTTG
>CM060316.1:77263352-77283352 GCA_030674155.1 Stramonita haemastoma | reverse complement strand
CTTCAATTTACATTGTTGCTTACTTTTATTATTGATTTATTTCAAGGATGGAATACAGCATCATGTGCTTTTACAACTGCACGTTTTTATTATTGATTTATTTCAAGGATGGAATACAGTCTCATGTGCTTTTACAACTGCACATTTTTATTATTGATTTATTTCAAGGATGGAATACAGCATCATGTGCTTTTACAACTGCACATTTTTATTATTGATTTATTTCAAGGATGGAATACAGCATCATGTGCTTTTACAACTGCACATTTTTATTATTGATTTATTTCAAGGATGGAATACAGCATCATGTGCTTTTACAACTGCACATTTTTATTATTGATTTATTTCAAGGATGGAATACAGCATCATGTGCTTTTACAACTGCACATTTTTATTATTGATTTATTTCGAAGATGGAATACAGTCTCATGTACTTTTTTCTTTCTTTTTACACCCAGTCCCCGTGTGCATGTGGTTTTGAACATTATATTATTAATTCCCACCAGTACACATTGCCCTACTCTTCTAAAAAGTGGAGCTTTTTTGTGTAGGGTGTGCATACGATCTTCAGCACGCACCAGGGGCCATGGTTTGAAGAATAGTCTAGAAGTTTGTAGATGGGTGGAGGTGGTGAGAAGGGAAGGGGGATGAGGTGTGTATATGTTTGTGCCAACGCCAGAGCTCACTCACGTGTTTGTCCATATTTTATTTATTTATTTATTCTTTTATATCGAGGATAACATACGTGGTGTGTGTGTGTGTGTGTGTGTGTGTGTGTGGGCGTGCCTCTGTATGTGAGGGGGATGGGGGGGGGGAGAAACATGTAGGGGAGCAGAGAGAAAGTGTAGGCCTACGTGTACCTTAAAGCGCCTAAGCAATTAGTGGGACTGTGTTATCATGAGCGTGTAGTCCCCTTCCTTGTGTGTACCAACGTGTTTGTCAACAGAGGGAGAGAAAGCCTGCTGAACCGGCCTTTCGCGGTAACAATGACATCACTAACTCACCCAACACAGTCTCTGACAGTGATAATGCCATTCTTCTTCTAGTCGCCAAATGCTCGAACAGCAAACAGGGCGACTATCATTGGCAATCATTGATAGTTACTATCTCATAATGAGCCAAGAAACTGCCGTGCTCAAGATAAGCGGGGAGTGACTTTGAAGGGGGAAAGTAGATAATAGGCCTAATGGTGAAAGTAAAAACTGAAAGTGGGGTGGTGTGTGTTGGGGGGGGGGGGGGGGGAGTAGGAGACGGGGGGGGGCTGGGTGGGTTTGTTACAGTAATTAATGGTCCTGGTGGCTGGTTGACCGGCAGTTTACAAACTCAGTTTTTTCCCCTGGGGTGGGGGTGGTGTATTTTGTTTTGAGGGGGAGGGGGTGGGGTTGAGTTCCTTCCTCAGTTATTACTGCTGTTCCGAGGTTCACCAATGGTGAGGTTTTCGCATATGCCACCTTTGTTTTTCTCCCTCCTCCACCATAGGTAGCCGCATTCTAACTTCAGGCATGGTGTCCAAACACATCATCTGTATAATAGTTAGTAATAGGATCCCATCAGTCTCGGAAGACTATGGAGTTGCGCTCTAGTCTTTAGAGGCAAAGCCTGGGTAAGTAAGTATGGAGGACAAACTGTTACCATGCAGCAGACCCCCCCCTCTCCACGCCACTGGAATGATCCATTGGAAAGGCAATGACTGATAGGAATGGTTCCAGTACCGTTGCAGGAGCCACCAGAACGTTGCCATATACAGCCCCGAGCCGCCCTGGGACTCCAACTCCCCGATTTTTCCTCAGGGATGGTGTCTAAACACGACATCTGAGTGCATGCTGGTTTTTTTTCAAATATAGTTTTGTCATCCACTATTACCGGCACATGATGGCCTGCTCTTCCAAAAAGCGGAACGGGGTTTTAACGTGTGCGCAAGATGTTCTACACGTGTTCGCACACTCGTCCAGGAACATTGTGCCCAAAAAAGGGCTCTGGCAAAAAGTAATTGCTTCAACATTTTTAAAATTTATTTATCTATTTATTTATTCTTTTATATCGAGGATAACAGAATAAGCAATCATGTGCTTTTTTTCATCCGGTCCCCGTATGCATGCAGTTTTGTAAATATTGTCATCTGTTCCCACCGGCACACGATGGCCTACTCTTACGAAAAGCGGAACAGGATTTAACGTGTGCGCAAGATGTTCTGCGTGCGTTCGCACACGGGGCCTCGGTTTAAAGTCTTATCCGAAGGACTTTTTGGGGAGAGTGGAGTCAGCACTGATGCTAACTCCAGGAAGAAAATTTCCTCGACCGGACTCGAACCCGGTCTTCAAATTACCAGCGCAATGTTCTGACCACTAGGCTATCCGCCCCCCTTTTCACTTGTTTTACGTTTTGGTGGAAGTACTTGACCATCTCAAATGGTTTTAATAAAAAATTTAGTGGGGAGATAAGATTAAATTCGTGTTTTAAAAGAGTAGGTGCAGTGCAGCTGAGCTGAAACGGTATTTCCCATTTGCGCTGCTTTGCAAGCTGTTCTTGCTGTCTAGTCAGGAATTTGTACACTTAATTGAAACAGGCTTGTATAAATTACATTTCTTAACTAAAACTTTTATACTCTGACGACCAAATTCCTTTCTACTGGGGGAAAACTAATGCAATTGCACTTCTGGTTTGCACATTTGAGAAAAAAGTTTACAGATAACATAAGGTAGGCAGCAAAATTTGAACATCGTGCAATCATTATAAGTGTAATAATCTTAAACACTCACAAATATATTCATATGATGCAAAGAACATGATGTTTGATACATGCTGGTGTCGTTATAACATATTTGCTTACCCACCCTCCTAAAATTAGTGACCTAAGCCTTCAAACCAAGTACAATTTTCAGTCAATACAAAACTACTGGCAACAGGCAATCACCTCCCCCACCCCTCCCCCCACCCCCTCCCTTCCCTCCCTCCCCTCCCCCCTCCCCCTCCCCCCTCTACCACCCCCTCCTTCCCCCCTCCCCCCTCTACCCACACCCCCCTCCTTCCCCCACCCCCACATCTTAAACATCCTGCCACCCTCCATCCTGCCACCTTTCCTTCCATATATATATATATATTTATATATATATATAGATATATATAGATATATACAGATATAGATATATATGTATATGTATATGTATACAGAGAGAGAGAGCGTTTTTATTTTTTATTTTTGCAAGATATAGGGCTATATAAATTCCATGTATTATTATTGTTATTGTTGTTGTTATAATTAAAATGATGATGATGATGATGATGATGATGATGATGATAATAATAATAATAAAATAAAATAATAACAATAATGATAATGATAATAATAATATTCTTCTTCTTCTATTCTAGTCTATTCTATTGTACTGTACTGTACTGTACTGTACCGTACCGTACCGTACCGTACCGTACCGTACCGTACCGTATCGTATCGTATCGTATCGTATCGTATCGTATCGTATCGTATCGTATCGTATCGTATCGTATCGTATCGTATCATATCATATCATATCATATCATATCATATTATATTATATTATATTATATTATATTATATTATATTATATTATATTATATTATATTATATTATATTATATTATATTATATTGTCATCTGTATCTACCGGCACGAAATGGCCTACTCTTGCAAAAGGCCGAAGGAATTTTTAGTGAGCGTGAAAGATGTTCTGTATGCATTCTCACACAAAGTAATGGCTTGTAGTCTCACCCGAAGGATTTAAACATTCACTTCGATTTTCTGGTCAAATGGAGAAGAAAGGGTAAGGTTGGAAATCGAGCCTAGAATCTCAGGGCAGGTAGGGCCTACATGAACGTCTCAACGGTCATATCTCCGTCCTTGCCTAAACTGGGGCACCCCTGGGACTCCAGTACAACCAAACCTAACAATCTAAGCTCGGAGTTAAGACCATGGTTACACAGCAGAGAAACGTTGATTAAATAAAGACTGATTTTGTATTTGTGTGTGATTTCCACACATTTATAGCTAAGTCATTTCCATATTCAGAATGCGGCTATCTTTATGGTGGACAAAAATAGTATACATAAAACTTCATCATTGGAGAACTTGGGTCTCTAGGCAAGGAACAAAAACAAAAAGAGCTAAGTCATTTACTTAAAAAAATATTGCTCCTGCTTTCAGTCACACCTTTTTTTTCCAAACAAACACAGATTGTACACATGTCCACGAGTGGTAGAGGGGTCTCAATACCTGGAGAGTGTTTTAGACCACCCGTTTCCATCAAAACATCTGAAGTTGATATGACCGTAACAGATCAATTAGGGGATGGTGACCACTACTTGATAGAAGAGATAAGAGCTACGGTTGTCATGTGACTGATAATTATCGGGGCTGGATCTACCGCAGATAGCTATTGCCGCAACAGCTTAATTAAAAGATCGAGACTAGGAGCTGAGTGAAGAGACAAGGAGATAAGACTGCTGTTGTCATGTGGCTGATAATGATTATTGGGGCTTGCTAGAGCTAGGGTAGTCAAGATCACTTTTGATTAGTATGCTGACTGACTAATTGATTAGCATACTGTACACGCACACACACACACACACCGCGCGCAGTTTTTTTTCATGATGTTATCCCTGATAAGGGCAGGGACTGGATGTAAAAAAAGCTCACGAGTGTTTATTCATTACCCTCGAAAAAAAAGAATTTCTCCTTACTTGACTAAAAAAAATTAAAATGCTATAAAATTTGGGGCAAAGCAATACCATTTTTAGACTCATTTCTCAGTAATCGTCAACAACTTGTTGAAATCGAGCCTAGGAGATCGACCTTATTACCCGTGAAACATGGAATACCACTGGGATCAATACTAGGGCCACTTCTTTTCTCTATCTATGATAATGAACTGCCTCTGCATATTCCTTGTTCACATAAAATGTTTGCTGATGCTACATCAATTCAATGTAACAACAGTGGTCCAAACCAGCCTGTGATTTGATTGATTTGATTTGATTTAGTCTTTTATATCGAGGATAATGGAATAAGCACTCTTGTGCTTTTTTTACATCCAGTCCCCGTGTGTATGCAGTTTTGTAAATGTCATCTGTTCCCACCGGCACACGATGGCCTACTCTTACGAAAAGTGGAACAGGATTTAACATGTGTGCAAGATGTTCTGCGTGCGTTTGCACACGGGGCCTTGGTTAAAAGTCTCATCCGAAAGACTTTTGGGGAGAGTGGAGTCAGCACTGATGTTAACTCCAGGAGAAAAATCTCCTCGACCGGAATCGAACCTGGGTCGTCAAATTGCCAGCGCAATGTTCTGACTACTAGCTATCCGTCCCCCCGAGCGATACGTAGGCAGATATTGATAAGCTTATTGAATGGACAGAACTCAGTTATTTGTCTCTTAGTTCAAACAAAACAAAACAAAATGTATGTTTATAACCACTCGGCGAAAAAGACAGAAATTGTGTTCTCAAGTCGCGCCAATGTTTACCCAAGGACAACAAACTGAAGAATAAGCTCCACACAAAATATAAAGTACAGTAGTCAACAATAATTTATCTTGGTCAGAACACATAGCCACTTTTGGAAAACGAACCCCTGTAAGATTATATCAACTTAGAAAAGCCAAAATTGTCTCAATCTACAATCACGGAAACTTCTTTCACGCCATATTCTATCTCTTATAAATTAGGTTTCTACCTTATGGGATAGTGCTAGTGAAATAAACCTGAAGCATATAAGCCATATACTTGAAAGAGCTGTCAAACTAATCCGATGGAATCCTAATACACTGACCCCCAACAACTACAAAGAGCCAGATTATCTTCCACTCAAAGACAGTCTGCATTTCAACAAGTCTCCATCTATGTTAAACGGAAAAGCCCCAAAGAAATCTGTAAAAAAAATGCTGCCAAATAAAAACGGGCCTCCTCATAGACTGTTTATGCCCAGGCCATAAAAATCTCTATAACTCAAGCCTTACTTATTCAGCAATAACATTGTGGAATAATCTACCCCCCTTTTTAAAATTAGCTCCCTCGAAACAAACGTGTAGGAAACTTATGAAGAAATATCTGATAGGCAAATTGAAAGTCCACAATTATGCTCGAAGTTACCTTATATCTGGATGCTTTGTTGTTATTCTTACTGTTGTCATTTTTTTTATTTTCATGAGTTGTCTCTATGACTTAAGCTTATGCCGTACTGTCATGGGTTTGTTTTATATTGTATTGTGAGGTCTGGATTATTAAAAAAAAAATCCTCATTTATTTTTGTTCTTTTCATCATAGATCAATAACGTCTTTTGAATGCTTTCATAAGTCAAATTTCTTTATCTTTTTGTTCAGGATGAAAAAAAGTTATGTAAACTTAATCTTGTACCCTCAGTAAAGATCATTGTGACTTCACGCACTCACACACACACACACACACACACACACACACACACACACACACACACACACACACACACACACACACACACACACACACACACACACACACACACACACACACACACGTTGCTTGTTCAATGTACCATTTGGAAATTTAAAAAAAAAAGACTTAAACTTTGAAGCACACACATTCTGAATGTCTCTATGCCAGATTTAGGGTATACAACACAAACGTGACTTGTGATACAAAAAAAAAGTATTAACAAAAATCCGATCTTAGCCCGTTCTGCGTCCTTGAAGGTTCCACAACTGCTGAATGTTGATACATTCACCCTCTCCTTCACCTTTACCTTAGTCTAGCAGACCGTAGGGACACCACTGAATATCTTGATACATTAAGAAAAGCTTTATTGAACATTAAACTGACCCATTAAACACGAGTTCTTCGGGCTTTTCGCGAAAGATGGAGACTGTTGGTCTAGGAGAAAAAGACTTGCTTTCTGGAGATGTCTGACTGCATTGTGAGGAGGGGCATTGTCAGTGGTCTGCAAGGCTGTCCTGGGGGTCTTTCTCTTCATGGCCAGTCCTCTTTGCGGTACAGCAGCAGCAGAGCCAGGGTATTTCAGTGTCTCCACAATGTCTGATGTTTGGATGCAGACGGCTGTACAATAGACTGAGGTTCAGGACAACTGTTCATAAAGTGGAGACTTGCTGGAAACTGTGGTCAGAGGTATAGTGTGTTGTCGGCAACTTCTGTAGTCTGTCTTGTTTGCATTTTGGACACGTGGAGGGTAAAGTAGTGTATTGTGCTGAGTTATACTGCGTATTGTGTTGTCTGTTGACAACAAGCTTCTGCGATGTCAGTCTATTTGCCAATGTGTTTTATTGTAATGTATTGTATTACTTTGCGTTGGATTGTGATGTATTATCTGGATATTGTAGTGTGTATTGCTGACAGTTTTCTATAGGTTTTGAATATTTGCATATGGATAAATGCACTGTATTGCATTTTTTTGTATTGTATTCTATTATACTACTTGTAACTCATTGTGTTACATGTATATTGCATTTTCTGTTGCCAGAACATTTGTGTATGGTCCACCTACTTCTATACGGAAAAATGTATTAAATTATACTGTATTGTGTTATATCATACTGTATTGTACTCTATGTTCTTGTATCGTCTGTCGCCAGCATATCTTTTACATTTTTTTCTATAGAGAATGTAACTATGTTTTGATAGGAACAAAAAGTTAAAGGTTATTAGGAAAAATGGGCCTGCATAGGAGGTTTGTGGATAATAAACTAACTTTTTAAAGTTATGCATTTTTAGAAAAGCTGTGAAATTTACCATAGGTCTTCAGGTTTCCAAATCGCTCCACCAAATAAATATGTATTCCGAGGAAGTACTAGAGTTTCGTTTTTGATAGCCTGTGTTATTATCTCCTTGAAGAAAAGGGTTGCAGATCTTTTAAACATCCTTAGTGAACTCCGGTACACAGTCAGAATAATACTACAGAGCGGTACAACGACACAATCACACAGTCAGAACAACACATCACACAGAACAACACAACCACACAGTCAGAACAACACAATCACACAGTCACACATCAACACAATCACAAGTCAGAACAACATAGAACACAAAGTCAGACATAGAACATAGACACAGTCAGAACAACACAATGACACAGTACAGAACAACACAATGACACAGTACAGCAACAACACAATGACACAGTACAGAACAACACACATGACACAGTACAGAACAACACAATGACACAGTACAGAACAACACAATGACACAGTACAGAACAACACAATGAACAGCCAATGACAGAACAACACAATGACACAGTACAGAACAACACAATGACACAGCCAGGACAACAAAATCACACAGTCAGAACAACACAATCACATAGCCAGGACAACAAAATACACAGTCAGAACAGCAGAATCACACAGAACAACGCAATGACACAGCCAGGACAACAAAATCACACAGTCAGAACAACACAATTACACAGTACAGAACAACACAATCACACAGTCAGGGCAACACAATCACACAGTACAGAACAACACAATCACACAGTACAGAACAACACAAAACAATATTACCGCACAGTCAGAAAGGCTACACCCCCGCTTTCGTTGTGACACACAACTTATAGCGAAAACGTGGTCACTGCAGGGAATTGATGACAGAGCGTGCATGCTGCCTCGCCAGACATAAATTCCTCCCTGATTTCCCGCCGGAAGGACAACGTTTCTCTTGGAAACGATTTAGCTGAACTGGATTCCCGCTTGATCTATGACGATGGGCATTTTCAGTGTACTGCATTTTGTCCCGTGGAGAACTCCCGCTATCTTTCGAGCAATATAAGGCACTTTAGCACGACAGTCTTACCAGTGCACATTATCAGAATATACATGTATCTGGCTTCTGAGCTGTCCACACTGAGTGAGGACTGTGTAGTAGTATCTTTAGTTTAACGTCTATTCACATCTAGTGATTTTAGACAAAAAAAGGGCATACGAGCTACGCTTGAAATTCCTAGAAAAATTAAACAATAATTCAAAACACTTTCAAACAACATTGTGAAATAAACGCAATTATAACATACTACAAATCCTGAATGATCGCAGTTCTTACGATCAGTGGTCTAAGTGGTAACGCGCCTTGCCTAGGAAGCAAAAAGTCCCGGTCGGAGTGTGCGGTGGTTCGTACCCCGTTTGGGCCCAAAACTTTTCCCCCATCCATTAGACCCTGAGTGGTGGTCTGGGCGCTAGTCTTTCGGATGAGACGATAAACCGAGGTCCCGTGTGTTACACATCACTTTTTAGCGTACATAAAAGAACCCACGGCAATAAGGGGGTTGACCCTGGCAAAATTCTTTAGAAAAAAAGCCACTCTGACAGGGAAACAAAATACAGTTGCATACAGGAAAAAGAAAAAAAAAAGGGTGGGCGTTGCACTTGTCGCGACGCGCTCTCCCCCGAGACTGCAGCCCGAGTTTAATTCAGAGAAATCTGCAGTGACATAAAGTGGTACAAAATACAAAAGATGACGTCCAACAATAGCGATCGTTCAGGTAAAACTTGATCCAGTGATAAACTAGACACAGCAGGTAAAAAGTTCTTTTAAATGTGCAAATCGAAGAAAAAGAGACCACTATTTTGTTAACTTACCACCACAAATACAGTTTTCATCCTTCGTGTCTTTTGTTTGGAAAGCCTTTAGTTTAATCTGTACATGACGGATAACATATTTTTGCGATCATACCAACCAGAGACATTGCCAGAAATTGAAGTAGTATGAAAATTTACTATGTTGCTTGTACAAATATAACCAAACAATAGCCAGAATCGTTGTTCTTCTTTCTAAAAATGCTTTCAGCATGTATTTTGCAGCAAGCTGTATCCCTCACGTTGAGATAGTAACAGAGAAGCTGTGAAAAAGAGATACTGGCCCAGGCCAAAAGCTTTGTCAGTGAAGGAAGCTGGTTGCAAAATCTTCATTAATACCCCCCCCCCCCTACGGTCTGCGGGACTACGGGATAGGTGAAGGTGAAGGTGTTTGAATCTACATTGAAATTCGCCGAGATTTGAAATGTCATGTGGAGATCGTCTTCTCCCTGGCGGCCTCTTAGTATAGGAACTTGAAGTTTGCCATGAAAGGAGAGAATAATGATAATAAAAAAAGAACCTCGGCCGAAGTCGGAGCATGGTTACCAGTAATAATTATGGTACGGTACTTAAACAAAAGGTCATGGACGCTAACTTCTTATCTAGTATGTGGTCTTAGCCGCCGCGGTAGTCTAGTGGTTAGGGCGTTGGACTCGTAATCTAAAGGTTGCGGCTATGGCGTTGTGCCCTTGGAAAAGGCACTTTACGGCTATTTTCTCACCCACCCAGGTGTAAAAGGGGTACCAACCTTGTGTTGGGGGTTAACCCTGCAATAGACTGGCGTCCTATCCAGGGGGGAGTCTATGACTCTCAGTCGCTTAACGCCACAGAAACCGGGATAAGCACCGGCCTGATGAGCCTTTGGCTCGGGACAGACTTTAACTTTTTTAACTTAACTAGTGGTCTTGCGGTGATTTGCAGGTGTGATGATAAAACGACAAACGACTGTGTATTCTGGATAAACCCCAGGGTGTTAAGCTGGGGAACAGTTAACTGCAAACAACAACAACTACAAGAGCAACAACAACAACAACAAAAGAGGAATGAAATCAGTGGCTAGACAGTGTAAAAGTGAACATTATATAGCCAGAGACGCAACAGAAGCACACTGTGTAACAGTGAACATTATAAAGTCAGAGACACAACAGAAGCACATTGTGTAAAAGTGTACAAAGTCATAAACACAACAGACGCACATTGTGTAAAAGTGTATATAGTCATAGTTACAAGGGAAGCACACTGTGTAAAAGTGTACATTGTAAAGTCATAGACGCAACAGAAGCACACTGTGTAACAGCGTACATTGTAAAGTCAGTAACAGTGTACATTGTAAAGTCATAGACGCAACAGAAGCACACTGTGTAACAGCGTACATTGTAAAGTCAGTAACAGTGTACATTGTAAAGTCATAGACGCAACAGAAGCACACCATGTAAAAGTGTTCATAGTCAGAGACATAACAGAAGCACACCGTGTAAAAGTGTTCATAGTCAGAGACATAACAGAAGGACACCATGTAAAAGTGTTCATAGTCAGAGACATAACAGAAGGACACCATGTAAAAGTGTTCATAGTCAGAGACATAACAGAAGGACACCGTGTAAAAGTGTTCATAGTCAGAGACATAACAGAAGGACACCGTGTAAAAGTGTTCATAGTCAGAGACATAACAGAAGCACACCATGTAAAAGTGTTCATAGTCAGAGACATAACAGAAGCACACCATGTAAAAGTGTTCATAGTCAGAGACATAACAGAAGCACACCATGTAAAAGTGTTCATAGTCAGAGACATAACAGAAGCACACCATGTAAAAGTGTTCATAGTCAGAGACATAACAGAAGCACACCATGTAAAAGTGTTCATAATCAGAGACATAACAGAAGGACACCGTGTAAAAGTGTTCATAGTCAGAGACATAACAGAAGGACACCGTGTAAAAGTGTTCATAGTCAGAGACATAACAGAAGCACACCATGTAAAAGTGTTCATAGTCATAGACATAACAGAAGGACACCGTGTAAAAGTGTTAATTAAAATAGTCATAGACATAACAGGAGCACATTGTAGTAAAAGTTTGTACATTTGTGTATGGAGGAAGCAGGTAAGAAATATTGAGAGAGAGAGAGAGAGAGAGAGAGAGAGAGAGAGAGAGAGAGAGAGAGAGAGAGAGAGAGAGAGAGAGAGAGAGAGAGAGAGAGCCTTAACCTTCGGCAACCTATCGTTGTTGCCCAGTTAGGCCTTTTGACAAAGGAAGTAGCACACAAACCTTTTGCCAAAACAGTAACTAAAGAGTGAAATTCGTAATCAGTACAATGACATTTTGTTAAAGAAAGGACGCATACATTTATAATAAACTAATCATAACATTGGCGTACATCCAGTTACAAATCGCATACAAAGAAAGGAAGAAGAAAATTCAAACTGAAATGCATTATTAACAAGTCTCGATTCGACTATCCATTCAAATTTCTTATGATGAATATTAACATTTTTAAAGCCTATTTTGAAAATACATGGTTCTTTTAATCAGCTCTGTCATCGCATATTGGCACAATTGGTGGTGCTTGGCTTTGTCTTAGTTTTAAGGGAGGACGGTGGCAGGATGGTTAAGACGTTCGCCTGCCAATATGTAAACCGCGAGTTTCTGGGTTTGTACCCAGCTCGCCCTTCCTTCCCAGTTTGACGAAAAAATCGAACTGAATGTCAAAGTCATTCGGATGAGACTATATATCGAGGTCCCGTGTGCGAACGCACGCAGAACATCTTGTGCACACGTTAAATTCCCGTTCCGCCTTTCGGAAGAGTAGGCCATCGTGTGCCAGTAGGAGCGGATGACAAAATTATATATAAAAAAACAGCATGCATTCAGGTGTCGTGTTTAGACACCATCCCTGAGGGGGAAAAAAATGGGTAGGCGCTACACTTGTGGCGACGCGTTCTCCCCGGGGAGAGCAGCCCGAATTTCACGCAGAGAAATCTGCTGTGACATAAAGTGGTAGAAAATAAAATAAAATAAAATAAAATTTTGGTTCTTCTGTGATAAACTTAGCTACAGATTTACTGACGTTTTCATGTTCAGAGTACAGAACAGAAAGTGTCTTGATAATCTGCTTTTTGTAATGTTAGAAATTATGTTTCCTGTGTATAGGTTCATATGGTCTGCATTGAAACAAAAACAAAATCATCGTCAATAGAATGATCACACATAAAAACGGTGACTGTGTGGATGTCTCTGGTTGAAACCATCTTGTTTAGCTTTAAAATCCAGTGTTTTAATCTCAATCGAGCATTACAAAGTATGTGCTATTTATTGGTAATTATGTCCGGATTTTTTTTGGTATGAAAAACGCATTTAAACGAAAAGAACCAGGTACAGTTATTATTTTTATTCTCTACATCTGATAGCTAGTTTTGCTTAAAAGAAAAAATGCCTAGCTTCAAATTATACAATAAACTGATGTCATTACTTACTTCTTGAGACAGCCACGCAATCCCAAAGCTATGTTCTGACAAAACTTTTAATTGAAATCTACCGTTTTCTTAATCTAACTCATGTATAATCATTTCGTATGACTGTCTACATAAACGTGTTTTTTAAGGTTTAACAATTCTAACCAATTTGGTGCAATTTACAAAAGTTCCTCTATATAAAAACATTTTCTATCTCTCCTCAGAGTATAGTATTTGATGAATGGTATATTCAAAAAACGTTTCAGGGGAAATGTACCAACTTTTTCCATTCGCGAATTTACATGTTATCTCCATAAATTATTTTTTTAGTGTACGTATGCAAAGGTTCTCTTTGTGTATAACGAATAACTTCAAAACAGAAAACAGTCTATCAAAGAAAGTTAAAAAATTTGTAGTAGGATTTCTATAATATAATAATACTTGCGTACTATATATAGGATACAGGTAGCCGCAATCCGACTTCGGCGATAGTGTCTAAACACGACACCTGTGTGCATGCTGTCTTTTTACAGTCCTCTGTTCCTATCAGATCACAATGGCCTACTCTTCCGGAAGGCGAAACGGGTTTTTAACTTGTGCATATGTTCTGCGCGTGTGCGCACACAGTCATCATCATCATCATCCTTTACACCCAGTGGTGTGTAGGGCAGCAACAAAGACTTTCCACCTGTCTATCCTGGGCCAGCCTGGTCAATAAACTCCAAGAGTGTTGCATGGCTTCCATCTCACATTCCACTGTCCTCTATGTTGTTCTTGGTCTTCCTCTCTTCCTCTTGCCGTCTGGGGTCCAGTGCAGTGCTGTTCTTGCAATAGATTGTGTGTCTCTCCGGAGTATATGCCCAATTCATCTCCATATTCGTTTGCTAATGATGGTGCCCATGTCAGTTTGGTGTGCGCACACAGGGCCTAAGTTTATTGTCACAATTGAAGGAGTTTGATATTCAAATCGATTTTTTTCGTCAAACTGGCAGGAAAAGGCGAGGCTGGGAATAAAACCCTGAACCTCACCTTTGACTTCTTGGCAGGCAAATGTCTTAACCATCCTGTCACCGTCCGTCTTGAATTATTTAAAAGGTGTGTTTTTCTTTTCTTTGAAAGTTCAGTGGCTAGTTCATGTATGAAACATGAAAACATGCGTGGGCTTAAAATATAGCCCTGCTTCACTGCTTTGAGGCATTGAAAGAAGATTGTTTTAATGATTTCCTGCGCGCACACTTAATAAAACTGAATTGTAGATAGCTCTAAGGGTCATACGTAACTTACCGTTTAATAATAATAATAAATGGAATTTATATAGCGCTATATCTTGCAAAAACAAATCAAAGCGCTTGCATTCAACCAATTCTTGCTCATGCAGCCAACAACAATTTAGATTTTTAACGAAGTCAATACACACACACACACACACACACACACACACACACACACACACACCACACACACACACACACACACACACACACACACACACACACCACACACACACACCACATATAGAGGTTAAACACTTTGGCTTACCGTTTACACCATCTTTGTGTAGTACATTTCACAATATATTTCGGTTTACAGAATCGAAGGTCTTTCGAATATGAACTTAAGAAACGTGTAGTTTTCATTGAAAAGCTAATGCTTCTGAACACGAAAGTAGAACTTAGATATACGATCAACAGAGACGCTATAGCCGAGTGGTTAAGACCGTTCGAATTGAATCCCATGGATCCATAAAGTCATGGATTCGAATATCGGCGGCGTCTGGCCTGGGGAAGTAAGGGAGGGGATTTTTACGATTTTCTATGCCAACTTCAAGTGCAGACTTGCCAGTGCGTTAATTTCCTTTCGCGTATATAAACGTACAGAAGTTCAAACATGCATGTTACAGATCCCGTGATTCTCGTCAGCGTTCGGTGGGTTACGGAAACACGTACATACCCAGCATACATCCCTGAAGTCGGAATGTATCTACCTCCATGGTGGGGAAAGCCGGTGTCATGCACAAAATGTCCAACATTGGTGAATCTCGGAGCTCTAGCCGAGTAAGGGAAGAAAAGCGATTAGCAGAAACGTGCTTCGCTCTACACCCTTTTTGCTGTTCAGTATTGTTGTTGTTAATCTTTTAATCAAAAAACATGTATATAATTTGTTTAATACACTGGTGAGAGCAACTCCGCGATAGTTGTCCGTGTTATCAATATAAGGGTTTTTTGTTTAAAAAAAAATAATTTTGGATTGCTACAGACTTGGACCACTCTAAAGGGAAATCACCCTTGTCGAAAAGATGGTTCAATTAGAGAGCAAGAAAAAAGATCACAAAGTTTCATATTTAGATCATTTCTCCGATTATTTGATCGGGGTCAGCACTAAATGTTTTCCCTGGTTTTAAATGACTTATGCCATCAATAATCTCATCATCAAGTACAGGATTGTTTAATAATGTTTCGAACATTTCATCTATTTGTAATACATCTACATGAAAGAGAGAGAAAGATATGATTTGATTTAATTTAATTTAAATCTTTTATACTCCAGTCCCCGTGTGTATGCAGTTTTGTAAATGTCATATGTTCCCACCGGCACACGATGGCCTACTCTTACGAAAAGCGGAACAGGATTTAACATGTGCGCAAGATGTTCTGTGTGCATTCGCACACGCGGCCTCGGTTGAAAGTCTCATCCGAAGGACTTTTGGGGAGAGTGGAGTCAGCACTGATGTTAACTCCAGGAAAAAATCTCATCGACCGGAATCGAACCCGGGTCGTCAAATTGCGAGCGCAATGTTCTGACCACTAGGCTATCCGTCCCCCGTAAAATCGTAAAGAGAGAGAGAGAGAGAGAGAGAGAGAGGAGAGAGAGAGAGAGAGAGAGAGAGAGAGAGAGAGAGAGAGAGAGAGAGAGAGAGAGAGAGAGAGAGAGAAGTATGACAATACAGCTAAACATGGTCACTGCAGGGATTTATGACAGAACATCTACCTGCCTGACCAGACACGCATTGCTCAGTGATTTCCCACTGGAAGAATTCTTTCCCTGGCGCGCGCGCACATACAAACACAACACACACACACACACACACACACACACACACACACACACACACACACACACACACACACACACAAACACACACACAACACACACAACAAAACACACACACACAAACACACACACACAAACACACACACACAACACACACACACACACACACACACACACACACACACACACACACACACACACACACACACACACACACACACACACACACACACACCACACCACCACCCCCACACCACACACACACACACAACCACGTTCTTTCTGGCTGAGTCGCTGATGGATAGCGATGGCCATTTCCAGTGGACGGTGGTCTGACCGTTGGGAACTGTCTTTTGGCCTTCGAAGCTACTTTGGCACAACGCCTTTTCACAGCACGTGTCCGCATGTAGCCGCAGTTGTGACTGTCCGGCGCAGAGGGCGGGTCATGCACACACACAGCAGTGGGCAAAGACGCAATGACGGAGACTTGTTGCCGGAACCTGCGCCGAGGGACTGTACGTCATCATTACGTTTTGGGAAGGAGGCTGTACATTTGCATTTAGGGAGAAACAGATAACAATTACCAGGGCTGTAAAACTGGAGTCGTCGTCTGCAAAAGTTTCTTGGTAATAGTCACTGCTTCTTTTCGAGAACCCCCCCACCCCCCCTTCCCTAACTCATGAGTCTGTGTAGATTCAGATCGATGTCTTGTTGGTGATATTCAGAGCTTAGGTCTGGTGTGGCTTACCCCCCCCCCCCCCCCTCTTTTCCCTTGAGTATGGAAGTCATGGATCAAAGCACTTGCTAAAAGGGGACGTTTCCATTGACAATTTTCCGCTGTACAGGTTTCCCTATACTATTGATCTTTGTGTCCTGACTATGTGCTACACATTGACATGTTTATTTTCGTAGTTTGGCTTAAAATAGGCAGGACTTTTTTTTAAATGGAAAAAAAAGCCCGTCAGAGATGATCAAGTAGCCAACATTTATTTTTTCTCGTTCAATACAACTGACGCAGTGTGTACATTGGACGTGTATACTCAAATATAAGTGTACATTAATATGAATACGTATATGAATATTTTATCATCTCAACAACAAGAAAAAAAATCAAGCAGAACACAAGCATATAATTATGTAAAGTAAAAAAAAAAAGACATACAACAGATCAAACCAGTACTGGAATTTCAGGCAAACAAACATGTTAAAACATGGCATGACCTTTCTTTTCATTCTTTGAGGAGTCACTGGAACACTGCATTGAGTTTTTTTAAAATTAACTTACATTAAAAATATTTTATTCTTTTATATCGAGGATAATGGGATAAGCACTCATGTGCTTCTTTTCATCAGTCCCCGTGTGTATGCAGTTGTGTAAATATTGTCATCTGTTCCCACCGGCACACAATGGCCTTCTCTTACGAAAAGCGGAACAGGATTTAACGTGTGCGCAAGATGTTCTGCGTGTTTCGCACACGGGACCTCGGTTTACAGTCTCATCCGAAAGACTTTTGGGGAGAGCGAGTCAGCACTGATGATTAACTCCAGGGGAAAAATCCCCCCAACGGGAAACGAGTCGTCAAATTGCGAGCGCAATGTTCTGACCACTAGACTGTCTCGTCCCCCTTTCAGTTTTTCAGGTAGTATGTCATACACAAGTTTAACTTTGCAGAGCCTATCCATCTCCAGGTACAGGGTGTATGCTGGCCACACCTACGTCATCTATCCTACAATCAATGGATGCCCCACTCCTCTGCTTAAGAAACAAATGGTATTTTAAAGCATACATAGGATGCTCTGCAAGCCTTCATAACCAGTGTCTCGGTTTGTAGACTTATCTGAGACTTTCTGGGAGTAGAAAATCTTCAGGATGGGCAACGCAGTGGAGACTCACCCCCGTGATTTAAGTAATGGTCAGATGACGAGGACGATGCTGATAAGGTAAGAGGACGATGGTGTTACTGCCTTGCTGCTCTGGCAGAAATGCATATAGCCTCCCAGTTTTCTTGTGACCCTGCGGATTGAAATAAAAGCCGCTGACAGCCATACATGATTCCTGGATATTATTGATCCCAGCCATCCACATTAATCTCTTCTTTCCCCACGGATTTAAACGCCTCTGCTGATATCCAGTGCTCTGCAGCTCTCTGAACAGACGTAGGTTGGAATTGTGCGCTCACACGCAATTGTACGACATCTCTCTATCATCACCCATGACCTAGGTCACACAGTATCTATCCATTATCACCATGACCTAGGTCACACAGTCATCTCTCCATCATCACCATGACCTAGGTCACACAGCATCTCTCCATTATCACCATGACCTAGGTCACACAGCATCTCTCCATTATCACCATGACCTAGGTCACACAGCATCTCTCCATTATCACCATGACCTAGGTCACACACATCTCTCGCATCATCTATTGTTACTATGAACTAGGTCACACAACAGTACAAGCATCTCTCTATTCATTGTACAACATAGACCTTATTCTGTACAACAGTACAGCATCTCTCTATCGTGACTATGACCTATTCTGTACAACAGTACAGCATCTCTCTATCGTGACTATGACCTATTCTGTACAACAGTACAGCATCTCTCTATCATGACTATGACCTATTCTGTACAACAGTACAGCATCTCTCTATCGTGACTATGACCTATTCTGTACAACAGTACAGCATCTCTCTATCGTGACTATGACCTATTCTGTACAACAGTACAGCATCTCTCTATCATGACTATGACCTATTCTGTACAACAGTACAGCATCTCTCTATCGTGACTATGACCTATTCTGTACAACAGTACAGCATCTCTCTATCGTGACTATGACCTATTCTGTACAACAGTACAGCATCTCTCTATCATGACTATGACCTATTCTGTACAACAGTACAGCATCTCTCTATCGTGACTATGACCTATTCTGTACAACAGTACAGCATCTCTCTATCGTGACTATGACCTATTCTGTACAACAGTACAGCATCTCTCTATCATGACTATGACCTAAGCTGCAGTGAAGGAGGCGTTGGGTTTTTACATGGTTGTCCCTCTTGTTCGATGATGACCTCCGAAGCAGCAGAGGAGGTAGCTGCTGTTTCGGAAATCGAGCAGAATTTTGATTATAATGGAGATGCCTTGCCAACAGCACATCCCACTCTCTCAGCCAAGTGGGCATAAGGACAGTCAGCGTTGGGATGTTCCCCAAAGGGCCAACTAGCTCCTAGGCCTGCAGTACATAAGGACTGTGCAAGTCGAGCCTCCAAGTCAGAGTCGGAGTCATCACTAAAGACTAAGCTGTAAAGTGGAATTCCATGAGTTGGAAAGCCACTGATCATACAGGCTCTCACTTTGCTGTTGCCCCCGGCGGCAATGGTTCAATCAAGAACTGAGATAAAGCCCAGGCACTGAAGGCATCGTGATACACTGGGCTGAAAGTCATGTGATGTGTTGTGGGCAACATGAAGCTGACACAGCCTGTTGGTCTCAGGTATCATGGTATCCAGCACACCACCCCACAGCTGGCTTAGTTTTCTACGAAAAATGGATGCAGTCTTTACATGTGCGCAAAATGCTCTCTATGAGTCTTAATTGAATTGAATTGGATTGAAGTCAATTTAAATACTTTATCATCTCACACAGAAAAGTTCCTGTTAGGCTATGAGCAAAGGATAAATCATCTAAGGGTAAAAGAATGAATTGCATACATGTCATCAAGGAGCTTACAGCTTCGTGCAAATGAAACACATTAAACCTTCTGTGCAAATGTTAAAAACCATAAATACTCACACGCATTTTTATGCAATATTAATTACGAAGGATGCTCAACCAAACCCCGATATACAAGACTCAAGTTCACGAGCAAGTGTGCACGCGTGCGC
>CM060316.1:77248352-77260852 GCA_030674155.1 Stramonita haemastoma | reverse complement strand
CACTTGCAGGCAAAAGTGGGCCCAGTCTACAGAAGCTGTTTCTCTTAAACTCTTAAACTGAGCTCGTGTCATGATAGGCTTACTAATCAGCAAATGGAGAGAGAGAGAGAGAGAGAGAGAGAGAGAGAGAGAGAGAGAGAGAGAGAGAGAGAGAGAGAGAGAGAGAGAGAGAGATACATACATACATACATACATACATACATACATACATACATACATACATACATACATACATACACATACATACATACATACATATACACACGCATGTACGCATGCACGCACACAAAAATACACACACTCATGCACTCATACACAGTCAGACAAACAGATAGACATACACACATACACACACAAACACATACACACACAAACACACACACACCCAAACACACAGACACACGCACACACCTACACACCTACACACACACACACCCAAACACACACACTCACACACACACACATACACACCTACACACACACCTACACACCTACACCACACACACACACACAGACAACACACACACACACACACACACACACACACAACACACACACACACACACACACACACACACACACACACACACACACACGCAGAGTTAGGAGATCAAAGAAGTATGAAGGCAGGAACGCAGAGATGTAACAACAGCAATTTGTTTTTAGTTTTGAAAAAGATATACTGTAGTTTTTTGTTTGAAAATGGTGACAGGAAAGCAGGCAAAACCGAGACCGGTCAAAATAATAACAGGAAATCAGGGAAAAGGGGGAAAAGAGAAAAACGTGAGAGGAAAATCTGTAAAAGATGGATAGGTGACAAATTTTTAATGGTGAGAGAAAAACATGCAAAAGCGGGATAGGTGAAAATTGTAAGAGGAAAAAAGAAGAGAGAGAGAGAGAGAGAGAGAGAGAGAGAGAGAGAGAGAGAGAGAGAGAGAGAGAGAGAGAGAGAGAGAGAGAGAGAGAGTTCTCCTTTAACTTCTTTAAGAAATGTTAGGGCACTGCGCTATATTTATCAAGAAACACTGAGGGGGGGGGGGGTAGTGTGAGGGGGGTGGGATGGAACCTGGCAGTGCCCATAATTCTCCCAGCAACAGAGTGCATGTTGAGTGTAAGTGCATGTGCGTGCGTGCGCGCGCGCGTGTGTGCGCGCGTATGTGTGTGATCCCTATTGCCAGCCTTAAATGACTTACCTCTCTGCAGAAAATGGATTTTTTAAAATCCCTATGGGCAATCTGGTTTGCGGGGGTTGGCACATGAGATCATGTTTTTCAGTCTCATCTGACTGCGAAAATGGATGGACTATGCATAGATTCATTCAGTTAGTCTTATGATCGATCATATCTTCTAACGGTCTCCTGCATATGAGTTCTCACTTTACAGCTCTCTCTCTCTTTTCTTATTCGTCTCTCCTCTTCTCATCTCTTCTCTCTCTCTACTTCTCTCTTTCTCTCTCTCTTCTCTATCTTCCTACTCTCTTTCTCTTCTCTCTCTCTTCTGCTTTCTCTCTGTCTTCTGTCTCTGTCTCTGTTCTGTCTCTCTGTCTCTCTCTCTCTTCATCCACGTGTCATGAGATAACATCTCATTTTCTTGAGTGTCGGTGGTGATGGATAAAAGACAGAACAGAAGTGACAAGAAAAGGAGGAGGTGGTATTGTGTGAGGGAAAGTTGGGATGACACCCTTGAGATGAGCCATTAGTGTCGACTTTCTGTATGTCTTGACGAACACAGGGTATTGTCTTTCCTCTGATGCCTTGCTGTAAGTAACAGGCCTGCTTGTGCAATACAAGGGTACTACACCACACGGACAGCATGTACAACACAGGACGGCATTATACAACACAGGACAGCAGTGCACAACACGGGACAGCAGTGTAAACCAGGACTGACTTGTACAACACAGGACACATGTACAATACAGGAAGCATTGTACAACACAGCACAGCATTGTACAATAAGGATAACACTTTACAACACAGCACAGCATTGAACAACACACGGACAGCACTGAACAACACAGACAGCATTGAACAACACAAGACAGCACTGTACAATACAGGATACACTTTACAACACAGGACAGCATGACAAACAAGGACAGCACTGAACAACACAAGACAGCATGAGAACACAGGACAGCATGAACAACACAGGACAGCACTGTAAAATACAGGATAACACTTTACAACACAGGACAGCACTTGATACAACACAGGACAGCATTGAACAACACAGGACAGCACTTTACAATCAGGAAAGCATGAACACCGGAAGTAGGTACAACACAGGATAACACTGTACAACACAGGACAGCATTGTACAACACGGACAGCATTGAACAACACGGGACAGCATTGAACAACACAGGATTACACTGTACAGCACAGGACAACAGTTAAAACACAGGACAGCACTGTACAACACAGGACAGCAGTGCACAGCACAGGACAGGACAGCAGTGTACAATGCAGGACAGCAGTGTACAACAAGGACAGCAATGTAACAAGGACAGCAGTGTACAACAGAAAGACTGACAGCTATGGGTGTCGGGAAGGTGATTGTTAATCAAAGTTTAGGAAAACTCTCTGTCAGCCTACCTGTCTTCAGCTGTGACAAGGGAAATGTCGTATTCCCGGCAGAACACTTACACAGATTGAAAAAAAAGCCCTTCTCTTCAAATATCGGTCTGTCTGTCTGCCTCTCCGCACTTTTTACTTGCTCACTCACTGACTCCCCCGTTCTCCTTTTTGACTTTACTGACGCTCTCTCTCTCTCTCTCTCTCTCTCCTCTCTCTCTCTCTCTCTCTCTCTCTCTCTCTCTCTCTCTCTCTCTCTCTCTCTCTCTCTCTCTCTCTCTCTTCTCTACCACTACCACACACCAATATCCAATGACTTAGGATTTATTAAAAAAAAAATCAATGTGAATATTATCAAATAAAACTCTGCAGTCTAGCTCACCACACATACAGTACACACTTATGTAAACATGGTGAAACGAATTGACAGGGATTTCTTCGCCCTGACCCAGCCCTGTGAAGCAGGAAAAGGTATATCATAGCTGCAGACTTTGTACACCAAGTATGGTCATACTGCCATTCTGAATTTTGTCTGTTTTGGGGTTAACAATGTGTTCGTTTTCCTGTACTTTCATTTCTTAATAGACATCAGTGGATTTTTACATGGAGGTTTTATTCTTTGTTGGGGATTAATCTACCTGTTCTGTAATGAGTTTGTATTTGATTAGGAAAACAAAACGAATCATTAAAAAGAACATCGCTTGTTCCTATCATTGATAACATGCCCCGTATGTCTGCCGTGAGATATCTAATACAATCCAGCCATTTTCGTAAATGGAAGAAGTCACGAGCAGACGACAGGAGAGATGTGACAGAAAACAGATGAGGCGGCATGTTGGATGGAGAAGTTTGGGGGCATGACCCCACAGGATCAGCCATGGGTGCTGACCTTCACCTTGATGTCAGGGCTACAAGGTCATGGATGTCCTCTTGCGTGGAACAGAGCTGCTGATGGCGCTGTCTCTGGGCTGTTGAAGGTGTTATGGGAGGCTGTCTGACAGCGCTGTTTATGGGAGGCTTTTCTGACAGCGCTGTTATGGAGCGTTGACAGCGGTTATGGGCTGTCTGACAGCGCTGTTTATGGGAGGCTGTCTGACAGCGCTGTTTAAGGAGGCTGTCTGACAGCGCTGTTATGGGAGGCTGTCTGACCATTATGGGGGGCTGTTGGTGTGGGAGGCTCTCTGCTTAATTAATCACTTTTTCAGCGAAGCTCTGTGTCAGTCCATTTGTTTCCAGTTCTGAAGAAGGGAATGTCGTATTCACAGCAGAACACTTAAACAGATTGAGGAGTTTCATCTTTCTCTCTCCCCCCTCTGTCTCTCGTCTGTCTCTCTGTCTCTGTCTCTCTGTCTCCCCCACTCTCTCTCTCTCTCTATCTCCACGTCATTACCTGCCCTTTCTCCTTTTTTTCCCTTTCCCATCCTCCTTGCTCAGAAAATGGAAAACCTTTTGCCGTGCGCTGCCTTTCTTTGGCCTGATAGTGTTCACTGTAAACGCCATTGAAGTTTTCAGAATGTCCAGACTACTTTGGGGGGCCATTGATGAGCTTAGATATTTTTAAACCATTAGGAAACAGTATGCTTATTTAATTGAAAAAGCATTAACATTCTTAAATTTGAATTTTCAAATACTTGTGTTTGATGGTGACTGTGTTAATGTCCAGCTTTAATGTTGTTTTATGTTGGTTGTTCTGACTCTTTTGTGACTTGTAGGAGTTAAGAAACGGTTAAGTTTCGATACTGCCTATCTGTCTGTCTGTCTGTCTGTCTGTCTGTCTGTCGTCTGTCTGTCTGTCTGTCTGTCTGTCTGTCTGTCTGTCTGCCTGTCTGTCTGTCTGTATCATATATCCCTGCTGTTTTGTTATTTCAGAATAGAATTGGATAAATGTGACTTTTTTAGCACTTGCAAAATGATAAAATTGTAAATCAAATACATTTTTTTTACTCTAGAGATTGTTTTGAATTTGAAAATCTCAAGTTCCTTAAGCACCAGCCTTGCAATGCGTGATTTGAAAACCCAACCTTTTGCCTCCATCCCAGTGTGAGGAATACTAAAACGAGATAGACTCTTCACTGGGCTCCTGGGAATGTTTACCTACCACAAGACTAGTGCTTCATCTTGAGAAGTCTACACTTTTTTCGGTTGGACTTAGAAAACAAAAAAAGGTGTTGATGTTACACCTCTGTGACATTGTACAGTGGCTGCTTCCACACCACATAACTCCCCTGCTCCCTTAACTCCTTGAGAAGTCGGTGGATTACTTCTGGTGGAGTCTTATCACCCTCCAATGAATCAGAGACACGTGTAATGCATACTCATTAAGGATGGAGAGCTCTGGATGCCCTTCTCTCATCAACCTATTTGTTTCTAGCCATGACCTGAATTTGAACCTGTATCCCGAGGATTTCAGGCACCCAAAAGACCACGCGGCTTTGTGAGGACTATTTCTTAACCACCGTAGTTAGTCCTGACTAACGACCATCTAACTGCATACTCCAGAGACTGATACGAATCACGAAGAAGAAGAAAAGAACGGAAGAAGAAACGGAAATTGTAGCTACCGTAAGATCAGGGTCTGAAAGGGCAATGAATCAGAGACACGTGTAATGCATACTCATTGAGGATGGAGACGATAAAAATGCAGTCAAGCAGCTTGTGGCAGAGTTGTACTATACACTGTCTTTTATTCTCTGTCCTGGAATCCTGGACTTTGAAAAGTGGGAGGGATTCCGTGCTATTTAGACACACTTCTTTTCGATCTTAAGAAACGCTTTCAAATTTAAATTCTTGAATTGATGACATGTACTCTGTAGCTTCACTTTTTTGAATGAGCCTCTGTAACAATCAGCTGAGAGTGAGAGGCGCCCAGGAAACAAAAAACCAACTGATCAGATGTTAGTCAATCAGTAGCCAACCAATCAGAAATCAGTCAATTAGAAGCCAGCATCTCAGAAGCCAGCCAATCCAATCCAATCATGTTGTTCATGGAAGCCAGCCAATCAGAAGTCACCATCCAGTCAGAAGTAAGTGAATTAGAGGTCAGCCTATCAGAAGTCAAACAGAAGCTCCCCAATTAGAAGCCAGCCAGTCAGAAGTCAGTTAATTAAGAAGTTAATTCGAAGCCAGCCAATGAGAAGTCATTTAATGACAAGTCAGCCAATCAGAAGTCAGTCAATCAGAAGCCAGCCAATCTGGAGCTGGGCAGTCAGAAGTCAGTGAATTAGAACTAAGTTAATTAGAAGCCAGCCAATGAGAAGTCACCTAACGACAAGTCAGCCAACCAGAAGTCAGCCAATCACAAATCAGCAATCAGAAGTCAGGCAGTCAGAAGCCAGCCAATCACAAGTCAGCCAAACTGGAGCTACTCTGAGCGCCAAGCTGACGGTAGCAGCGGGCCTGTCAGCGAACAAGCCAGCTAATTTCAGACAGTGATAGCAGTCTGTTCAGTAATCTGTTCTCTATTACCTCCCCTGTCGATGCCACTTCACACTTCTCACCTCTCCCCTCTCCCCTGCCCCCCTCTCCAAATGAGGTCATTAGACCAGACATTCCCTCCTGTGCTTCTGTGCCCCCATGTGAAATTCATCCCCTGCTTCTTCTTTTTCATTATTTTGTGACAAGAAAGCTAATGACAAAGACGAAGGGAGTAAGAAAAAAAACACAAGAAGACGAAGAGGAGGAGGAAGAGGAGGAGGAGGAGGCAAACAAAGAAGAAGAAGAAGAAGAAGAAGAAGAAGAAGGAGGAGGAGGAGGAAAAGAATGCACTAAGGAGAAGAAGGCAAAGAAAAAGAATACAAGAAGAATAAGAAAAATGCAAAGGAAATGAATGCAAAGAAAAAAAGAATGCAAGGAAAAATGCAAAGAAAAAAGAGGAATGCATAGAAAAAGAAGAATGCAAAAGAAGAAAAAGATTTGCAAAGGATTGCTAAGAACAATTGCCTTTCTTTTTTTTTCTTTCTTTTTTTTATATCGAGGATAATGGAAAAAGCACTTTTGTGCTTTTTACATCCAGTCCCCGTGTGTATGCAATTTGTAAATGTCATCTGTTCCCGCCGGCACACGATGGCTACTCTTACGAAAAGCGGAACAGGATTTAACGTGTGCGCAAGATGTTGTGCGTGCGTTCGCACACGGGGCCTCGGTTTAAAGTCTCATCCGAAGGACTTTTGGGGAGAGTGGAGTCAGCACTGATGTTTGCGAAAAATTAAGGAGATTTAAGAAGGAGGAGGAGGAGGAGGAGGAGAAGAAGTAGAAGAAGAAGAAGATGTATTGGCAGCAGTGGACAAAATCATTTATTTATTTATTGATTGATTGATTGATTGATTTATTCTTTTATTTAATTCACTTGTCATCAAAAAAGAATGTGCACGCCTTCTTAGGCAGGCAAAAATGATATCTCTGTCTCTGTCTTTCTCTCATTCCCTCTCTCTCGCTTTCCCTACCCCCTATCTCTTTCTCTCTCTCTAACCCCCCCCCCCTTTCTCTGAAATTTTGCCCTATGTGTGTTCTGGTCTTATTATGTTATGTCACATTGACATATACAGAAAGGGATAAATGTTGTTTCCATTTTCTAGAAATCGTATTCAGACACTATAAACTTTTCAAAACCTAGTCTTTTTACTCCTATTGTTAAATTTCTGTTCATGTCTCGTCTTTAAAGCATTCTTTGGAAAGAAATTTGAAAAAGCCATTTTTAGTCAGGTAAAATGACTTTTAAGATACTGGACTGTCCATTCTACAGTCTAGCTACACAAGTATGTCTCCAGATAGTGGATTTTGTCCGATTGATAATTTGTCTTCTTTTACAACATCTGACTTTAGGAATGTAGAATTTCTTCCCCCATCACATAAAAGTATGCTCTCTGTCACTCGTAGTGTACGGTGTGTGTGTGTGTGTGTGTGTGGGGGGGGGGGGGGGGGGCAGTGTCGGGTTAGCTCGGTAGTTAGAGTAAAGAACTCGTGGCTTAGCGGTAACAGAGACTGCAGGTTCGAGCCTTCGTTCTGCTGTGTGTTTGAGGGTGTTGCCCCTCTCCCCCCCCCCCCCCCCTGGAGATACCTTTGGTGCTGAGTCTGTTCCGCTATGTCTGGCCGACTCTTGTATCAAAGGTGGATGGGGTCTTAGTACGTGTGTGTGTGTGTGTGTGTGTGTGTGTGGTGTGTGTGTGTGTGTGTGTGGTGTGTGTGTTGTGTGTGTGTTATAATTAAAGAATAAAATTGAATAATACACACACACACTGTGCGTGTGTGTGTTGTGTGAGTGTGTAAGTCCTTCTTTTGGTGTTATTTTCAATTTCATTTCTAATCTTTTCATTTGTATGACATCTCCTTAAATTTCTCCTTTTTCAAATATGCGTATGTATTGTGATGGTACCGAAAGGTAAGGAAAAGACAGGTTAGGGAAAGAGTGGAACGATAATTCTCAAGCAACAATTCAAAAACTGGGCAACAGAAGACTCAGGGAAAGACGGTAGCTGGCTAGTCATTCTTTATTCCTTACTCAGCATTCACGTACAGGTGAAGACCAAAGTTTGAAGACGGTTTGAAGACAAAATTTTTAACTTAACGATACTTATGTAAAAATACAAAGTATAGTAATACTACGCAGCGATAAGATTGCATGGAATATTATCTAATCAAGTCTCCTGTCGCGCTAAGTCTAGCACACTACATCTAGCATACAAACAATGTTATTTACAAAATCTCATTCTCACTCACACACACACACACACACACACACACCACACACACACACACACACACACACACACACACACACGCGCGCGCGCGCACGCACGCACACACACATGCATACACACATGGGAGATAATCCCTGTCGCGCTGTCTCACACGCTAGATCTACCGCACCCGGCACTAGGTCTACTGCTTCTGGCTACAATATATATATATATATATATATATTATATATATATATAATGTATATATATATATATATATATATATATATATATATATATGATTATTCTCTTTTTTTTTCTTAGATGGATGGCTTGATGAAAAAAATCAATTGCACTGCTTACTCAATGTACCATCTGGAAATAAAAAATAAAAGTTTGACACCCCCCCAAAAAACAACAACAACAAAACACACACAACAAAACCTCCATCCACCTTTGATAGAAGAGTTGGCCAGACACAGTTGATGGTGAAGATGGCCTGACTACAATTCAACACACCCCGCATCTTGCAGAGCCTCCTCCGGTTCCACACAACTACCATGCACTACTTAAAGCACCCACAGTCAGAGTGAGTGTGTTAAGGACTCCCCGAGGAGTTATGAGCGAACTGAAGTGAAACCGACAACTAAAAATCGCGAGGAGTGGAGAAAGCTGGTTGCAAAATCTTCAGTGACGTCCCAACGATTAACGAGGCTACAGGATCGATGAAGGTGAAGGTGAAATGGAACAAAGAAATATTATCATTTATCCTCGGATTTTGTTTTATATTACATATTGTCCAATGACAAAACTGACCCTGAAATTCTGAATCTTTTTCATCGTTGATCAGATAACAGTGACAGCGACTGTGATAATGACACGGTGAGCAGAAGTGTTATGAAGAGCAGGAATTGGGTAGAGAACAATGCACAAAAGAAGAAGAAGAAGAAGAAGGAGGAGGAGAAGGAGGAGGAGGAGAAGGAGGAGGAGAAGGAGGAGGAGGAAGAGCCAAAGAAGAAGAAGAAGAAGAAGAAGAAGAAAAGGAAGAAGAAAAACGAAAGAGACGACATTAAACCATGCCAATGTTGATGATAAACAAAGAGAATGGTAACAATTACAAAAAGCAACTGCACAAGTGATGAAGAAAGAAAGATAGTGATAATACCATAGAAAATGGATATTTCTGACGTAATTGCGCGCGAAACAAGACAATAACAAAACAAGAACAACAACAACAACAACAAAAGCTAAAGAACATACATAAGGGAAAAAAAAGGAGAAAACTGCGGCATAAATTATTCTCTCAAATCAAGAAAAGAAACAAAGAAAAAAAAGCTGAACAAAATATAACCAACGAAAAGAACCCCTCTAAAAACAACAACAACAACAAAACAAAAACCAAACAAAAACAAAAACTAACCCGGAAATATCCTGCATATAGATACAACAAGTAAGTGAGTCAGTATTAAAAAAAATCCTCTCTCAATGTGAGGCAATCATTTGCATAACGGCAGGCCATTGGCGTAGAGTTAGATTGTTTGTGGGACGGGAAGACGATTTCAGCCAATCAACATTCATGACATTGCACGCTTCAGTGCACCTTTCCACTGCCAATGAGACAAGCTGCGGTGAAGCCTGGATTCCACTGTCTGGGGAGAAAAGATTCTCTGGCTCCAGTTCTTGATTCATGGTTATTTGTTTATTTATTTTTCCTTCCATCGATTCATGTATTTATGTATTTATTTACTGAGCTGTTGTGAAGTAATTTCCTCAGTCCAGTTATCCTCAAAATAGGCAAAAAGCATAGAGAATGAAAGAAAATGAAAGAAAAAGAATGAAGGGGAAAAAAAATGTGTGTGTGTGTGTGTGTGTGTGTGTGTGTGTGTGTGTGTGTGTGTGTGTGTGTGTGTGGTAAGAACAGATATACACATAAAACAGATATTGCGTTTCCCGCTTCTGTACTGTTACTAATTTTTGCCAGGGTCTTTACTGGCCTGTCTCTTGTTTTGCCATCGTTAGACAAACACTTCCATCACACAAACTGAATAAGCCTCAATTTACTAAGCAAATATACACAGACCTAGAGAGGACTAACACTGGTGGGAAACACAAGGAGTGGTTAGCTACCACAGGGAAAGTGACAGAAAAAGTTCCCTTGGGGGGGAACAAGGAGAGTGTTGATTTTAGGAAAGACGTCAGAAGCAGCAGACTGTGACTGTCGTCTGGTGTTGTGACTGAAGACATGTTGACAGTGCCTTCTGCTGGTGTGACTGTTCTCTGGTGACTGAAGACATGTTGACTGTGCCTTCTTGCTGATGTGACTGAAGACATGTTGACAGTGCCTTCTGCTTGGTGTGTGACTGAAGACATGTTGCTGTGCCTTCTGCTGGTGTGACTGAAGACATGTTGACAGTGCCTTTTGCTGGTGTGACTGAAGACATGTTGACAGTGCCTTCTGCTGGTGTGACTGAAGACATGTTGACAGTGCCTTCTGTGGTGTGACTGAAGACATGTTGACAGTGCCTTCTGCTGGTGATGGGCTGTTTCTTTTGGTGACTGAAGACATGTTGACAGTGCCTTCTCTGCTGCTGACAGCCTCTTGCTGTGTGATACTGAGACTGTTGACATGCAGTATTCCTCCACATTCCTTTGTTACTGCTCTCTGTATATTTTTCTTTTGCCTTATCTCTGTCGAATAGATCTACACTGTAGGTATGGTGCTTAAATGAATAAATGAATGAATTAATGAATGAAGGAATATATATGTAAATGACGACAGACTGACTAAAATGCGTGTGTGTGTGTGTGTGTGTGCGCACGCGCAGCTTATGTGCGTGTGTGCGTGCTTGGTGCGTGCTGTGTTGTGGTGAGGATATGTGGTGTGTGCGTGTTGGTGTGTGTTGTGTGGTGTGTGTGTGTACGTGTGTGTGTGTGTGTGTGTTGTGTGTGTGTGTTGATGGTGTGAGTGTGGTGTGTGTGTTGCATGCGTGTGAGGTGTGTGTGTGATCGTGTGTGTGTATGTCTCTGTGCTGTTATAGACTACCTATAAATTCATAGACGGACAATACACAACAGGCAAAACAATTAGCTTTTTACAGTAACATTTTTTCCTGCTTGGCAATACGTGTTATAACACGCTTTATGACAGAGACTAATAACCATCCTACAGCACGCAAGACAAGAAATGATTTCCCACTGGAAAAAAAACTGTTTTCAGTGGAGTCTTTCCCAAAAGTTTGGGCTGGCGCCTGTTTTATGTGCAAACATTGTCTGAATATCAGACAATGGCTCGGTGTTCTAGAGTAACACATATGCCTGAAAGCGGAAAGTCCGGGTTCGAAGTATGTGGTGGTCCCATCCCCGTTTATATCCGAAACTGCCCCATCAGTGCCTTCTGCTGGTGTGACTGACTGAAGGCATGTTGACAATGCAGTATCTCTCCTCTACCTGCCCTTTGTGTTACTGCTCTCTGTATTACATTTTTTTGCCTTATCTTCTGTAGAATAGATCTACACTGTATGTATGGTGCTTGAATCTCCATGCCCTGCCATGCCAATGGTGCCTCTCCATCCACTAAACCAGGAGCGGTAGTTTGGTTACTAGTCTTCTTTCGTGTGAGACGATAAACTGAGGTCCCGTGTGCAACACTCATTTAACGCACGTTAAAGAACCCACGGCAAGAAGACAGTTGTTCCTTGCAAAATTCTGTATAAAAAAAGCCACTCTGACAGGGAAACAAAAACACACGCAGACAGAGAAAAAACATAACAGGTGGCGCTGCTGTTGTTGCTACACACTCTCTCTGGGGAAAGAGCATCCGAACTTCGTGCAGAGAACTCTGCCTGACTTGAAGTGGTATAAAGTACAGTACAGTACTATACGACACGAAATAATGTGATACAGTACAATACAACATGCTACGATAGATACAAACAATGATGCAATACAATACATACAATACAATACAACCAATACAATACAATACCAATACAATACAATACCAAATACAATACAAACAATACAATACAATACAATACAATACAATACAATACAATACAATACAATACACACGAGTCTCTATGTTGCTGATATTCAAGTCCCTTGCCACATAGATGCCAAGTCTAGTGCTCCTTTCTGTGTGCACACCGTGTTTGGATATGTGTCTGTCTGTTTGTCTGTCTGTCTGTATGCCTGTCCTGTCTGCCTTTCCAGACTTAGGGTCACGTCGGTGCACCAGATACAGAGAGCT